>JAFBJW010000043.1:104251-423743 GCA_016785235.1 Pseudorhombus dupliciocellatus | reverse complement strand
GGACATACCTGCAGTGAAGAGGAACACAGCCACGGTGCGGTAGTGCTGTCTCTGAGTCCCCCGGCAGAGGGATATGAGGGCCACCAAAAACGCCACCAGCGTCGCCACGGCGCCGGCCACCAGGAGCACCAGCGTGGCAATCTGCCAGTCTGCGAGGGGGGGGGGGGGGGGGGGGGGGGGGGGGGGGGGGGGGGGACAGACGCAGGTTAGAGAGGGAGGAGCGCGGTCGCAAAACACAAAGGCTCGCTTATTGAACTGAAGCGCTCTGCTGACAAACACAAAACAAGAGCTGAACCCTCGGAGTGAAGCGAGCGAGGCCGAACCAGCTCCAGCCTGCCTGACAGAGCCACCAGGAACGCACGGAACCTAAATGCTGACTGAGTCATCCCTGCCCGAGGGATCTGTCACTTCCTCCTTCATCCTGGACCCAGGCGCCTCCATCCCCTGAATGTTTCCTGTTGTTAGGAACCTGACGGACCCTTAGGAACCTCCATGCTTACATGAAAATGTTCTGCCCAAATTTTTCACATCTGCAAACATCTCAAATAATATTCCAACCACAGCTGTACCCTTGGCTTCATGTAACTCTAGTGCTGATGGTTTATACTTCACATACTAACCTCTGTGGCTTTTTAACACAATATTTAATCTGTTTATCGAAAACAAGCTGCGGCAGCTCCTTCTGGAAAAGCAAATCTCATCGGTTCCGTGTGCGTCGGAGGATTCGTCCCTGGAAATACCTACACATCCCTTTAAACACTGAAACAGAGCTTCTTTATTCTTAAATCCATTGACAGAAAGAGAGAGAGAGAGAGAGAGAGAGAGAAAGAGAGAGAGAGAGTGTCTGAAACCAGATACAAATGCATTCAGGAGATAAGTGCTGAAGCCTTCTATCCCTGCCTGTGCTGCCGAGTCTCCTCTCTTTGATGTCCCACTCATCACTGTCAGGAGACAAAAAGTGCGACCTCAAAAGACGAGTGTCAAAAGGAAAATTTGCATTCGCTGAAGCGGAGTGAACACTGGGTGTGTCTCTGTCGCTCTGTGAGCCGATTGTCTTCAGCGCGGTGGAAGTCAACGTTTTGACAGTGACGCATGTGAACTGCATTTCATTCAAAACACTCCCCCCCCCGACTTCTTTGCTCCATTATACGGTCGGAGCTTCTCAGTGTTCTCACATCTCAGTTCTCCATCACTCCATCACCCAATGCTGTTTTCAGCTGCGTTACTCAGCCTGTCATCGCGTCACATCCCTCCAGAGATGATCAGCAACTGAGTAACGTTGGCGATAACACGCGTGAAAACATGTGCCGAAATAAATCTGCCGTGGCTTTTCGGTGAACTGCACCTTTAACCCAACACACCCCCCCACCTCCACGGCTGCCCCTGCTGCCTTAATGAGCTCTGCAGACACTCATGGCAACAAACCCGCCTCCTATTCACCCTGACACATTCCACAATATCAGAGAGCACTCAGCCACACCAAGCTCGTGTTTCCCCTCTGTGCCCGTCTGACTCTGGGATGGCGGCAGACAAGCGGCAAAAGTTAAAGGACGCATCCCAACTAGGACAAGATTTAGACCCAATCCCACCCAGTTTGGTTTTAAGCTATCTCTCCCCCTTTGTTACAGTCAGCTATTGTATGTATAATAGAGTGGGGGCTCCAGCTAAGCCATCCTGCAGCACTGTACCCAGCCACCAGCCAAATGCTGGTAAATCTGGTGCGTTTAATGCGGATTTCCTCCCCCGGTGGGAGAAAGGAAGGAGGTCGAGGGCGTAAACACCCGTCATGTGGCTGCGCTGCTGGACAAAAGGCGGCCTGGTGGGTCCAAGCCTGGAGAGGTGGATGATGATGATGATGATGATGATGATGGGGGGGAGGGTGCTCAGAGTGTCTCTTCAAAGCCTGAACTCAGTTCACTGTTTGTGTGCCAGAGAGGATCGTGTCTGTTTCTACAACACGTGAAGTTTTAAGGCGATATGGCGTTGGAACTCGATGGAGAACACAACATATTTTCAAGTCTGCTGTTGACCAGTGTCATATTGCTCCTTACTTTCTCTAACACGGTCCTCAAGTTTTCTGTTGATATCTACAGAGAACTCTAGCAGTATTCATTTTGGATCTGTTCTCCTCCTGAACATGGGAAAAGCATTAAAGGTTCAGTGCGTAGAATTTCGTCACATCTGGGAGTCAAGTAAACACTCCTCGCCTCAGCCTCCCACTGGATTTGCTTTTCAATCACAGAGAATAAACAGCTGCAGCCCTGAGTTGTATTATTTTTTCAAACCAGTTGAGTTTACTTGGCATCTCGTGGTCGAAACAATGGACGCCCCACGCTGAGTGGGCTGAGCATCCCTTCACTGACACCACATCACTGCTCTGGTATGAAGAGAGGACATGCATGAGAAGCCGTTGGACAGAGACCAGCAGGGACAACTAAAGAAGACTGTGTGAGGAGGAGGAGGAGGAGGAGGAGGCTGCTGAACTTCAGGCTTTGTTTGATTCGCATCAGTGTGTGTGTGGAAAACAAGCCACTGATAACATGCTGCTTTAAAACCACCTCCTCATCACCACAGCATTACGCACGTGCCATGAGTGGAAGAAAATCACACCCCCCCCCCCGTGCCCCTGTAGTCTCTCACTGTGCCCCCAGTCCCCAGGAAAAGTTACAAACAACAACACATGGAGTGAAAATAATCAACACGCAAACAACGTTTCCTACCGGACGTGAGCGTGGAGAAGCAGCTCCACTCGGGCTCTTCTCCCGGGTGCCGCGCGTTGGACTGGGAGCAGGACTTCCACAGGGACAGGGAGAAGTGGTCGGCGGTGACCCAGGCGGGACTCAGCAGGGCCACCACGTCCAGACACAGAGCCAAGAAGACGCACAGCAGCGCGATCAGCTTGAAGGGTCGGAACACGTACACCTCGTTCACGGACATCTTCCTCCTTTGCCTCCTCTTCCTCCTCTCCTCCAGAGGTCGCGGTCGGTGCTGCGGGTCAGGCGCTGCCGGGAGATGAGCTCGGTCCCTGCGCGTCTTCCGCCACCATAGCCTGCACTGCTTTGCGGGGGCTCGCGTGTGTGCGCGCGTGTACGTCCAGCTGGAAATGTTTACTGGGGGACATCCGGTTAAATCGGGTTTTCAAAATAAATGACCGAATGACACCGGGCAGAGTTTGCATTCAAAGTAGTACATAATATATAGTTTATATAAAGTAAGCGTAAAGGTAAACATCTAACAAATAAGATAATTGTGTTTTATATACTTTACTTATTGTCTGAAACTCAAACCCACTGAGTCTGGTGCATGCAGCCAATGGCACTGCAGCATTTCATACATGTGTAGACAGCGGTGCATTATGGGGTTAAAGTGACGGTCCAGATTCTGATTTCGACATGAGGCACCGTCATGTCACGTCATTTTCCAACCGCTTATTCGCGGGGGTAGCAGTCTAAGCAGGGGCCCACGACTGCCTGAGGTGAGCCTACTGGAGGTGGTTCCTCGTCGGGGAATCGAACCCCGGTCTTCCGCGTAACAGGCGGAGATACTCATCCACTATACTAACGAGGAATGAGGCACCCGTGTCATCCACTAAATCCTGAGGGCTGGGTTCTTCTCAATGTTGTAATGCGGTAATGATCCAGCAGATGGCGCTCGTGTGACACCACGGTTAGTGGTGTCCCTTCATATGGAGCATTTTCACTGGATAAGAGGTGCAGCAGGACCAGGACATGAAAACATCTAGTCGCTGGCTGAAAATTGTTGTGACATTTTAACAGTAAAACCGCTGATTAGCTGTTCGGTCTCGTCTGTTAATCCGGTTCCGGCTCCTTCGCACAGCTTTGCGCGTGCGTGGGCCGAGCTCACCGATATTTGCACCTCCTTTAGGAAACAACCCTTTAATCCCTGCTCACGCGTACATTGGGTTTAATATCTTCAATGAACAGCCACAGAAAAATGTGACACCTGATAAATCCACTGAATGAAATGACAAGAATGAAATGAGAGTAGATTTGATGGAAATTATTCCTTTGAAGCGAAAATAGCAGGGGCGAATAAGAATTACCGGCTGGATGTGGGAACCTCTCATATCAGATGATGATGCTTCTGAGGCCTAAATGTTCTGTCACATGACCAACCAGTCAGTCAATGCCTGACATACACACCTGTTCGTGTTAAAATGGGAAATAAATAGGAAAAATATTGATTGATTGATTGTTGCTTTAAATAATTCCCCACAAGTGAATATCCTGAGCACAGCCTTGACTCAAGTGTTAATAGACAAAAACAGAACCAATTCAAGGACGTTAAATTCCATCTCTGCCGCTTTCTTGCCCAGCCTGGTTTAATTCCACCCCTATCATTTGGTGCCTAGATTAGAGGTTTTCCGTGCAGCTGACATAATGAGAGTTTCAGACTAAATGCCACCCTTCTCCGTCCTAATGGTACGACCGGGCTGCCAGCGGGACATCTGAGGAGAGGGTGGGGGTTGTCTGGTATCAGACATATCCACGGACAGAGCATTTCCCATTTCCTTTGGAGGCACCTCCTCCCCCGGCAGAACCGCCAGAGCGCTCTGTCATCCTCCTCCAAAACCCCCTCATTAGAAAATCTGCCGAGCAGACAAAGCTACTTGAGATGGCACAATGGTGACTCCCCACATGGCGATATGAACGAGCGCAGAGGAAATCCAGGTCATCTTCTACTTTTTCCCCTTTATCCCATCTCCCTAATTCTAACGTGAGCCGCCCACCTACAAACCTGCTATACTCCATCCACCATGTCTTAGATATGCAGGACTCACACGTGCCAACACTGCACTGTGGAATAAAGGCAGTAAAGTAAAGTGATACACGATGAGGTCACCCCTCTTGTGATTCATCAGAGGTTGAATTGAAAACGAGGAATGTTTCAGCGTCTCCGAGTTTGTTTTATTTTTTGGTTTTGTTTTCAGAAACTATGACGTGACCCTCTGGTGCTCATTGTGCTCTGTGGAGTGACTGCAGCTGATTAGGCTCACAATAAGCCTCTCAAGGTTTTTCCGGTCGTGAATAAGCTTCCATGGTAACTGATGAGGCCTTGTTTAGTGATGCCACCATTACTGCAGAGGTCTGCCCCGCTCATCAGCTTTACCGTAACGCCATCACAGCATCATGAGTCATGCTGCGGTCAGACTCTGACCTTCCACAGTTTTAACATGAGTCAGGAATATTTGCTCGCTGTCTCATTCCTTCAGTTGAGTTTCACAGTATTGTGTCATTTAACTTCAATGCTGAATTATTCTAGTACATCCTTTTTTTTTCTCTTTTCTCCTTACTTTAAATTATGTTTTAGTCTGATTTTATCATTTAATATATTTGAATCAGTTCAGTTATAAATTTAAAAAAAATTCTGTTTTATGACCCGTTTTATATTTTGGTGCTTTAAGTTATTTTGAGACAATTATTTGGTACTTTTGCTTGCAGTGCTGTGATTTGTAGTTCTAGTAAAGTGAGATATCAGAGTAGTTTACGTAACAAAGTTTCAGTTGTTAAGACATTTTACTCACACCCAGCCATGCCAGCTTCAGGGTGGCGCTATAGAGGTCACAAGGTCACAGGAGTCCATGATGTTTACAACACAATTAACAGGTTATCAGACTGACGTGTTACAGTTTAATCCATTCGTCCACAAACCAGTTTACTAATCCATTCATCCATCGATGGACATGTTCAGCTTGTCTCCAGTGGCTCATCAAGAGCCAGTCATCCACTCTGGACTGTGCAGCTTCTGTAGCTCATGCCTGACCCTCCATGTGTAACGCTTCCCTCCCTGGTGGCGTCGCATTAATGCTGCTGTCTCGAGAACATCAAAGCCGTCAGAGCACGTGAGGATTTCTCTAAGTCACCTCCTCAAACCCTCGGCCCGTTAGAACCCTGCATTTTTCCCACTTCGCTGAATATCTGATAGTCTCTCAGAAGTGAAGCGAGCAGCTGGGTTTGAAGCGTCCTGCTGAAGGTCACGTTGACAGTTGGTACTGGGGGAGGCGACTGCGTGTCTCCCTCGTTTCCTGCGCTCACATTTACCAGCTTGCCAGGGGAGTTTAAAGCGAGTTTAGTCCACTGCTGCCGCACTGACTGCACAAAACGCTGAAGTGTCTGAGAAGAACGTGAGTGACTGATCAGCCTCGACTGCTGTGATGAAGGTTTTCTCTCTGCATCACCTTCACTGTCACGTCACGTCACGTCATGATTTCGACTTACATCAGAGTGGAGGAGATGGCGCTCAGAGTGATGGGAGACGACAAAAATGCTGTGTTAGCCCGTTACCTTTGGGGATCAGCCGCCTGAGACTGTCTCATAGTTGGACAACTCTAAATGTATTATTCATGTTATCCATTGTGAAATCATTCACATGAAAGATATCAAATATAATATATCATCAGTAAACATTTTTCTCTGTTAATATATGAAAAGGACAAAGAACAAATCCATGATTGAGGACACAGTGATGACCACACATCTTAAAAAACACCAAATAAGGGCTTTGTTTAAGTTAGGTTCACTAAATTATACAATGACAGATTTATTTATGAGAGCCTCCAGTGTTTGCACTGAACCCAGAGCCCTGCTTGGCTTCACAGTCTCTGCAGCCCCACTGTGTCTCCTGAATGTCCACCTGTCTTTCTGTGGCTCGACCACTCAGGGCCTGTCTGCCAGCTTGTGGACATCTGTTTACTTCCTCCTCCATCGGTCACCATGGCCACAGACCCCCCCCAACTCCCCAACCCCCTCACTATTGCCATTCTCTCCCCTCCCCTCTCCACCCCTCTCTCGTGTTTCCCCCTCACACCAGCTGTGAACCACTTATGCTTATCCTGCAGTCCACCTAGACTTGTCACATCGGTGGAGACAGCACAGCACAGCACTGTCTCTGTCTGTCACTGTACTTTGCTGTGTGTGCTGGTTTACTAAATGTGCACACGGACACTGGATACGCCTCTAAATTTCAAATCAATAAAGAACAAGTTAACAACGGTGGAATGCCAAATATAGTTTTGCAGTTGACCCGCAAACATGACACAAAAAAACATTGTCGTAAAATATAGAACTGCCTTATGATGTGCACATTCTGATTTTATCCCTGAGATAAAATCACTTATATTATTCAATATAAGTGATACAAGAGTAGACAATAACACAGAAGACATCAGATGAATTCAGTCTGATGTCACATAGGAAAAACCCTTACAGCTGACTGCAAGCATGTGACTCCAACTTTATTGTCCCCGAATATCAGTTTTGCAGCCAGGCGAAAAAAATAAAAAATAAAAAAAACTCACTGGAAACCCAGGCACACAGTATCAGCCACAAGAAAGCAAACCATTCAAATACATAATGAGTACATCAAATAGCCGAGCACAGAAAACAGAGGATGTAGATGTTTGCTCTTGGTTGGTGGCAGACATGTTGACTGTCTGTGTGAGCAAATACATGATGACACGACAAGATGTCTGGATTCTCCAATTGCCCCCGATTCTAACAAAGCACCAGATTTGTGAAGTCGCTCAGCACATGTTCACTTATGACACGAGAATCTACGCGGCGCGGCGCCTGAGTGAGAGCCAGGTACCCAAATCTGCTTCACGTCCCATCTGCCCCCCCCCGACACACTCTCCCCCTCCGTCACACTGGGCAGCAGCAGCTCACAGAGGGAGGTGTGGAGCAGCCAGTGATCAGAGTGAATTAGAGTTATGCTTGACATGCAAAGGAGAGGCTCCAGAATGTGACGACAGCTGAGTTTTAAACTGAAGCTTTTTTGCCTGAGGGGAGTCGAATAGACGACAAAGACAGTGACTCCCGCTGTGAAGAGACTCGACCCCGTTTGTTGGCTTTTTATAAACACAGACCTGTTATGCACTGGCCGTTTTGGAGCAAGTTATCAATCAACAACAAGTGTCACAGTATAAATAGTTTTTGTTTACCAGCAGGTCTAGTGCATATACTCAACCAAGAAAATGTAAATAATGAAAGAAATCAGTTAAAAACCCAAAGATTTATGTAGTACTGCCTTTATATTTTGACCAATAAATCACATCAGATTCCATATTTTCACTTTATTTATAAAAAAATGATTTACAATCCATAACAAGCACTGAGAGGTTGTGATGTTGTACTTCTTCATAACCTAATGGAGGAACAGGGGGGTAAGAAAACCTGCGTGCAATGAAACTATAGTTTTTGTGTTTTGATAATCTCTGGAATTTCTGGAATAATAAAGTATTTCATAGCATGGCAGCCTTGGAAAGTTATTTTCGATATCACCTCTTGCACCACTGAAATAACACATATCAGTATTACAAAGCGAGTAACACAATAGCTTGTATTTGCCCTCCGGCTGGTCCTCATCACACCGCAGCCCATGCAAAGATGATTTCTTTATGCAACCTTATACACGTGTGTGGTGTGACCCAGTTTTCAGGCCCAGAAGTAATGACTCTTCAAGGTATTTCACAACGGTGGAGTTCATTTGTTTGGCCTAACGTTACGTTTGTGTTTTCCTTCGCACATCTCGGCCTGATGGGAGTATCCTGTGACACCTCCGAAGCTCCAGCATCTCACCTTTCCCCCGGTGGGTGACACTGACTGTGAAGCCCTGAGTATCCTGACCGAGCTTTCAGTGAAATAAACACCGCGCCGCGCACAAGCTTTTTACTCGAACCGGTCACAGAGCCACAAGGTTGAGGAAAGTTAACGTCCCCTCCTCCCTTTGTAATGTAATATAACATCACTGTGAGCGATGAAGAGGTGTCTGGGTTTCCTGGTTGACAGATCCTCCTGATGTAATAATATCTTGACGGTAACCTCAGCTTGGTTCAGCTTTCACAGAAACTGACTTGGAAGTTCATAAAAAG
This sequence comes from Pseudorhombus dupliciocellatus, assembly GCA_016785235.1. Classification (NCBI taxonomy): domain Eukaryota; kingdom Metazoa; phylum Chordata; class Actinopteri; order Pleuronectiformes; family Paralichthyidae; genus Pseudorhombus; species Pseudorhombus dupliciocellatus. The sequence continues at coordinate 414,853 of JAFBJW010000043.1, read as the reverse complement.
TCATTTAATCTGGTGGAGAGTGTCTGTCGGTCTCATCAGCAGATATTTGGGCATGGACCAAACCAAGATTTAGGTTTTTTGTTCCCTTAATTTGGTTAGTTATGGTTTTATATTGAAATTTAGGGAGCTAAATACGTCTCTCTGACGTGTGTGTGTGTCCTGTCGTGGTCACCAATCCACTGCGTCTACCTATACTTGACAATGATTGGTGTGTAGACAGAGTGCACCTGACATGGGTGCGTTTCTTGTAACGCACTTCGTTTTTACTAACTTTTTTCTCACTGCAAGGACGAACTAAAATGTTTCAAATGCTCACGGAGACCGCCTCCTTGGGTCAAACCAAAGTTTGGTTCTCTGGTCCAAACACTTGCCTCTGACGAGATGAAAAGTCTGCTTCGAAACTGGGCCAGTAACACAACTGTTGGCACGGGACATGAATTCCTCCTGGCGATCCTGAGCGCCAGGTCCGACTGTGTTGTTTTATGTCAAAACTTGAAAAAGGTGTAATGATTTTGACCCAGTTTAGGTTCCCATAGAAACCACAGCGTGGGGCCATTGGAAAATACAATGGATGGAGCTGAAATCAGAACACGGTGCCCTCACATGCACCATGAGCTCTCTCGTTGTAAAATAACCACCTTACATACATGCACGCCTCCACTGCCGTGCACCTTTCAGCTGGGCCTGCTCCTCAGCTCCACCCCAGCCCCACTCTGACTGGTACCTCTGGTTATTTCCACGGTGGGCGGGTCCGAGACTCATTGGCTTTAGGACCCAGTGGAGGCAGGCGGCAGCAGCAGTAGCAGCAGCAGCGGCTCGGCTCTCAGACTGAAGGCAGACAAAGGCGAGGAGAGCGACGGCGTGCTTCTCCCATCCTGCAGCAGAGACTCACTCCCCCCACATCCACACACTCACACACACACACACACACCCTTCACTCCTCCGCCGGCAGCTGCAGAGACGCAGGTAAGTCCTCCACTTGGTGGGATCATCCACAGACTGTGCTCGTCCACGGAGACAGTGGGTTGGGAGTGGGTGCACTGAGTGAACCCAGTAGGGTTTTTCATGTGTGATTATTATTATTTTTTTAATATCTGAGGGGATCAGATGTGAGCAGGTGGATTGGGAGGAGGTGGAGTGCCCCTCCCCTCTTTTTTTTCTGGGGGAAAACTTGCGTTTTGTGCAGCTGCTCTGCTGCCATGTGCTCTCACCTCCTCCATCCTGCATAAAGGAGGAGAAGTGAAGCATCGGGAAACTTTTCTCTTGGTGGGTGTGATGAGAGCAGCTTTGAATAAAGACATGGGATGGGTCGTGGTGGAGAGAGTCACGCTGTGGGCTTGAGTGGGAGTGGGAGGCTTGTTCAGTTGCGGCCGCTTCAATGTGAATCTGGATTGATGGGATGATCAAACTCTGCCTGAAAATGATGTCATGCCACATAGCTCTGCACTGTTGATGATGATGAGTGTCCTGTCTGAGAGAAGCATGGTGCTGCACCTTCCTGCACTGGCAGTAGTGATGGTGGTGGTGGTGGTGGTGATGTCACTGTCTGAGACAATGGACCGTCCTAGTTGATGCTCCTCTGGGGAAGGGTCACACTGCGATCTGCCCATTATGCTGCAGCAGATGGGCTCCAAACCTGGCCTTTGTCAGCTGAGGAGCACCCATCCTGCTCAAGTCCCACCCCTCATCAGAGCCTGTCATAAAACGCCAGTCAGCAGCAGCAGCACCGGGGGTTCATGCTGAGAGTGCAGGGCCCCACCACATGTATGGGTGGCGGCTCCATGTGTCCGTCTCACATGATGTACAGTTTCATGCAAAGAGCCTCAAACGCTATCAGCGATGATCACGTTTATCATTTTCCCCCAGAGCAGTAAAACCTAATGTTGCTTATGCATTATGCAGACACGGGGAGGAGGTGCAACATATGTAATCCATCAACCTTAAAGACGAGTTTAAAGCGTCAACCTTTGCAACATCAGGTTTTAAACTCAATATGCAATGATGATATTTGGCAACATCGTTCAGCCCTAAGTCAAATTGTGGAAAACCACAAAGGAAAGATTAACAAAATGCTATTGGCTGGTTTTGCATGAAACAAAATGGTGTAAGGGGCAGACATGAGATAACTGAGGGGAATTTCCCTTCTAATATGTCCATTGGATGCAGGACTGGATGACAGTAGTTTATTTCCAAACTATCAGTGTGGATGGACCAGCTGAGGAATGAACAACGATCAGTGTTCAGGCTCTTCAGGAAACAACTGGCATGTGGAACAATTTAGTGGTTTGGTGATGTCATCGTGATGCATTTCTACCTAAAATAATAGTGACTCAGTTTAGTGTGAAGCTGTGATAAAATGGTGCATTATGAAAACTTGATCAGTGACACAAGATCCTTTGTTAACGAGACACTTAGAGTCTGTTTTGTGTTTTGTGTCTGTATTTATGTTTTACAGCCGTGTAGAAGTTACACATGAACATAAAATATATGTTTGGATATGAAATACATGTTTTAATGGGTTTCTGCTCTGGGCTGGGAGTATTTGTGCTCTGCTCAGGTCAGAGGCTAACAGGGAGAGAGTGGCTGTATAATGGGAAGTCTGCTGTGGCCATCTTGTAGCATAAATTGTTTAATGGCTGAAGGTGCATCGTTTCAATTTATCATCAAGAACCTTCACATCCCCATGATTTGCAAAATACAGCCGTAAAAATGATGACGGCTTTAACTGAGGTTCAAATGTGGATTGATTGCACATCTATATTAAGAGTGTCATTTCAGTATTTTGCTTGACGATGCATCTTGACACACACTGTTTTCCTTCTTTTCTTAGACTCTTCGGAGCTGGTCACCACCGCCACCACCACACATCTGTCACCACCATCACAACCTTCAGTCACCATGGAGCTAGACTTTGGACATTTTGACGAGCGAGACAAGGCATCCCGCACCCCGCGTGGCGGGCGCATGAATGGACTCCCCAGCCCGACCCACAGTGCCCACTGCAGCTTTTACCGCACGCGCACCCTGCAGGCCCTCAGCAACGAGAAGAAAGCCAAAAAAGTGCGCTTCTACCGCAACGGAGACCGCTACTTCAAGGGCATCGTGTACGCGGTGGCCAACGACCGATTTCGCACCTTTGACGCCCTCTTGGCCGACCTCACGCGCTCGCTGTCCGACCACATCAATTTGCCACAGGGCGTCCGCTTCATCTTCACCGTTGATGGCATGCAGAAGATCGAATCCTTGGATGAGCTAGAGGAAGGTAAGCATTGTTTTAGCTGGACCCCGCCCCCCCAACCCCCTTAAGCACTAATCTGATTTAATGCATCTCCTTCATGGGATACCGGATTCTTTGGATTATTCATTTCTTTGTCCGCCAGTAGAGCTGCCCCAAGACATTAGAGGCCGCCATGCTAAAGAAGATCAAGTCAGTTCCTGTGCTGAGACGATTTGGAAGAATAACATTTCCGTTTTTTTTGAGATTAGAAGTCTTATCTCTCTGGTCTAGACTCCTATAATCTCTCATATGATGTAGAAACTTTTAATCTGGTGGGTTACTTTGGGGCAGTTTAGTGATGGTGGACTTTTCCTAACTGTTGGCAGTTTTTAAATTCTCTCAGACTGTTTCTGTCTCTCCCTTTTCCTGACTGAGAAACCTGGTTGCAAAATCATCATTCATTCGCAAACGGGTTATATCCCATGTCACTCATAATAAATAGCATTTCATGATTCATCTGAGGAAGATTTCCCGCTGACGGAGTTGAAAGCTGGTTCTCTGCCTCGGTCGTAATGGGGCTCAGGGGTCTCAGTTTTCGGATATTTAGCTTCGACCCAGCGTGGTTCATCCAGAGCTGTAGCGTCAGCTCTCTGCAGCTCAGCGTGGGATAAATGGTTCATTAGCGTTAGCAGCGTTAGGATCTGACTGTTAAAAGACATGTTCAATGTTCATTTGTAAAGGATTTTCATCTGCCAACCCTTTTTTTTATATTGCAGTCATACATTTAAAAGGGACCCTCATGAAACAGTCATGGTGTTTTACGTTGTGACTAATTCCGAACTATTACTGCTTCGGTTGATAATCGGTTGTTCAAAGCTTTATGAGCAGCTGCCGTCGTAAGTAATCTGTAAGTGTCTGTATTTGGCATCCGAGGGATGATCCGAGCAAAGAAATGAGTCAGATTCATGTTCTGGAAGTTGCCAACGATGATTTTGGCAGATTTGCAGCAATAGCATCTCCTTGGCACCCGACAGGATGATCCACGCTCAGAGGAAAGCCATAAATCAGCAAAACCCCTTTTTTCAGGACAGTTTTTTTGATCTTGCCAGATTCTTATATCGATCTGAATGATTCTCCCGATTTTATATTTACTATCGAATCAAGTGGTCCAACCTTAAGCCCCGCACTTCTTAATGAGAAACTGTATTTTATGAGACCTCTCCAAAGAAGCTGGAAATTCAGCTCATTTTGTCCAAAATGAGGCGATCATCTCTTGAGCTGCTTAAGAGAGATAGGAGTGTGTGTGTGTGTGTGTGTGTGTGTGTGTGTGTGTGTGTGTGTGTGTGTGCAGTAAAGGGGCTGCACAGTTAAGACTATGGGTGGTGAGGGGCATTTCGTTGTGCTTCCTCTTGTGGGTTATAATTAATTGCTCAATCTCTTGTGCACAGTGTAATCCTGTTGTGTGCCTTTTGTCTTTGCAGTCATTTCTCCACTTTTGGCCTAATTGTTGCCTTCTGGATTCGCTCTTTTGCCAAATGTTCTCTTTATCTCTCTTCCCCCTGCTGCCTTTTGTCTCTGCTGTAGCTCTTCAGCACAATCTGCTGTGGAAACCGTGGGTCAAGGAATGACAATGAGAATTACTGTAGGTTATTTAGAAAGCTGTACGAAGGACGGGACAATTAAGTCGAGTATTAGCATATCACTGAGGTATGCACTCTAGATCTTCACAGATTACAATACTTAACATGATTTAAACCATTTTCTGTAAAAGTTCATCTAAATATTGCAGCGTACAAGTTTTTACCCTAAAGAGGCACAGTAACATTGCAGACTGTAGCATTTTGCAGTCTGCCGATTAGCAATCGGGGAAATGAAGGCGCGGCCACAGGCTCTTGATGGCATGTGCGTGCACAACCAGTCTTAAATAACAAAATCCCTTTTTTGAGAAAATAGAATTTGACATTTGCTTTCAGTTTAGTCCATGTCCAGAGCTGCTGACGTGGAGAAAACAGGATTTATTGGATTGATACTGGAGCAAATGATTTGGAGGCTTTAACTTCACTTGTCATTGTCGTCCATCTTTTGTGTATGTACAGTGTGTAGCTGTTATCCGCTAAATTCTTTGCAGTTTTTTTTGTATGATTTGCCGTGGATCAAAGCCTCTTTGAACGCCAGATTTTCTTTGTACTTTCTGGCTCCGGAGACTCTTTCTGTTTGACAAGATTCTTGCGTAGGTGTTGAAATAGTTTAGCTGGATTTGAGTGTGTTTAGGCGGCACAGTTAACAGAAAGTCTGGATTTGTGGTTCAGAAACCATGTCCTGGTAACTCCTCTTTAGCTGTGACCTTGTTAATCTTTGACTTAGCTGAGTTCTTTTCCTGTTCGTTACGGCCATGCGTTCACTGTCCACTATGTTTGCTTCCTTTGGGAAACTTGCCCACGAAAACCATCAGCCGAGTGATGCATTTACACAAGGAGAAATGAGCGACACAAAGAGATGATGGATAAAACACAACATGAAGGTGTACTCTGTCAGCACTGTCCTACCTGAAGGCCTCTATGTCTACTGTGTTCTTATATCTGTCACTGTGTCTGGTTTGTGCTGTGGTCTCATGGGAAATCTTTAACGATTTTTTTTTTTAAATTTGCTCTTGCAGGGGAGAGCTACGTTTGTGCATCGGAGAACATGTACAAGAAGGTCGACTACACAAAGAACGTCAACCCCAACTGGTCTGTGAATGTAAAGGCGTCGGCGAGCCAGAAGAACATGCAGTCCTTAGCCGCCAGAGCCGCAAGCGAGCCCAGGGAGACCAAGGACTTTGTTCGACCCAAGCTTGTGACGGTGATGCGCAGTGGCGTGAAGCCGCGCAAGGCCGTGCGCGTTCTGCTCAACAAGAAAACGGCACACTCCTTCGAGCAGGTCCTCACCGACATCACAGAGGCCATAAAACTTGAGAGTGGGGTCGTGAAGAGGATCTACACGCTCGACGGCAAGCAGGTATGTCTCGCCTTCATCCCCCTTGAACTTTCTCCCAGATAAAGCCGGTAGAGCACATCGGTTAAAGTCACATGATGGGAGCGTCTGTGGTCTAGATAGAGAGCAGGTCATTAGCCGTACATCCACCCACACCCACACAGGTGTCATTAGCATCAAAAGAAGCAGGAAACCAAATTATTTGTTTGTGAATTCAACAAAAAAACAACAAGATGCTATTGTCCGGTTCATGAGAACCATGAGCGTTCATGAGAACAACCTGAGCTAACAATGACCTTCATTGTCTGCAGTGTTTATTCTCATGGCAGTCTCCCACGAATCATTCGTCTGTTTTGCGGTTCAGGTCATTAGTTTCCTGTCCACCTGGCTTTTGTTGTGGATTTAGGCCACTGGTATTTCTCTTTAGTAGATCTGCGGTTGAAAAGCTCGAGTCCTGGGAAGTCCTGCCCTCCACACACTATGGCCGTGCACAAAGAGTCAAGCCCTGTATTGTTGTGTCTGATCATTTTCTCTTTGTTGCTGTATTTAGGGTGGTGGATGCAGATGCTTTAGTGAAGTGCTGACACATGAATGTTCTCTGGAAAATTTTTAATCCTTACAATATGCTGATTTCTGAAAACATCTCACACTCCGCGTTGAAACATTTTTTTATGGGATGATTTTTTTTCCCCATGTGATGATGGGGTTGTTGAAGTTTGAAACACACACCTCTTGCTTCATGTAACAGAAGCCACAGAGTCACGTATCCTGAGCGAGCTTGACGACTCCCCGGAGTTCACCGAAAAGATCCTCTGGCCGATGTGGGCCGACAGAAATGGGGGCACAGGAATCCCCTTGGGAGGAACCTGTAGAGAGCCAGTTTCCACTGGCTGGCTGTGGGCAGTGAAACACACACACTGACGTCACGCACCAAAGTGTGGGGATTAAAGGCAAAATGCTCCCTGAATACCTGAAGGACAAGCAGCCACTAGGCAGGGTCACTTCAGCCGGGAGGATACAGTATGGAGAGGTCTCTGAGGTCGTCTGAATCGTCTCGATATCAAGATGTGTGCAACTTCAATACGTCATAAATAGAATATGAATGAGCCTGTTGTCCAACGAAAAAAAGTTACGTTGGTCATAAATGTTTTTTGATGCAGTGGAGCGTGACCTAATCTAAAACCTTGCGCACATCCCACCTGTGTTTTGCTGCAGAGATCACATAGCTTTTGTTTTCCCGTCTATCGTGACTGGCAGCAAATGAACGGGGGCGTGGATGCGGAGCAGCCGCGAAAAAGCATGTGTGGATGTGCATACGGGACATCTGTTCCTCAGGCCCCTCTTTGATACGGTTAAATGTTCACAAATCCTCATGCGGGGACCTTTTGTCCTGTATTATTCATTACAGATGGACTGGGGATTGCGGCCTGCTGAGCTCCTGTAGGTTGTACTGCTCCTTTCATTTATTTTCTTGACTTTGTATTAATAAGGCACATGTGCGTCTTGGAGGAGGGGCCGAGCGCTGAATTGATAGACGAGGGAATTTGATTTTAATGCTCTGTCCCAGGGGAGCAGTCTGGCCGCCCTGGGCTCTGCACTGATTTCTCCCCCAGAAACACTTACCAAGATGTTTGAACACTGTGATGATCTTGTGGGATATTACATTTCCTGTATATTTTTTGTACATTTATCTTTGTGGTCAGTTTTTTTTCCCCCCTCACTCTAAATTTTTAATGGTTACTGCCCCCACAAAAGGTATTTAACAGCCACCTCAATTGGAGCGTATTGATCCCATTGTCATCGCTGGAGCTACTGGTCCATTATTTGGTGATAAGTGTCCATTGACTCGTGCCGGCGCCTCGTGGCAATGCGCAGAAATGTGGGGAAAATGCTGCACACGTTTATTGCGGCGCCTTTGTGTGCAGAGGCACACTGCAGCTGCTCTGTGGTGGAGGTGATATGGTAGAGGCAATATTGATGCAGCGCCCGCCCCTCCCTGACTCTGCGTTGATCCTCCTCTTCCCATTCCGTTGCGATAGCTGCTGGGACCGGTTGCTAGGAGACCACATCTCGGGCACAAAGAGAGCCCAGCTGGTGTGGACTGGTCTGTCAGATACCACATCCTGTAGTGGGTGTGAGGGTCTACTATCAATGCAAGCCTTTGGTTTTAATAAAAATCGCGTCACGTTATTATTTCTTTACCTGTATATTCCGTCATTGGGTGCAGGCTGAGGCGTGGATGTTTGAGCCTGAAATCTTAGTTTGCGCTGGACTGAAAGGTGGCCCAGGTTGTGTTCTCCTCTTTTTGTTTCAAATGGATGTGCTTCAGGCTGGGTTTAAGCGTGCTCCTCAGGACTGTGCTGACTCTAAAGGCAGCCTGTCGTCCTCTCTTTGTCCGGGAACAAAATCACTCCAATTTTCCCCTCAAATGTCTGAGCTTTTCACTTCAGTCAGGAAGGGTGGGGCCGGCGGATTCAGGAGTCATTTTCCATTCGAAGAGCAAATTAGGATCATTTTATTTCTGCTGATGGGGAGTAATTATTCAGCGCTCCTCACAGAAAATAAAATAAAAATTCTTGATTTGCCCTCACTGCTTCTAAAGGCTTCATTAAACCAGAGAGCATTTATTTAATTGCTGGCCCTCTATTCTGCATTCTTCTGTGAGAGAGGTGTCTGCACTAGAGAATACTTCTGATTTGCATTTAAGATCTACGACTTGTTCAGCAAAATTGCAGTTGGTGTGGTTGCCAAATCCTAATGTCATTTGTAAAGAGAAAAAATATCGGGAGCGTCCATTGTGTTGCTGTCTGATTTGTCCTTGTGAATCGCCTTCATGCAGGATTGCAGCGAGGTCTCTTCACAGATTTGAGGCTTCTTTATTGTAAACTGGATTTAGAATTAAGTATATATATATATATATATATATATATATTTTTTTTTTTTTTTTTAATTCTAAACATTGTGTACAAGCGTCACAGAAGAAAAGAAACGGATGCTTCAGGCACAAGGTCACACCATTATTGTCGAGGAACAAAAGATTCAAATTCGCTGCAAAGCAACTATCTGATGCTGCGGAAGAATTCACTGAATGGGAGAAGGACACAGGCGTGGGTTCAGGGCTTCCAGTATCCAGTAACTGGGAAGAAAAGCCCGATTCTTCCTGGTTATCAGTGCTGGTGCAGTCTGCCTGCTCTCTGCCATGCTGCAGAAGCAGTTGTCATGGCAATAAGCTCCGCTGTAATGCATTCAGGCTTTGACAATGGCTGTAATACGCTGAGTGTGCTCTTTAAGCGGGATCTTACCTGTCTGCTCCTCGCTGTCACCGCCGCCACGTATCACTCACACACAGCCAGATTGAGGGGCGCGGCCCCCCCCCATGATGAGGCAGGATGCTCCCTCCCTGCACGAACGCGACATCAACAAGTGAGCATGGCCGCGGGGGCGTGGGGGCGTGGGGGCTTGGGGGGTGGATGTGGCAGGATTTAATAATGTTAAGACCACATCAGTCATCCAAATGGAAAGCCTGCTTCCTCAGGGCTCGGGGAGGGGCGGGGTTAAAACAACATCAGGCACCAGCTGGTGCCCGTGACAGTGCAGATATTGCAGACTAACTGGTTCATCTGTGCTCCAAATGCATCCGGACAGAAAAAAAAAAAACAAAACTGCCGCTGCACTCAGGCGCTTTGCTGGTGCACCGAGGTCACCGACGGGTCAGAGCTGCAGCCAGCCGATTGTTTCCAGAAAAACCATCGCTGGTGTCCAAATATGGGTTGCCTGTACGATTTAATTCATTGTATTTGATTTAAATGTAACCATCAGCTAAGCCGTTGATAGAAAATCTGCCTGTTCATTTCATTTAGAATGTTTTTTTGAAGCCGTTTTCATTTTCTGCGAGACACTGCTCTAAAATGGAGCCGGTGTGTTCTGTAGGAATATTCTGCTCATTGCGGAGGCCGATATTGATCCAACAGTGAGGGAGTGTGTGTGTGGGTGTTTCCTCATGGGTTGCACACAAGGTCTCACTGCCTCTTTTTCAGCCTTTTTAAGTCTTTTTTTTTTTTTTTTTTTTTTTTTTATACATTTCGTCTCACACAGCTCAGTAATCTGGAGACTGCGCAGTGTGAGGAAAAATGATCTGCTCACTGATTTGTCTTGGTCTTTTAATCAAATTCTAATTGATGACTATGCACTCAGCCGTACACCTAACAGAGAGTCACATCCTTTGGATCTTCTATATTCATATGCCCCCTGAAAAATTAAATCTATAGTTATGAAACTTAATTTGTAGAAATCCCATAGACTACTATAAATAAAAAAACAAAAAACAAATGCTGCAGTGTGCACCACCAGTGAAGACTTAAAAACCAGCTGTGTAGGGGAGTGCTCGTACAGAGGTGGGAGGAGAACCTGATGGGCTGATGGGAAATGATCTATGATGCATTTTGTTCTTTAGAATGTGTGAATCTGCTGACTCATTAACATTGCTGTCAGGGCTCTAGTCTTAGTCACAGCAGCACGGGTTAGATAAGCCGCCCAGGTCACGACAGGGAGTCCGAGCGCTGCAATGCAACATTGATCAGCTTCACTAGGAGATCAATTAACATGGAGGTGCGGAGTCAAAGTGACTGATGAGCCCTGAGGTCCAGTTTCTCTCCACTAATTCATTTTCGCCAGAGCGAGGACAGCTCATCTGTACATCGTACAAGACAAATGACACACGAGCCCTGTTCGAGTGTTTCCCCCTCACTCCATCACAAATTAACTTTGCGCCACCTCAACATAATATACTCACATTTCGTATATGAATTTTCTAAAATGTTGCAAAGATCACATCTGAGGGAATTGCCAGTAGTTTTGTGAACATTCAAACCGCAGCACAGAGACAAACTGACCAATGTGACCTCCATCACTTGATGAAATGTCTACATCTGGGGATGAGCGGTCAGTTGGTCTATAAGGAACCCTGAATAATTCAGTCGTCGTATAGATAGTGGATGGGCGCGTAGAGCTCCTGGTGGAGGGGTTGGTGGTTTCCTGAGGGTCGTTTGGTCCTGACAGCTGGTGAGGCAGAGGATTAGGGATGGGCTTGGTGGGACAGGGAGGGTGGGGAGGAGGGGACCTGGAGTCTGGAAGGAGCCAGTGCTTCATAAAAGCTTTTTTACGATAAACACATCAATCCCTTGACACGTACCAGCTCTGATGTGTGTCTGTGCGCCGGCGCGGCGAGTTCATACGCAGGGAGAGTCGCAGAAATCCAAATGACATCACGTCATTTCTTATTGTCCTTCTCCTGGATCCCGTTGCCAGGTGGCTGTGGCAGATGCAGCTGACTGACCTTTTCAAAGTGAGAGAAAGGATGCTTCTTAACCTATATCCGAATGTTCCTGAGCCGGCCTGCCCTTTCGTCACTGCCGCCGCGTTTCAAAGGCACGCTGACATTTTGCGTTCGATATCATTGCGTGCAGAGCGAACCGGTCTTCTCCCGTGTGTCTGTCAACTCTAGACAGATGTCAAAACTTACCAAGGCTGAGAACAACTGTTGACACCTGAAAAGGAAGTTCGTTATCAGAAGGTTGTGCCCATGCAAGTCAGATTCAGATGATTGTTTGAGTGACTGCGGGACATTTGAGACTCACTGGATATGAATTATTTGTAGCTTTAATGATGCAGAGAGGCCTGGTCAGAGACCTGCGTTCTATAATGTGGATCTTAAGTGATCACTGTGGGGAACTGGATTAATAGGATTTCTAAATGGGATTTAGTGTTGTTGCTGTGGACCGAAAAGAAGGGTGGATGTCTTCAGATATAAATTAGAATTTAACAAGGTTCAGAGCCCGGTGCCTTTTTATGAACTGCGCCACCAGGCTTTCAAAGGTTTATAGTAATATCTGGTTTAAGAGCCATGACGAGTAAATGTTAAATGAGACTCAAACTTAACAGTCCACTTTAAAGTGTGACTGATTCCATCTGCCAAGGGGGTTGTCACTGCTGTGTGACTGTGATCAGGATTACTCTCAAAACTACTGGGCTGATTTTTTTTTTAGAGAGGTGTAGGTCTGGATCTGGATAATCAGGTGGATCCAGGACTTTTTTTCCCGTCTACTCTTGCTTTCATATGGTGAGACAGAGTTTTGGCCTTGTTAGAGGTCCACACTCGCTAAGCACCCTTCAGTCCCAGATATGTCAAACATCATCTATCTCTGATTCAGTCTTGGATGTGTATTGTAAAGGGCCCAAGGAAATGCTGTGTCAAATTTGTGGTATTTGGAAATGTGATATGTTTAATATTAATAAACTTTGGAGAAAAAAAAAACCCAGATGACCAGCGCTCTCCAGCAGCAACGCCTGGGACTCATCAACATAAATGACATTGTGTATCATGACATCAGCGCTGACTCCCCAGTTCAGTATCTGTGTTGAGCTTTGGACGAACGGCTCTTTGTCCAGCAGTGCTGGTGCTGCTTCAGTTTCCTGCAGCTGGTCTTTATTTGCCCTGACTCAATTACTCTGGGTCACATCAAATGTTTATGAAAGAAAGCTGCAACCGGCATCACCACAGGCCGAACGCACGGTCCCAGTGAGCGGGTTTTTGGAAAGGTCACTGCTCTGATGCATCAAATTCATCCAAAACCCTGGATTCATCCATCCGCCATGTTCTGTTGGTCCTCTGCAATCAGAGGCCAACAGAGGGAAGCTAATCATCATTTCTAATGGAGTTTCTGTTAAGAGCAAGATTAAGGTAGCAATCTGTTGGCTAAACACTTTATCCCTTTAATCAGCTCTGTTCTTAAAGCCATTAAAACGTGGACGAGTCTCTACCCTCTCGCCCCATTCCATCCTGTGCTTTTCATCTCCTCTCCTCCGCCCTGGTGGCCATGATTAACTGTCAGGTGATGTTACCGCAGCACAACGCTCTAACCTACTGAAAGTAACATGTATCTGATCTCTTGATAATGAACAAAGGAGAAAAAAAAACCAAATGCACAGTCTATGAATTCACCCCCTGGCCGAGAAAACCAATTAGATTTTGATCCCTGGAGTGGAAGCGCCGTCTCTGTACCTCAGTGGGGATCTGCCAGGCCTGTATCTTATGGGAACATTGTGGGAGGCAGAGAGGGTACAGCTGTTGGATGCCACGCCACCGAGTCACCAGCGCACACTTTTAGCTTGTCTAGCAGGACGGGGAACCAGCAGGGCAGCTGCCGGGGTGCGGTGTTCCCAAATTATCTGCAGCTCATAGTTTAGATGTGTATCACAAAGGAAACCGTGATGTGTCTTGACTGTCCTGGCGAACGTCCCAACAAAGGATAATCTTTCAGGCCCCTCGCAGAAACACACACACACGGCTCCGTCTGTGAGGGATTTTTGTTTTTAGAAAAGTGAGAAAAAAAAACGTCAGAAAGTCACCTGCAACTGAAAGAATATGACTTTATCCAGTGATCATTGAGATGAAGGATAAAACTTCTCAAAAGGTGTTGAAAGACGAAACGAAAACAATGAAACAAGGATGCTCCATAACAAGTCGCTTACACCAGGAAGTAAGAAAAAAAACCCTTAACCAAAGGGAAAGAGCTTTTTGGCTGAATGGCTTTAATAGGCGAGCCTGAGCTGGTAACGGGGCCTGTATATTGGAGAGCAGCAAAGAAGGTGTGGCCCGGAGACATCTGTCCACTAAGTAGGCCATATTGTGTCAACAGCTGCTGTAGTGAGAAGTCCCATGGGACGGAGGTTTAGTCTTTTAAACAGAGGAGGTGTAACTTTATCCTCTCTGATTGGGCCTTTTATGCCTTTTGTGTGAATGTGTTCTGTTAATGCAGCTACTGTAGCTAAAGGAATGTTAAGAAGACAAACGACACACAAAGGCGGTGGACCACCACCACCTGAGGCTGACTACCTCCCTTTGGCTGGCACACGATCACAGAGCATTTAGCCACAGACTGTGTCCCTCTTTCCCTCTGCCTTGCCATTAGTGTTTGTTTGATAGTTTGATAGTAGTGAACAGATGATCCCAGCACAGCCTCAGCTCACCGACAGTACGCGGCTGCAGTAATAGTACACGATCTAGGGTCTCATACATTCTGCCCCCTGTCTTCATAGGTGACCTGCCTTCAGGACTTCTTTGGCGACGACGATGTCTTCATCGCATGTGGGCCAGAGAAATTCCGCTACGCGCAGGACGACTTCTCTCTGGATCAGAACGGTGAGTCTAATGATTTTAGCCTAGACCGGATTTACTGTAAGAAAATAATATTTTGTTATGCCCCAGTCTGTGATAAAATATTCATGCAACATTATAGCAGTGTAAACTCATGTTGATTTAAAGAAGTAATGTTGATCTTAAATCATCGATCGTTTCACTGAAAATAAATTGGCGGCAGTTTTGTATCTATATTCCACTGTTACTGTGACTCAACCAATGCAAACTTTAGAGTATAGGTTAAAAATTTTTTTTTATCATTTTATTATTGTTAATGTTATGTGTGTCTGGAAAAGTCAAAAAATCTGTGAGACTCAACATGTTTCCGGTGTAAGTCTCAAGGTCTGCATCACGGAGCCCGAGCATATAAAATGTGTCCACATAAAGAGGAGAGCTAATTTGCTCCTGGAGTGGGTTTAATACACCAGGGTCCTTTAAAAAGATGTTACGCTCAAACACATACTGAAGCTGTGCGAGGAGGAAAAATTACATATGTGAGCAGCAGGCCCACAAAGGGGCGGCGAGAGAAGTCTGTTATCTGCAGCCGGCAGCAGCGAGAGGGAAAGGTAGAGGAGAAAGAGCCATTAATCTGTCCGGTGACAGGTTCAGGCCAGCTGATCTGTTGGCGCTGATACTGCCGAGAAGTCGAGGAGAGAAAATGTGAAACCAATCCTCTCAGTCAGTCTCTCCGCTCCCCGCAGACTTTGAAATACCCCTATTTTTAACAGCCCACTTTCACCAAGCGTCCCTCCTCCATGCAGCCAGTATCGTTCTGATGTCCTTTGAATCCGAACGCTGCGCTGATACAGTACAGGGCTGATTTGTCATCGTGCTCCTTTCACCCCATCTCTCCTCCTGCCTCCTTGTCAGATCATGTTAGGACGGAGATCCCAGTTTATTTATAATGATCTGGGCTCTTTCCTCTCAGCATACTGGCCCCCATGGAACCAAATCGAAATGGTTTCATTCAATCTGTAATAACCTCAGGGTGATGCTAAATAAAATGGCTGAGAGTCTCGAGCATCCAGACGCGACTGAGCTGTCCTCATTGGAGGAGAGACGGAGGAGGGAGGCCTTCAGATAATATAACGAGTTAGAATGACTCTCAGTAAAGCTCATGCAACAGTCCCTTTTTAAGTTCCATCATTCGCTAATTGTCAAACACTCAGATATCAGACCCCTCAATGTTCTGGAGGGGTCGGGGGAGATCTCGATCAGGCAGCAGATCCAGGGCTGATTTCTCCTTTGAAAGTAGTGGGTATAAGTGGGCGTGACCCCTGGTGTGGCTTCCCAAATGCGCCGAAGACTGTGGGGGTCTCGCACCTCGCTGTCTCGCAAAATTAACACGTTCTCCCGGGTGTCATGTTTCTATCAAACCTGTGTCTGCTGCAGAGCCAATGAGCCCCCCCCCCCAGGTGGACGTGCAGACAGAGTGAGCGCATGTGTACCTGCTGCTCTTGTCTATGCCGCAACGGCATCAGTTCAAGCAAATCTGTGCAGATGCACTCGAGAGGTGGGGGTGGGGGGACTATTCTGAGACCACCGAGTGGACGAGACAAGCTGCCAGTCTGAAGCACTGTCAAAAGGCGTGGTGGCGCACCTCGCACAAAACAATGGAACACACATGTACTGTGTGTGCATGCAGCAGGGTGTGAAGGGTAAGAGAGAGAGAGAAGAAAGACATGGTGCGATCCCGGGAGACGGAGGGAGGACAGATAGTATAATTAGCATCAAAAGTGGAAAAGAGGAGGGGGCTGGGGGCTGAAAGTACAAACAGAGGGGACGATGTAGAGGGAGGGGTAGCAGTGAGTGGAGTCTGTCTGCCCTGATTATTACAGGCGCACTGCATACACCCGCACCCTTCCACGTATGATAAATATACACACTCACTGTCAAATGTATACATCACAAAACCTCATGTGTTCCATGTTACCTTTTATTCAGGTTTATGACATACATATGTCTAAATCACACCCTGCCACCGCCCCCTTTCTCCCCACCCTCACTGTTCGCCATCGGGGGTCAAAGTTCACCAGATTGGACCTGCACCCAGAGCCGAACAGACACAGCTCACTCAGCCAGTTTAGGAAACGAGAGATAATCTTTCTTTTTTTCTTTTTTGTTGTTTCTCTTGTCTCCACAGAGTGCAGGGTGATGAAGACGCCCAAAGCCCAGCGTGGCTTAGTGAAGAGTCCTGGTCCGATCAAGCGCAGCAAGTCTCCCGCTGAATCAAGTGAGCCCATTAGCACCTCACCTACACTGTAGCTCTCCCACCTCGTTCCATTAATCAGAACAAAGAGCTGGTAGAAAGTAGGACGAGGCCGATGCTGCTGCTGCTGAAACAGAACAAAACATCAGACATGAAGGAAGAGTGACGTAGCTCCAGGGGTAAAGACGCTAAATCCTAACCAGATCCAGTGGTGCAGGGCTGAAGCTCATCTTGACCTTTGACCTTACCCTGAAGAGAATAGCAGTCATGATAATAAAGGATGGATTTTGTGTGAGGATGGTCTGGTATGAAATTGTGTTTCCTCTCTGTGTTGGGACAGCGTCTGAACACTATATATAATTTAAAGACAATTCATGAGAATCAGGACTGATCTGATGAGATTAAATGAAATTATGTCCGACACTTTGCTATAAAGCCATGAATAAAATATGAAGTAAACAAAGACATGGAAATCTACTTTTACTACTTCTACTTCTGTTTTTTTTTTTTTTATTTAATAATATCCATGAAAAAAACATGCATATGCTGGAATATTTTGTTCTCACATCAGCTTTGAACAATGGAAAGATGTCTCAAACCTCTGATGCCTGAGTTCACAGCTGCATCATTTCACAATGCTATGAAATGTAACCACAGGCAGGTGCAGCAGCAATAAACAATTTTCACATAAACCAGGAAACGAGCAAAATAAAATCACCCAGAAAGATGCGGAATCAGTTCTTCTGTGTCTGCAAGTGTGAGATGACACACTTTAAAAGTGGTAATGACTCCCTGGTACCATGACTACACAGGAGCAGGAACAGTGTGAGGGTCAGTGACGGTGTCTCTCCGGCAGAGGAAAGGTGACAGAGCTGTGAGTCGGCGCCGTCACGGTCGTCATGGTGGGGTCAGCGGGTAGTCCACATTTCATGTTTCGCACCACTTTACAAGATGGGTGGTGGGTGGGGTGAGGGAGGAGGGTGCGAGCTCCAGGTTCCCTTCGGGCCTTCAGCTGTCTTGAATCTTTAATCGGTCATTGATTGGGGAAGACCGGCCCTCACACAGCAGATGGTCGACCAACAAGCCAGAGAGTAAACAGAGTTTTAATCACCTCTGAGAGGTCAGATGAGAGATCACAGGCCCGTGTGTGTGACATGCTGATTTTAACTGGTGTTCATTCTTGACGATTAAATACATGTGTGTGTGTGTGGGGGGGGGTCTCATGTTCTACGCCCAGTAAATGGATTTGTCTTTTTGGATTAAAGGAAAATAAAATCTTCATCTCAGGAGCTCTAACCACATCAAGCAAGTAACAAACAAATGATAACACAATCTCCTTGACATAGGTAGTCATATTATATGACGACTGCTTACTGCTGACTTGTTATAGTCAAATGACTGTGTCCCTGTCTGCCTCTGACCAGATTGTTTGGAGGTTTCTTATTATCCAGCAGCTCAATAAGGTTCCTGCAGAATCTCGTTCTCTCGCCTCGGTCTAAAAGAAATGTGATTCCAGGGCAGTGATCTGGGTTACCAGCTCTTTCCTCAGCCTCTGAAAAAACAACACAACTTGTCGTTAGTGGCGTTGGTTTTAAGACTGGAGCTCTTTGAAACTGTGAAAAAACACAGTGATCCTCTACTTAATGAATAAATCTCTTTAGAAATCTAAAGCTAAATTCACAGTGTTGACAAGTTTGCTGATACAGAGAATAGTTTGGAAAAAGCTGCACTCCCTTTTTTCCCCTATTTTGGACAAGCTTATCTTTTCAACAGCTTCTTAAGTCGGCATTTGTGAGTGCATTTATTCGACTGAGTGGTTAAACGAAGCCAGTGGCATTAACTTAGTTAACAATGACGCTTTTTTTTTTTTCCACGTCAGGTTTTTTTTTCAACACACATTGGCTCAAATTGACTCAGGCCATCTGGCTCATAGTGAAATGCTTTTCATCTCTCGCAGACAAAAAAGTCTTTGACATCAGTTAAAACGCTCGACTTCATCTCATCGCGCCGCTCTCAGATGTAAACACAGTGTTTCCTAGCGACGTGGCGGGACGCAGACCGACTGAATACGGTGTTTTCTAGCGGCTCGTAAGGCGGCGTCAAGTGAGCCCTCGGCTCAGGAACCACTTTTCCCCCAGAGCCAAGGAAGGAGGTTCAGGCCTCTCGCTGCACACTTTTCTAACCCACTGCTCTGTTTACCTCTTTCTCCCCATCCCTCACTCTCTTTTCTCCCCCCCGTTTCTTCACTGATCTGCGGGCGCTCTCTCAGCCAACGGGACGGGCTCCAGCAGCCAGCTGTCCACCCCGATTTCCAAGCATTCCCCCACCTCCACCCCCACCAGTCCGGGCCTCAACAACAAGCAGAAGGTACCGGGACCCCGACCACCCCCCTCCTCCTCCTCCTCCTCCCCTGCCTGTTTCATCTTGTTACCCTGTTTTAGTACCCCATCATTAAATGCTCCCTGTGTGTTTTTTATTTTCCAGGATCTCTACTTGCCCTTATCTCTGGAAGACGATGATTCTCTGGGTGAATCGATGTAAACTCTCCCCCTGCGGCTCACCTCCTGTTTTGGCCTGAAACACAGAAGTTTTTATACGTCTGCTGCTTTCCACCGTCACTCACAGTGCCACCTGTTGTCTCGGAGAACCACTTCTTTATCTCTTTTTTAAAAGCCTTAACCACCGGGGCTGTGTCACAATTTACTGCTTGAGGGTCACACAAACCTTTTTTTCTTTTGACCGGCTAACTTTTGACCACTTCGTAACAATGAGCTCACCGATGCTCAGACACACGTTTCTATCTGGAGGTCTCAACTATTTCTCCATCAGCTCTCTGAAGTACAGACACGTTTCTATCTGGAGGTTTCACGTTTTCAGCTCACCCACCCACAGATTTCACGGTGTAAAGGTTTCACTTTGATTTCATTGAAGGATGCACAGACTTAAACGTTTAAGTCACGGACCCTCAGGCAGCAAATTGATATTTCTAAGGGTGTGAGGTCAAAACTGACTCTTGAATCACTTGTATTTGTGATGTTTCTCCATGTCCTCCTGCCCAATACGCTTAACAGAGTGAAAGGGAACTGTCCCATGTCAGAGGGAATCATCTGCAAAGCCAGAGAAAGTCTGTAAATCTGTATATAGCTACATTCGTCATAACATCTCCGTCCATTGCTGTGCTTCCATAACGTCTCTACAAGTGTCCGTCTTAACATTAGCTCAACACAATAACAGGGTATGGTAAAAGAAGCAACCAAAATGAAGTCGCTCCGCAGAGGGTGAGGATGTGTGGGATGCGGCTCCCGTCTGAAAAGGATTACTGGGCAGAAGCCCACGCCTCCTCAGTGGGAGTCATGTTCCCAACTGAATTTACACCAGAAATAATAGAAACATAATCATGTAAAATAAAGCTATTTAAAGACGCGGAGGTCTGAAAATCCATAATCTGGCTAAAATTCGTCCGTGAGACGAGGCTAAGAAAAGGCATCTCACGTCGCCCTCGCAGGAAATCTTTATCTTGGTGTTTCCTCTATTCTGACCCTCTGTAGTCTGTTCAAGGTACACATACCCTCTGTGTTTTAGATTTTCACAAAGTGCAGTGCATGATATTGGTGAATGATCATGAAAGTTGGGACCTAAAACAACCAAAGGAAAAACCTGTTAGGCCCTTTTTATAAAGTCATATTGCCGACTGTAGTCTAAATATTTCCCTTGTGGTACCAGTTCACCACCAATATGATGAAGTTTTATCGAACAGTCTGGGAAATTTAAAGATAAATATACATCTCAAAAGCCAAAGCATGATTTTTAGACATGGAATTGTAGAAAAGGGGGAAATGATGTAGGTTTTTAGATATTCTGGAGGAAGCACACCAGGAGATTTTTGCATGTCGCTTTTCAATGCATCAGAAATCCCATTAAGCTTAAATCATGCTCATCTGAGGCACTAACTGTTGTCAGGGCGCTGAATGTTAGTGGGGTTCCATCCAAATGTGCATGGCTCAACGTAGCACTCAGACCCAGGGGAGCTGAAAAACATTGTCTAAATCCATGTGTGGGTTTCAAATTTATTAATTTATATCAAGGGTACTTTTTATTTCTAGAACTTGCTCACGTGATCTCTAAACTCTTTATTCAAGCCTCTGTGTGCAATTCTCTTTTGCGCTTTTTTTTTTCTTTTCTCTCTAGTTGCATCGTTTGTCTTGAGGAGTTTTCTCAGACGTTGCAGGGAATCAAACCTGAGAATCTCTAAATTGGAAAAAAACAAACTCTGAAGCACAAAGCAGGGAGCTACTTATTCATCACAGACACTTTACTGTCTCCTCGCCAGCATTGCAATGCGTGACCACAATTAATTTCTCAATGTGTTGATTAAAAAAATGCTGCACGTGTAGCATCCTTTAAATTAACATCTATGCATTCAGATGAAAGAATAGCTCAGACTTTTCTTTTTCCGTTCGAGTAGAGGACGGTCTTTTTTATACCTAATAGAACAATGAGAAATTAGCTATAATTGAAATCTCCATGCAGTTATTCCATTGTGAATTTGTGTGTCTTAGGAGTGATGTGGCGTCTGCCCTCTGGATAATCCTTGCTGATTTTTTTTTTTTTTTTTTTTAATCACCCACTTAATTCTAAAGTCAGATTCTTACAAAAAAAAAAAAAATCTGGTGCTGTGAGCTTCACTTTTCTCCTGCAGGGGGCACTGTCACACCAGCACAAACAATCAGCCAATCCAACAGCAGGGACACCTTGCTTCACCCACCATTTTGTACAAAAGCCCCATTTGTCGTCATTTTTCTCAAGCTCTCAGTCCTGTGTAACCTTCCATGCTAATACTAATGGTCTTTTTCTACAGCTTGTTACAGCGTATTAAACAGAAACAGAAAATGTTGGTTGTCTTGTGTAAACCGGCCGCCACCATGTAAGATGGATGGTGTGGATTCATCACCTACAGTGGTGCCTTTTGTTTTTTAAAGATTACTGTCTTTTGATAATGATAATAATTGAAACGGGAAATCGAAGGCTTGCTCTTTGTCAACAGCTGTTTGTTAAACATTTTAAAATGTCTCGAGTGAGGAAGTCTGCCAGGCGCGTTGTGTCTTTGCGGAGTCACTGGACACTTATCTCGGTGTAAATACGCTCCCTGTGCTCTTTCATGTTTGCCTTCCTGATCGACTGAATTAATTCTGTTCTCGGAAACTTACAATGTCCTTTTTTAAGTGGTATTTTGCAACGTCACAGTGGCTTGTTTCAGTGCTTCATTCAATGTTTTAACCGGTATCCTTTTGCAAATTAAAACCGTTGTATTTCACTGCCCTGGCTTAATAACTGTTCTCTTTTCACACTCATGCTACAAACACATTGAATTCTTCTGAAATGATAAAAAAAACAACGACACTGAGTTATTGTGCTTATGTGTAAATCCTTATGCAAACCCATCCTCGTCACCATGGCAACAGGAAACCTGTTTCTCACACTCCGCAGTGGCTAAACTTCAGCTCCTGTTGAAATGTGATGTGTCATGTTCTGTTGCCCGTCAGCATTTCTCACTGCTGATTCAAGTCGTAACATTTGTAAGCTGCTTATACAACCAAAGTACTTAAGTCATGGACATCATTCACTTTTTAAACAGTTTTATTGATAAAATCTGGATCAATGAAACACAGATAATATGAATATGAAAATAACTGTGCGGACATCAGATCTTACACTGGTCCTGGTGTTATTGTCCACACCTTAAATACTACTAACAATATTCCCTCCATGTATCTGAAGTATAGTGTAATAGAATGTCCATCTATGTACTGGCTCGTGTGTACCTTAAGCAATGACACAAGCTAAATCCATTGTATGACTGACACCTGCTTCGACTCCAACAGAGGGGCTCTAGTGGCCTCTAGTGGAGGAAATTTGAACATGCAGAAGTAATGTATACAAACTTGTGAGCATGCGTGTGTGTGTTGTTGTACCGAGTCAGAGGGTCAGACATTTAGTCGATGATGACTCCGGTAAGACATACAGAATGCATTATGTCAGCGCGTGGCCTGTAATTTGATATTTCCTCTTCACAGGGAGGGAGATGATGATGCTGAGGATCTTGGCAGATTTGGACGCAGAATGTGCAGGTATCAGCCACCTCACTATTTGAGCTTGTGTGAGGTCATAAGAATTTCAAATCTGGTCAACAGAAAAAAGTCATTACCTGCTGCAGCCAAGGAGGTTTTCACCTCTGACCTCTCATCCTCTTGATGCATTTTTAATCCCTTGTCTTGACGACATTAGAAGTGAACGTTCATTACCTTCTGGCTCTGAGAGAAATGCTCTCATGTCCACAAATAATGTCTCGACGGTCTGAGGCCTCCTGGGAGCCCCATTTCTCTTAACCTGTCATGTTCTAATCAGCATCCAACCCAGAGTCCATTGTGTGTCATGAGCGCAGGTCTCTGGGGCTGAGCAGAGTTTTCCAGAGAAATGACAGGGGACTGAGTGCAACTATGATGCGTAGCAGCCTGGGACAGATCTGTGCTGGCGATGTTTATGTAACAACACAAATGAAAAGGCTCTGCTTGTGTTCTCACAGGGTTCATTGTGCCGTACGCCCACGCAACTTAGCAAGACAGTAGTTGTGAAATATATGGAGCCTTAATGTGAAAATTAGTCATAATTTCCCGAATGCTGAAGAGAGTTGTCAAATGCTTGTTTAGTCTCACTAAAAGTGGAATACCCAAATATAGTGTTATCCGTATATGGCACTGGTTCACAGTAACACACCTGACACACATTCTTACTGCACTGGTCGACCACTCACACATGGAATCAAACACCCACAGCATTATTAAGTCACACTGAACCTGGATTACGCTCAAATTATCACTATTATCAAGTACTTTCTGTTGGTTGGCTGGTTGGTTGTTTTGTTTGTATGTAAACTGGATTATAGAGAACCAACTGGACTGGTTTCCATGAGACTTGTTGGAATGTGATGTTGGTCAGAGAAAGAGAGGCATCCAAAAGGTGTTTCATCTTTGTTTTCGGACCATTTTTCATGAATTACTGTTATAATTTTTTTTTAAAAAAAATCACATTTTGTTGACAGCAGCTTCAGTGAGTTTAGGACTGTTGGGCCTTATATATAAATATATACAATATAAGCGCTCCATGCTTCCAGTTCCTTGGTCAGCCTGTTGAGCTCCTGTTAATTACTTTATTACTGTTGGCCGCGTCCAAACATTCTTCCTTTGATTTCTCAGCTGCCTCCTTTGCCCTGGGTCTGAATCTTGGACTTATCCAAGATTTCCTTTCTTTTTTTATCCTAGGGCGTCAAAGTGTTACTTGTGCTCCGTAAAGAGCTGATCCCAGTCCTCTGAGCAGCCGCCAGTTTGTCTTATTACCACAGTTCACTGGCAGTTTGGGGATTGCTCACGGCTTATTAGTTCTGTTTGTTCAGTTCCACTGGCCTTGGGATAACTGGAAACAAATGTTTCCACGCAGACAGACAGACCATATGTCCATATCCAGACAGTGACGCTGCACACATTACATTAATGCACTTTTCTTCAATCTTGTTGTTAAAGAACAGAACAGGTTCTGACTTGCTTTACCTGGGACCTGCTAGGTGGTGGGAGGTAGAAGGTGTTTAGTTTCACTCTTCCCTTCCCTCCCTCGCTGCAATCCCCATATCAGCCTTTGCACGACGCCTCCTGCTGCAGAGAGGTGCTTGTCAGACCAGTTTTCAGAGGCAGAGTTTGCCTAAAAGTATTTGGGGACGGCCTCGTAGCCAGAGGTTAGAAGTGCGGGAGCTGCTTTTTTATTTTTTGTTTTTTTTTTTTCGAAGGAGGTGTGACGGACGACTGGTTTCTTGTGACGGGTGGGTGAACGTCTGAAGCTGAACAGGACGGTGAATGTGTTTGATCAGGTCACTGGAGGAATAGCACAGCTCAGTCCAGGTGAGTGTCACGCCTACGAGCTTGCATTCACAGTCTCTTTGAGTCACTTGTAAGTTTCTCATACACAATGTTTGGGCTGTTCTCTTTGAATACTAAGTGCATTTCCTTCAAGGAAACATCTTGGGTTTCTCCAGCTTCTCTAAACCCAGAGTTTAAAATTGGACACGATCGTTACCTGACAACACTGACAGTGGTCCATTGTTACACACCTCTGACTGGTTACACAGGGAATGTGACGTGTAAACGGTGCGTGAAGCGGACTTTTCTACACAGATGTGTGTTACACTACAGAAATAACCCACCAAAAATAACCTGCCTGACCACATTCATCAGGAACTCACAAACAGATAACATTCACTCACATACAGCATCCAGTCCCTCACCAGAGCCACAGGATGTTTTATTTCCAGAGCAAAAAAAGAAGCTTTTAATCTGGTGGCTCTGGCATGTGAAGACCTATCACTCGGCGTCACAGTTCAGAGTGACACAACGATAGCAGGAGGTAATAAAATGAGTATGAAACGAAACAAACACAGCCCGGGCGTGGCTCTGACAATGGGCATGTATAAGTAGGCCGCGAGTGTGTGGGAGAGAACTGCAGGTACAGCTCCTGGAGCAGGAGAGAATAACCGTGTGCTGCTGTCAGGGCATCCATTACTGCTTCCTGCTATCCTCAGTGACCTCACCTAGCATTATAAGCTATATGATACATGTTTGATATGTAATCATTTAAAAAAGAAAAGCTTCACAATACAGTTAAACTTCATATTAACGTATTGTTAAATGTTACAGATCACTACAAGACGATTAAACATGACTCTCAATGAACAGTTTATTGGCTGTGGCGTGTTGGTACTGTATGCATACTGTATATATGTTGTGTACAGGTTCTTCATCCAGACAATTTATTACTTCTAAAGGAAAAGCACAGTCACTCTGGAGGGCCAAGAACTGTGAACTGTGAACTTTTGTCTTCCAGCAAATTAAATGCTGGGTTTGCTGCGATGTGTTATTCTTGGGAAAATGACTAAAATATCAAGAGGGAGCCAAAATAATTTTACTGAATCAAATTCAGCCCAGAGGGTTCAGTGCGAGGGGACAAAGGTCAGGGGTTAGAATATCTTCTCTCCCCAGAGAGCACAAATGGTGTTGGTCTGTGCTTGGGTCACGAGTAGAGTCCACATCTTTAATGCATGATATCCCCTTAAACTCACAGTTTAGGTCCAATATGGCCTTAAACCTCAACAGTCACTTACACACTCAGCAGCGCTTGTCGTCGCCCCTTGTTGTTGCATGATAAAGGTATTACAAATTGAAAAATACTTTTACACATTCAGCTCTCCATCATAAGGAACCATGTCATATATATTGTCGTCACAGGCCAGTGAGTTCACAGGGCCTCTGGGTCACAGTCTGCTGTGGGAATGAAGTGGCTGGAAGGAGGGGAAAGGGTGTCCATGGCCAGAGGGAGCTCCTGCCCCCGCACATGATGACTAAACAATTTATAACAATTAATTATCTGTCTGAGAAACATCTGGCGCCTGTCCTCAGTCTGCAGCTCTGAGGCCTCAGCATCTGGACCATGTTCTCGTCTGCTGTCCCCTACAAAAACCAGCACTACGCTGAGTTGAAGAGTAGCTGTATCAAGGACAAGAAGCTGTTTGAGGATCCGGAATTCCCAGCCACCAATCAATCGCTGTATTACCGGAAACCGCCCCCTGGTATAGTGCAGTGGAAACGACCAAGGGTGAGTGGGTGGCCAGCCTCTGTCAACACCCATATTAATGCAATATAACTGAAAACAAAAACGACAAAGTGCTTTGTCATTGTCTCGCTTCAGGACATATCCGAGGAGCCTCACCTGTTTGTGGAGGGCATCAGCTCCCATGACCTGAACCAGGGTGTTGTGGGGAACTGCTGGTTCGTTGCTGCCTGCTCCTGTCTGGCCCTGAAGCCAAACCTCTGGAAGAGGGTGAGTGCACTGGCTTGTTTATTGCTTTTAACGCGATATCATAACAGGACTTTGCATGAAAAACCCAGCACTGGAATTTACCTGAGGGAGTTCGCCCGTGATTTACTGCAAAGCTGAGTTCCTTCAGCAACTATCGGTCAAACTGTGTTTGCTGGTGGACGGTAGGAAAAGTCTCTAAAAGGAAATGTCTATTTTCAAAGTATGTATTGTGTACAACGCCTGACATTAGGAGCTCCTCTACGTCTTATTGCAATATGTTCAATGTATGATAAAGGGTTGGAACATTTCTAGACTTATTTATCTGCCTTATACAGGTGATCCCTGACTGGAAGGAGCAGGAGTGGGATCCCAAACACCCAGAGAGCTATGCAGGAATCTTTCACTTTCAGTTCTGGGTGTTTGGAGAGTGGGTTGACGTGGTGGTGGACGACCGGCTCCCGACGATCGGTGGCGAACTCATCTACTGCCATTCAAAAACCAACAATGAATTCTGGAGCGCTCTGCTGGAGAAGGCCTACGCCAAGTCTGTGAACTTCAATCAGAGCCCTATATTATTATTTTTGATATTATTTAAAACAGCCATTTATGCTTTCAATGATTTCACATACTATTTATTGTACTAATATTAACAAGATAACTAAGCTTGTGGTTGCCTTGCACTGTTTCCAGGCTCGCCAGCTGCTATGAGGCTTTGGAGGGAGGAAACACTGGAGAAGCTGTGGTGGATTTCAGCGGAGCTGTGGCTGAAGCCATTAACCTGGAGGAGGGTGAATACTACAAAGACCAGGAGAAACAAGACAAGCTGTTTGAGGACCTGCTGAAGGTCTATGACCGTGGAGGAATCATAAGCTGCTCCATTAAGGTTTGTCCTGCTCCTGAGTGATTTCTCCGTTTCTGTACCTCAAGAAAGCAACTGGCTGTAGTGGTGGAGTTACTCCTGTTAACGCTTCAAGTCAATTCATCAGGCACAGCCCCACGAAATCGAGTTCAAGATGGGGAACGGGCTGGTGAAAGGACATGCGTACGCCGTAACTGCAGTGAAGAAGGTGCGATTGGGGCACGGGCTGCTGGCGTACTTCAAGAACGAAACCATCCCCCTGATCCGCATGAGGAACCCCTGGGGCAAGATCGAGTGGAACGGAGCCTGGAGTGACAGGTGAGACGATGTCATTCATTTTCCCATGCTAAATTTTCCTTTTTATTAAAAAGGTGAGAAGTGAGAAGGTATTGATAGAAATGTACTTAGGTCAAAGTATTCACTTTTCTACTTGAGTAAAAGTACCTTAACAACTAGCTAACAACAGCCAGATGTTAATACTTGATTTGTGGATGTTGTGTTGATTCTTTCAAACTATGAACTAGTTTCTTTGCTTTTTGTTCATAAGCTCTGAGCAGTGGTCAAAGGTCGGGGATACTGAGAGGGGTAACCTGGGCATCACGGTGGAGGACGATGGCGAGTTCTGGTGAGTCTCTTTCAGGTGAGACGCCTGTTGACTCTACGTCCTCTTTGACAGCGTGACGACACATGCGTTGCATTTTCATTCACAGGATGTCTTTCGCGGACTGGTGCAAGTTCTTCACCGATGCAGATGTTTGCCGTATCATCAACACTGCATTGATTAGCGTCCATAAGACATGGCATGAGGTTGTGCATTTTGGGAGCTGGACCAAAAACGCGGATCCTCTGTTGAACCGCTGCGGCGGCTGCGCCAACCACAAGCAGACCTTCCTGCAAAATCCACAGGTGTGGCACATTTTGGCTGCTGTTCTCCTCACTTGTGAACCTGAGTCTTCACTGGTTTTCTTCTTCTCTTGTAGTATTTGTTTGACGTGACAAAGGAAGTGGACGAGGTTCTAATCTCCCTGCAACAGAAAGACTTGAAGGTCCACAGACGACATGGCCAAGGAGAAAACATAACAATTGGCTTTGGAATCTTCAGGGTAACATATTGTGCAACACAGACACTATCCACAGTTTGATTGGTGGCGCACATTTCATTATAATTGCACCAGGGGCAAAAGTTCAGGGTGAGGCCGGTAATGAGTTCATGACAGAGGAAATGGTGTTTGTCAAATATTAGTTTGGTTTGGGGGGGAAAGAGTCATTTCATCAAACTGGCTCATTTTTGGTGAAATAATTTGGCTTCGCTTGCCTTTTCTCTTGAAAAACATTTGCCGTTTTAAAGCATCGGGCAGACATTACGTGATCTGTTTATCAGAAACTAAAACACGCCATTTCACCAAGTGGCTAAATCACGAAACACAAAGAATGTGCACAACTGATGGCTTCAGTCCGGAATGGAAATTATTATCTTAACTTGTAAGTTCGACGGAGACAGGTCAGCGCTCTGTGTTAGATAGTATCATGCTTGTGCAGCCACATTAACCCAGACCCTAACCCTTAATCATGAGGCCTATTAATAACCATCTTGGTCTGACACGAAGATCATAATGACCACCATAATAACCCTAACCACTCCAGCTAGATCCAGATCCAGGTTTAGGACCTTAATGCATATTCCCAACCCCATTCCTACACCTAACCCTAGCCCCAATGTGCCTGTGCCCCTCGGCTCATCCCCAGCACTGTGTTTTTATCGCAACCAATAAACTCATTAAACTACCTGGAGACTTAACCGATGATTTGATCAGAAAGTCAAATCGCTTCTCTTTTACGATCGGCTTGAAGATCATCAGCGTGTCCCAGTCCGATGAGGACACAGGGTTTATGTGGCACAAAAACTCAGACATCACATTTCCTCTGGAGTGACTTCCTTGCCAGAGATCTGTTTCAGTTCAAACACACTGCGTTCTTATCACGCCGGCTGAAGAGCTGCCAAAGGGGACAAGCAATAAACAACGCAGGGTGTGGGATTTAAAAAAAGCAGCGAATGTGCACGTGCTGACGCCTGAACTGCTTTGAGTTCACTGAACCGGAACAGAACCTGCGTCGCCGATGGTCATTGTGTCCACCTTTATGTGATGGATAAATAGCCACTTTGAAAACGTTTAATACACACAACATAATCTGATATTTCGGAATAAAAATAAACACAGACTGAATTGAATTAGAGTTTAAATCACTGTTCTGCCAACAGGGGGCAGGAGAATACATGTAGGCGACATGACTCCAGCAGATACAAGACTGTCTGTACCGCATTTGTTTATTCAAGATGTCAGCGGGCTCTCACTTACTGAGGAGGTTAAGTGTAAAATGTAAAAATCAAAAGACGAATGTCCATGACTCTTGGTGGAAGGATGCAGAGTGTTGGGATGTTTATCAGCATTTTTCTCAGTTTTCACAGAAGAATTCATGGATGGTGATGCTGCTGTGCACGTGCACTCATTGCTAGAATCCCTCACCAGGCTTTGTACCTGATAAGTCAAACATGTTTTGTCCTCAGGTAGAGCTGAATAGGAAGTATCGAATGCATGACATCCTGACTCAGCAGAGCGTGGCCACGTCCACCTACATCAATGCCCGGACTGTGTTTCTGAGATGCATGCTGCCGAAGGGCCGCTACGTCATCTTCCCCACCACCTTCAGGCCTCAGACGCTGGGGGACTACATGATCCGAGTCTTTACCGACGTGGACTCGGACTGCAGGTAAGGGCTGTGCAGTGGAGTCAGTGGAGATTCAATTTTGGCAGATGTGAGACACATGAGGGAAAGTGGGAAAAAAAACATCTGTGCAGACATTTCGTGGATGGATCATGTCCAAGAAAATCACAGCAATGAGTGTTTTGGAAAGTGGAGTCTCTGAAATGTACCCTTAAGGGTTGTTGATAGTCTGTTCACTTTAAATCACTTTCAATTTAATGTCACCCTCCCACTGCTTTTCTTGGACAGAGATTTTATTTTGTTTCTGACGTTTTTGCTGGCCAATTTAAACCCACGACCTGACCCTGTTTTCTCACATACAGCCCATCCAACCCAAGGGATTTCTTTCATTTTTTTTTAAGACAGACATAATATCATTCCACTAGTCTTCCAGTTGTCTGATAGCTGATGATATGTAAGTCAAAGTGTTGTGAAGTAGTAACTCAACTTCTCCCCTGGTCCTGTGATCCTCCTCTCCTCCCACAGGGAGCTGACGGAGGACAAACCCAGAGTCCGATGCTGGAGCTCATTTCTGGGATACCCGCAGGTGGTGACTCACGTCTACGTCCACGGAGCTGAAGGGCTGCAGAACCAGGAAAACCCAGGAGGTCAGAGGACGCTCACGCAGCTCCCCTTCCGCCTCAGGGTCTGAAACATCGTCGGCGTCTTCCTGTCTCCAGCAACATGTCTTTAACTTTGCCCTTCATGCAGGTGCAGACCCGTATGTGATCATATCCTGTGAGGGCCGCTCGGTGCGCTCCACCACCAGGAATAACACTTTGACACCAGAATTCACGACCAGTGCAGTTTTCTACAGGAAGAAGCCCAGGAAGCCTATAACGGTGCAGGTAAGATGGCGTCCGTCATTCATCTCACTGAGACCCCGTGATGTGTCCTCATGTGTCTGACCTCAGAGTCACCACCACCTGACCATCTCATGCGTGACAGTGACATCCTCGCCTGTATCTCAAACCGACTTGGTTCCCCTCAGGTGTGGAACAGCAACGCTGTGGCGGACGAGTTCATGGGCCAGGTGGTGCTGTCCGGCTCGGTGAAGGACAGCGCCGAACCCCAGAGGCTCCAGCTGAGGAAGCGAGGCCGGCAGATGGCTGACGAGATGCCCGGCGTCATCGGTCTCAGGATTTGTACTTCCACTCAGCTGACCGCCATCTGACCCAGGTGGTCAGTGACTCACTGAACTATATGTGGAAAACAGAAGCAGCATAGAACACAGTTTTACACTATCATTACTCTATTGGACAGACTGAATGTCACTTCCTGGTAATTTTTATACAAACTGTTTGCCTTTTTTAATTTCTCTTGTGGCTTTTCTAAACAAATTGTTTTATATTGACATTTAAGTCCCTTGTGAACACTCTACTCTTACCCGACACATACTATGACTAATATGGTCTTTACCATATGGTATTCATATTCATGGCATATATTCATCATAATGCTAAGAAACCTATTAAACAGCATGTACAACCGTTCAATTGTTCAATTATCAGTTCACCTCATGATCATTAACAAAAAATCCAAAATAAAGCCCCGCTCCATCACAAGCACGGTCACCAAAATTGTGGTTTTCTTCCTCTTTTTATTTCAGTCCAGTTCCCAAACTGCAATATTTAGTTTTTTGTCGTTTTTTTTTTTACACTCAAGACACAGCCATGCACAATTCAAAGTTCAAAAAGTCTATTGCTTCAACCACAATTAAAAATAGTTTATCCAAAACCTTATTTTCCCCCGTCCATCGTCTTTGTCCGTTTCCGAAGATGGGGACAGGCCTGCTGAGGTATGCCGGATGGTTCAGCAGTTTTACAAAGCTAGACAATAATAAGAGTAATAATAATGATAATGATAATAATAATTTAAAAAGTAACATTTTTTGTCTTTGTTCCATTCTCTTGATACACATTAATAGAGGAATTTTCACACCACGTGTACAGGTTTACACATTCAGAAGATAGGAATGTACAGGCGCCATCACAGAAAAGGGGCACGTCCGCGGTGTCTCTTGTCCCAAAATTCACCTTTGTGCTCATATAGTTCAGACCTGTACATAGGGGGGGGGGGGACGGGGCGGGAGCCCCCAAAAAAAACAAAAAAAAAAAACAAACCCCAAAAAAAAACAAAAAAAAAAAACAAAATTACATCCCAGGGCCGGCGCAGCTTCCTGACAGGACCCCCGCCCCCCCCTTCCCCCCCACACACACCTAGCGCGCACACACATACATGTAGTAACACTCAGCAGTGGTACTCAGGACAGACTGAGTGGGCCCGCACACAGAGCGCTGCGTTCCCCCGGCTCTCTGTCCGCAATGAGGGAGGGTCCGATAAAGCCCCAGACGCCACGAGAGCTGGATCCAGGAGTGCAGAGACGGCGTGGGTGTCTGTTCTTCTCTTTTCTTGTTTTGTTTTTTGATTTCCAGGGTGCAAAACATTTATTGATACATACCATAGAGCAACCTGAATATGGTCATTTTAAGTTACATAATTCTGAAAAAAGGGTGGGAGGGGGGGGCTTCCCATCGTATTTACATACATACATACATATCCTAACAATCTTAACCTATTGAAGATGAGATACAGTGTATGGTTTTGTTTTACATGCATGGATCCTGCCGCGTCCTCCTGCCTCCCTCATCCTCTGCACAGCTGCTGTACAGTGGAGGTGCGGTAACACTACGCAGCCAGGCCGCACCTCAACAGTCAAAGGTGGACGACACGAGTGAGGCATCTTCTAGTGCAGATTGAGGTAGCCCCCTAGCACACACACACACACACACACTCACTCACTCACAGAGGGATGCTACATGGGAAATACCCGACAAAGCTACCATATACGGACACAGTGGAGTTTCCAGAATTTGAAATTTGGTGTGGATGTGGAGTTTCCGGGGACTGGTGGGTTTTGGCAGAGGTTTGCCCTCTGCTATAGGCCACTCTAGATTAAACAGCCCCACAGCTAGTTGAATTTCTAAGAGGATTATTCATGGATCTTGATGAAGATCAGGCACATGTAGGGAACCAAGTTCTATTAGTGTAGAATTTGGTGCCGTTCTAGTGTTCATGGCGCATTTAAAATTGAAAATATGTGACCTTTATATCATAGATTGATGCTGCTTTGGAGTTGTGGTTGAAATGCACAGCAGCTTGGGATAACTTTGCAGATTATTCATGAGTGTTTCCCCTATAGCTGCGCCCCAACACACACACACGCATACACAAAGCCACCACATTGAGATGTGACAATCTACAGAGGAGTAACAGTGTTTCTGCACAGAGCTGTGGTCATGCAGGCAAAGGTTGGGGTCCAGAGTCGCTCTCTTGCCCCAGCTGGTCGTTGCAGGGCTGTCCTGATCGTGCTCTGTTGGAGGGACTAGAGAAAAGAGAACCCAGCTGGCCAGGGAGGGAAACAGAGGCTCCTCAGAGTTCCCAGTTTCTCCTCTTTGCTCCTGACGACACTTCTTGAAACTGAGCGTACTTTCTTTTCAGTTTTTTTTCCCACCGTATATTGTGGGGGTTTCGGAGCAACTGCCTCTCAAACAAGACAAATGACACAAAGAGATGTGCACACACACACACACACACACTCACACACACATACACACACGCACTTGTGATGGACTGCTCTACATGTACAGAGTGCTGGAAAAGTAAACGAAGAGGCAAGGTCTTTTGTCAGCAGCATGGGCCGAGAGGCTGCAAGGCCAGATGTCCGTCCTACACGTGAGGCCTGGGGGTCTTTTGTCCTTGTGCTGTCACTGTAAGTCACACAACCCGTCCCCCCATCCTTGTGCCATCGCTATCGGGTCACCCACCACCAGCAACACACCCAGGTCCCTGCCCCCCATGAATGGACACAACACAGACGGGGCTCCGGCCTTGGGTGCGGACAGAGGGCACGCCCTAGCGACTGCTGTTCTTTATGGCTTCCTTCGCAGCTACAATCAGAGGCGTCAGGCTGGATAGAGGCTTCGCCAGCTTGAGGAAGGAATGCTGTGGATGATAGAAAGGAGGAGTCGGTGTGGAGCCGAGCAGAGATGCAGATTTAGGAATAGAAATGGCTGAATTTTAGTGATAATTTGGTAACGTGTGCTGTATGACGTGAGACATAATTGTGTATTTGCATATGAAGGAATTATTAACATAGACACAGAGTGTATGAGGGGAGATTTTGATATTGTTTAGTTCTGTCTCTTTGGTCTTATAGGCATTTGTATGGTGGCTGTTGGGACCTAAGGGTGTGCACATGTATGAGCGTCAGTTTCACCTGTAGCAGCTCCTTGGCTGAGCCTCTGCGGTCCACATCCATCTCCAGACAGCGGTTAAGGAAATCTCTGAACACAGACGACAGCCTCTCTGGGTTCTGCAGCTCTGGAGTCCCGTTGGTGGCAATCAGGTACAGCGCCTGCAGCGACGGACGTGGGAGAAAAGATTATCGGGCTGAAAAATCTGGACAACGATTAACATCGTGTGCTGTGGGTGCATTTTGTGTTTTACCCTAAGTGGATTCTCGTTCAGATAGGGTGGTTCTCCCTCCACCATCTCTATCGCCATGATTCCCAGGGACCAGATATCCACTTTTGGGCCATAAGCCTTCCGAGTCACCACCTCCGGTGCCATCCAGTAGGGCGTTCCCACCATCGTGCTCCGCTTGTTCTGCTCCGGAGTGATCTGGGCACAGAACCCAAAGTCGGCTGCAGAGGGAGACATTCAGTTATTCGTTCCTGCTTTATACTGTATGTTTCACTTCACACAATCCCACATTTCCTGTCATAGAAGCAAAGACTTACTAAGCTTGACCGATCCGTCCATCCCCAACAGGATGTTGTCGCTCTTGATGTCTCTGTGGATCACCTGGTTGGAGTGAAGGAAGTCCAGAGCTTGAAGACACTGCAGAGGGAAATAGAGGTAAGGAAAGCAAATCTAAAAAAAGATATATTTAAATTACACACACACACACACACACACACAAAGAAGAGCCTGGACTAAGCAAACTCTTGGATGGTCTTGTTCTATTGCAGTATTCCTGATGTCTAAACTTGGCGTCTCACCTCTCTGCAGACCGCAGCGATCTGGCCCTCGTCCATGCAGGTCTCCGTCACTACATCTGTCAGGGAGCCACCGGCCAAATACTCCATCACCACCCAGAGCTCATCTCCCACCAAGTAACTACACAGTGCAGAGAGAAAAATGACAAATGAATGTATGTGAACTGCTGAAGCGTGTAGTTTCTTTACTGAAATGATAAAATTGTAATCACTCCGTAGCAAATTATCAATCGTACAAAACCAACCCTGAAATAAGGGCACACTCGTCTGAACAGTCTGTGTGTTTGATGGCACAGAGTCAATTACGACAAAGCTACACAAGCATGCTACTGCAGGATGGAAAAAAACAGCAGGACAGTTTTAATGAAATTAAAGGGGACCTCGTGCTGTAAACGTAAAAAGAAAACCGGATGCTTGTGTCGCTTCATTGTAATTCTAGCTTTAAACAGCAGGGGGCAGTACTGGGCCTATGACCCAGAGGCTGTTGACATCAAAAGATGAAAGAAGCGAGCTCACGGGGTCTTTCAGTGTCGTTATGGTGCCCGTGTGCACTGACCTCATTCAGCCTCTTACTGCAGATCACATACATTCATTTAGAACCGGTAACAACGTTAGAGAATTGTGTCATATAGCCCCTGATGTCTTGTTTGAGTGTGACGTCTTCGCACGGGCCTTGCACTCCTCAGAGCGTACACTGACCTGTCCAAGTAGTTCACGATGTTGGAGTTCTTGTTTTCCCTCATCACCAAGATCTCATTGATGATCAGCTCTTTCTTGGGCTGCTGCTGCAGGTTCATCTGCTTGATGGCCACCTGAGAAAACAACACAGGGAATTTGCAGCTCCGAGCACGAGAAGGCCTAATGGCCTAGTGAAGAAATAATACACAGTGTGAGAGGGTGTCGTACCTCTTGACCTGTTGCTATGTCGATGGCTGTGTACACAGTGCCAGATGCTCTGAAGAAAAAAAACAAAAAGAAAGACACTCCACTTATATTTATGTTTAACAGCTCACAGCATAACCTGCTTTCACTTGAATATTACAACATTCTATTATTAAATGCAATATTTTGATGAAATAATCATCCAAGTATCCAAGAGTTTGAGCTCCCTTCTGGTTTTTCGTTAGCAAGCTGTATGCGCTCATGTCACCATGGAAACTAAGCTCACCTGTGATGAGTACAAATACTGGACGCACCGAGACTTCATGGTGTCTAATAGTTAACATCAGGGGGTTGGTATGCAGCCGCTCTGCCCTTATTTGGGAATGTAACTTCTCAATACTTATGATACTTCACACAAAAGGGTCATTCCTCTTTCTTTTCTCTTACTGTCAGAACCTATGAATAATGGAGAGCAGCTCCTGCTTCTAATAAATATGCAGTGGAGAGTAAATACACAGTTATCTACTGTTATCTACTGGAGCTTCCTGGTATCCGATGTGGAAACAGTGCATGATAGAACAGATAAGAACCACACAGGTGCTATCTGCGGAGATGTGGAGATCAGGGAATGTGATAGAAAAGCATAAACCTTTAAAAAAGAAAGACACAAAAGGGATAGAGGGGAAGGGGTGAGCTTATCTGCCTCATGGCCATTTCAGGATAAACTTTTCATTTCCCCCCCTCTTCCTATTTTTCTGCCAGTCACTGAACCTAACCATTTCACTGCCGCTCGACAGTGGTCACTGGAGCAGCGTGTCTCCTGGTGGGAGAGTGACTGCTACTGAAATCGCTCCAGTTCAGAAGCTGCGGTTGATGAACTCGGACGGACGGACGGAATGACTTACCCCTGTCCTATTTTCTCGAAGCGCGTGTACTTCTTTTTGGGATCCCCCACACTCACAATACTCCCTGAGACGGAGAGAAAACACAGAACCCCATGTCGTGAGCTGGTGTCATGACAGCCTTCACACAAATACACAGAAAGCTCAACCCGGTGTGTTTGCTGCAGCTGCTGTGAGTGCATGCAGCTCTACTCGGTGCTCATGCTCACATTGCATAATGGAGAGGAGCAGGCTTGTGAAGGCCACAGTTTATGAAAGCGTCCTTGCATTGTCTCGTGCATATTTCTTAGGAATACACAGATTAGGTGCACTGGAGGTAAAATGTGGTTAACAGGCAAACTAATGTTGAGCCTGACATACAGCTTTAGTCATTAGACATTTCACCTCTTCCATATTTGTCATTATTATGATAGATTCTTGACTCAGTTTCTATTTATTGGATTGTTTTTTAGAATAGTAAGCATGTGAATGTCATGCATTAGGATTTCTCCATCGTCTACAAAGATAAAATGCCCTCGCTGGGCTCATCTTTAACATCTCATCTTGTGGCTTGTGGCTCTGAAGACACGTACTGAGTCTCTCCAGAATCTCCTCATCTGTCATTTTGGACTTCTTCCTCTGGCGGTCAGTGTTGCGATACATGGTGTTGGACGTGTTCTCCGGCTGGACCTGTGACTCCGGCGGAGTCACCACTTCTTTCACTGGGGTGGGAGGCTTTGGTGGGTCCACGACGGAGCGTGTGTAGATCTGCGAGGGGACAATTGTGTCACGGAAATAGCAGACGGAAAGGGAGAACGATCTCAACCACGGTGGTTTGCGAAGAAAACTCACAGATTTGGTGTGCTCGGGCCGGGGCGCAATGACCGGGGGCAATTCGTCATCGTCATCCTCCTCTTCCTCCTCCTCTTCTTCTTCCTCCTCTTCCTCGTCCTCCTCTTCGGACACAGGTGGAGCGATCGGGGGCTCTGACGATGATGTTTTGGCACCCTGGAGAGCGGACGTGTAAGTTAGTCTGGATACACGTGCCACGTAGCAGCATGGAATAGAAAAAGAAGATGCAGATCCTCTAATTTTCCCCCAAATGTCTCTGTCATGAGTTGGTACCACAGTAAAGAGCCTGGAAACCCCAAACCAGACACGGACACAGTTTGAGTTCAGGCCGGTTGAGGTTGAAGAGGACTTTGTCTCTCTAATGAAGATGAATCGATATTTAACCGACATCATTCATACAGTTCACATTATTCACCACATTCATTAACATGTTGACACAAAAGTTGGCTCAACGGTTGTCGTGATGTCCTCTCAGGAACAGTGCATCTAACATCTTGCATAAAAGAAAAAAAAAAACCCAGCTTGATCTGTTAATGGAGAAAAGCATTATGGGTCAGGTGAGAGCTACTGAGACTAGTGTTCAAGGGGTGAGGTGCCATTCAGTGCGTCTGAGGGTTTTTGAGGTGCCAGGTTGGGTCAGGTGATCCATGAACCAATGATGACGATGAGTTCCTGCGTCGGAACAAACTGTTCTGATTTAACTGAGCCATAAGAGAGAGGAAAAAAAAACATGCCGCAGTGATGTGCAGGATGGTGATGAACTGTCCACATCCTCTCAATATGGAAGATACTTCTTAATAAGCATGACTTATATTCCTCAGACATGTTTATTATGCCTGGTTGCTCAGCCAGTACCCCCCCCCCCCCGCATCCAAAACTCTCTTAGCCTTGGATCATCTTCCTCTTAAGGAATGGAAACGCTTTCAACCATTTCCATTTTCGTCATGCATACATGAATCAGTGCAGCTTAGTTCGAGTGATTAAAGGGGAGAGGGGCGGGCTGGAGGAAGAGTGCCAGTCCTTCATTCAGACAAACTGGGCCTCTGACCTGCTCCGAGGAGGGCCGGGCCAAGACTGCAGTGCAGAAATGAGAGTGTGACTAACTGGAAGCAGTGCAATCATTTCTCCTTTGTTATTTCGTCAGAGCCATGCGATTGGGTCGATGGTGATGAGGTTAAAGGCACATTTGTTGGTCATGTGGGTTGATTTGTGAGGAGAATGAGCTCACGCATGCAGGCTGACAGTCATCACAACCGTCTGTGACATGCGCCCCTGCCCTGCCATTTCAGACACAGTCCATTCATAAAAAGAGGAGTGAGATAGCTAATAAATACATTAGTGGAATAAAAAAAAAAAAAAAAAGATCCAATCACACCCCCCATGAAATCTCAAGACAGACGATGCCTTGAAAAGGTTTCGCAGTTTTAGCAGAAAATTAGGAGATCAAATGGTGGAAATTTAGCTTCAAAAGCCAATGTAGAGACACATCATGTGGAAAGTAATGTGGAGGAGTTACCTTGTCAAATAATGCGCTGCAGGTTCTAAGGCTGACAGGAGGCCCAGATGACAGCAGCCGGTTCTGAATGTGAAGGTTGAAAATGGGAGGATTTACTCAAAACAAAACCCACACAGTGTGTAAGAGTAGGTGGACTTCAGAGGGGGGGGAGGGGGGAGAGAGGAGGGCAGGGTCCGCTACGACTGAGGGATGGACATCACGTCCCAGAGCATGAGGAGAGGACATGACAGAGGAGGCTCGTGCCACCTGAGGACTGTCCTTGCACACGCCTGTGTCCTCCTCATTACGCAATGTCTTGGGCTTTTTTAGAAACTCTTTTGTTGACCTTGATGGAAAAAACTGATAGTTGATTTGAATATGGTTTCATTAGGGGACTGTCGGGTCTTGGTGGATGTAATCTAGTCCTAACATATTCAGTGTCACTAATGTGGTAGTATTCAACTTGTCTGCAAGCTAAATCAAAAAGCACCGCCTCATTCTGATTGCAGTGTTTGTGCATGAGCATGTATAATTGCTTTGGAAAAGTTAATCTGCTGTAAACCTGAAAAGCTCCGACTGGAAAGTCTTAGGATTGATATAGCGACTTGAAGATCTCACTGAATGCTAAAATATTTGAAGAGACAAATCACATCACGAGACAAAAACCTTAATACTGACTTGAATTTCCTGTGCACACTGAGGCACACTTGTATTCTGTAAACACACACAAAGAGATTGTGTGAAACTTCTCTCAAAATAGTATCATTCATGCACCAGCTGTGCCGGATTGCAAGGTTTTATCAAGTTGAGCTCTAATTTCAACAACAGACCAGAGAGGAGACGAGTCGGACAGACGCTGAAGTGAAATGCAGAACTTCTGATCCACACATTTAACTGATGGTTACAGAATGAAGAACTCTTCACAAAGAAAAACTATTTCCTGACATAAAACCTCCAGAGTACAGAACAAGAATTAGCATGTGCAGGCCAAGGACCCACACACACACACGAGTGTGGCAGTGGTGAGCCATTGCCTCCAGGTGGCTTCCAGTCCTTGTGAGCAAGGGGATGAATCAAATATTTGTGGCAAAGCGATTCCACAGCGTGGCTTCCCAGGAAATGTAACTTTGGTGAACTTGAGGTCACGACATTTACCGGCATTACGTGTAACCATGTCCTTGTAAGGGACAATCGGACACAGCAAGCGGAGCTTTCTTACCGCTGCCCTTCAAATGTGTCTTTTTCAGCGGGGCGGATTAGGATGCAACACAGCATGTCTGCTCCGTCGCCACTGTTCTGTTACAGGTGCACGCTGAGGTCAAGCGGAGGGACACATCTCACAGAGCAGCCATTAGATGCCTTTCATTTATTCCATTCTGCTGATGCATTATGGGTTTTATTTGTCTCAATCTTTGATGGCAGGAGAGCAGCAGGAAACAGGAGGACTGTGAGGGATGAGTACAGAAGACAAAACACCAGAACATGCACCTGTGTTAAAGGTGGGCAGGAGCCGGCGTGTGAGTCTGACACAGAGCACAAGGTCGCAGCTCAGGATGGGCGACTCTTCCTTTTTCTAGAAGACTCGCTTCCAAAATTACTGGCACCTGTCCCGCAGCTGTGCTCGTCTCCGACAGTGGGGCCAAATCTTTGCAGAATATCTGCGGCGCCGCGGCCAAAAGCTGAGTCACTTCTGCAGTCGTGGGCCGCTGTGACAGTCCGAGGCTGAGATGCTCCCGAATGCCCTCACTGGGCTCAACCTCTCAAGCGCCACACCCGCTCGCAAAGGGCTCTTTCATGCGATAGCCCTGCGTGAAGTGATCCCAGCGTAGTTTGCCCTGGGCAGCAAATATCACTGAACAGACTTGGATTTCCGCTTTTTCACCCGGCTGAGCGTGAGCAGGCCGAGGCATTGAAAGCATAGATTACTCTGGTCGAAGCCGGGAATGAGGTCAGCACAGTGGGAGTCCCTTCTAGATGCAGCTGATCCTCCAGCGAAGCCTGTCTATGGGCATTTTCGAAAATCTGGCTAAGTGGATTGGAAAAACAAACAATGAGCCACGGCGCGCTCCCGCAGAAGTCACCGTCTCCGTGCACGGGTTGCAGAACTGATTGGCGTGTGTGCAAGAGCGAGGCCACTGCGGCGCGGAGTCGGAGCGGTGCAGCTCCGGAGGGGAACACAAACATTTTGCCAATTAGGGGGAGAAGTCTGTGTGAAATTAATGTGCTCGAAGGGGCACAGTCTATCCCCGAAATTCCCAGACAGAGTTGGTGAGAGTAAAGTGAGAGAGATTTACCGAGGTGCAGTCAGAGCAGTGTAATTGCTCCGAGGATTAAGACGATGATATAAAGCCGCATAATGCTGTAACTTACCTGTTAAATTATTACGCTGTTGTGTAAATCATAAAGAAATAAAATGCCCTCCACGGTGGGAGATTTTCCAAAGGGAGTGAATTATAGAAGAGATGGGGAACGGTTTAAAACCAGACACTGGATTGATTTGTAATTGTAAAGTTTTTTTTAACTGTTATAACCAGACACTCTAGAGACGACAAGATCTGCGGCTTACAGATAAAAACGGTCATAAAACAGACTGAGGAGCCGCCTCCGACAAAGAGCGGCATGCTTAATTAAAAAAAAATCACAATTCTTAAAAAAATTGAACATTGAGTCATAATTTTGTGGAAGTAAAAGGCGTTTCCTTTGTCAAACCAACAGATTATGGTGCTTTTTTAATCACTTCATATTCCCAAAACAATTAAAAACGAGCAGCAACAACCAAAGTAAGTTTAGATTAAAAATACAACTCACCAGAGTGTTTGCTGCTATATAGCCATGCGCCGACTTGTCTGTAACAAGAGAGGAAACATCTTTGTGGAAACAGCAAATGCCCAAAATGTCTTATTTGTGATTTTTAACATTGTGTAAATCAGTGTTTTGGCTCTGCTTACCTCCAGAGGTGAAGCTCATGTATTTCTGGTTGTTGACGGTCTCTTTGGAGTCGTAGAACTTCAGCACATCCAGCACGGCCTGTGGGTTCTTCTTCTGCTCCAGCTTGGTGATGTTCGAGGTCTGTAGGAGCCGCGCCCACTGCTCGGGGATACCCTGTGAAAACAGACAACACATGTCCAGAGGTCAAAGCTACAGCATGAGCGTTTTGTCCTTTACTGTCACGCCTGAGGATTTAATCTCTGTCCCCAACACGGCTCAGAAAAAGAGATGAGTGTGATGAAGAGGCAAACAGTCATTTATCTTCCCTGTGAACCACAGGAGTATTTAACCAGAGTGGTCTGGTTAAAAAACGGTGGCTCACAGGCACAAGGCTTATCAAATGGAAAAGGAACAACTTGTTAATGATGCCATGGGAGGAGGATTTTAGAATCGCTTGCTGTTTATTCATCCAGTCGTCAGGTGAGGCAGATACTCACTGTGAATTCTCCCGTTACAGCATCAAAGCCCACATGAATGGTGTGTTCAAAGTCCGACGGTAGGGATATCTCAGGACGCTCCTTCTCCTTCTTCTTGTTTGCTGCAGGAGACGAACCAAAACCTGATTACAGGCGGATTTCGAATGTTTTTGATTTTTTGATGTTTAGAACCAGAGAGAGGGATACTCACTCTTGTCTCCCCCGGGGAAGATGGAGCGCAGGCGGACCTTCTTGTTTTTCTCTTCAGGAGCCATTGGAAGTGGTTTAGAGGCGTGATTCAACGATGAAGAGTCTCGGGAACTACTGTTCATTCTCAAGGGGGGGGCTGGTGGTTTCTCTTCAATATCGACACTATCAGACATGTTTAGTGGCACTCACAATGTCCTGCGAGAGAGGAGGAGATAGATGGAGGAGTCAGGATCATGGATCGGTCAGGAAGTCCGAGGAGCCGAGGATGAAAAGTTTCCTTTGCGTGAACACAGCAGGTTTAAACTGAGACACAAGCTTAGTGTTCAAAATGCAATAATAATATTTTTTATCAAGATTATCTCCCCTTTTGTTTGCTGATTGTTTTGTAAGCAAGATACATATATATCAAGCAAAAACTCCCTGATAGATTACCATGAAACTTGGTGGATGGATATAGTATGTGTGAGGAAAGAACCGATTGAACTTTGTTGTGGATCCAGATCAGGGGGCTTTTTCGTTTCTCAGAAATCATCCGTTTTTAGAGGACTGACACTTGTGAATGGAATTTGGTGTAAATAAAAATCCAAATAAAAATTCACATTTAGGGAAGAATGTGCTTTCATAGGGAGCCTGTTGGCCTTGGCAGACGTATGCACCCTACTGCGTACCATTCTGCTTTCAAAATGTTTCATCAAGGTCAGGAGCTCTGGAAGATCTATAAAATGACAGAAAGCCCAGTGCAATGTTTACAGATTCAAAATCTGGAATTAGTGGGACATTTTTTGGCACACATGTGGTGAATATGTTTTCTCTGAGGCTGGTTTCTAAAGCAGCAGCACTGGAGTAAGATGTAAAAAGTAAAGTTCAGACAGATAGAACACTTGACTGAAGTTTGTGGTAAGATTCAAAGCTTTGGCTTATTTTAGCATCGTGGCATTGAGCAATCCTGCAACAGCGACACAGCACAAGAATTGTAGATAT
Organism: Pseudorhombus dupliciocellatus; assembly: GCA_016785235.1. Taxonomy (NCBI): domain Eukaryota; kingdom Metazoa; phylum Chordata; class Actinopteri; order Pleuronectiformes; family Paralichthyidae; genus Pseudorhombus; species Pseudorhombus dupliciocellatus. The sequence continues at coordinate 370,970 of JAFBJW010000043.1, read as the reverse complement.
TATTTTGATTTATCGATCGAACCCGGAGATTATGATAAATTGCCTCCGTTGCTATTTGAATGGAGGCGTTATGGAGCAGGACTTTTGAGCTACGGTATCCAGGAATTGATTCGAAAAGAAATGGGCAATGAATATTCCCATCACTCATCCTCTCGTCTTCTATCCCCCCCCCTTCCCTCCAACATCTTAGGACTCCTTCAGTGCCTCACCCTGAGGCCAAGCCCATCATGTGATGTGCAGCACGACCGTCCCAGAAAGCGGGCCATCCCGGCTGCCCCTTTAGTGTAGACCTACATTAGCAAACAAAGAGCCTTCCTCAGCTCTTACACAGCGTGCGCTGCCTCTGACAAATTGCACATGTACCTTCACAGAGGCCCTTACAATTTTACATCACCATCGCAGCCTGCACAAGACCAACTCCGGTTGGTTACACCCTACTCTTTGTTCCTTAACCAAAAGAACTGGTTTTGAAGGATGGAATTTGATTAGAGCAGAATATGATGTAGCACGATGCCATGATTTACTGGGATGTGTTGAAAGTAACTGCATTATTGCAAGACATCTGCGCTTTCCACTCAGCTTCCTCAAATCTTAATATATACACTTTTCTTCTTCATTTCTCAGTCAAGCGTCACTTCCTCATGAACCAGTTTGACCAGAGCAAACAGATACTAGGACTCAATACTCCTCAGCATTGCAGGATTTTGAAATGGCACGTTTTCAGGAAGATATTTAATATATTGACAAAAGCCAGAGAGCAGCAAGGTGTGTGAAAGTAGATGTTGGTTTCAAAACCATCTCAACATCTTTTTATTTAGATTTAGATCAAGTCCTTCGCAGCCACAGGAAACATCTGAATTAATCTGTCTCAAAATAGATTTATGAATAGGTGACTTCCTCCAGGTTCGTTCACGATACTCATAAATAAAAGTAACTGTAAATGTAAATCCGATTTAGCTGGAGGGGGCTCTATTTTTGTAGCGCTACCACACAGCCCACACAGACACACATGCTCATAATGTGCTTATACATTTATCAGATTGTTTCCCTGGTGTATTTCCAGGGTCTTATGGGATATTCTAGTGGTGGTAGCATTAGTCTAGACATCTGCGGCAAACAGGTTATCTGAGGGTGGAGGTTGGGCGTGTCAGTCACAACAAGACCTGGAGGAACTCGGTTGTATACGAGGGAGTGTTTACAAAGGAGTGTCACAGTGCTGACATGCGACAGCAACTGGGAGTCGCTGACAACGTCGCTATCATAACACCCCAGAGGGAAAACTGAAGCTGTGACGGTAACAGGAAGACGAGGTTTATTGACCGTTCATTCTATGTTACGTAGCTACAGGAGGAAGTTCTGTCTGGACCTGACCAGAGTTGAGCTGACTGTGTTCACCATGTTGGCACAGGGTGACTTCAAACCGCTTTGTGGAGGCTCAGTAGAATCGGCAGTTATTGATTGAGATGAATTTATCAACAGAATAAACAGAACTGAGCAGCTCATGCTGATTCACGCTGCCTTTCCGTGCATAGGGAGATAGGTCCATGCCATCGCATGTATCAGTCACTGCACACATGTGTCCTTTACATCAGTACGTTGATAAGACGGCACTCTAACCACAACAAACACGGCCATGCCTGTGCCTCTGCGTTTGCGAAGCTTCATCAGATAGATGCCTACTGACGTTCATGACCTATACTGCTGCCAGCCACCAGGGGGCAGTTGAGGCACTTTGGCTTCCCTTCTGGGATCAGTCATGTGTTCCATCTTTATATTCACGCGGTTAATCGAAAGTAGCTCATAGTTAATCATGTCGTAACTACAATGTGACCAATGCCACATTTTTATTCATATCCCCCAGAGAGCCTTTTACTGAGTGAAAGCAACACTGTAATTGTCTCAAGTTAAAAGCTCGGCTGCGTTAGAAACATTCAAATCATACACACTGAAATCCTTTACACATGTATGCGTATTGCCTCGAGTTCATTGTAAAGACACATACAAGTGATTCTGTCCTGTTGAGACTGACACAGCTGGTGCCTCTGTTAACCCATTAGCATGATAGTGTGGACACACTGAACTCAGTTAGTCCCACAGCTCTCATAGCAATACCTGAAAACAGTCACTGGGATATGATCAATCAGGTCTCACAAGTGGGAAAGGAAAAAAAAATCAATGGCTGGTGACAAGGTGGCAGGAGGTTGTGACTCCTTTGAATATGAAATTGACATTACCGTGTGGTTTGGAGGAAGCTTCACGCTGCGTTTATGGATTCTTGTGTCCTCCTTAGGACCAGGCAACGTGGGACACTTACTTAAAAAAAAGTGAAGGTAGAAAGCGACTCTATCTTGTGGTTGTTTGGCTAATCACCTGACAGCCTGCAGCCGTTAGGCAGTTGAAGATGGCAGATTCATGGAGGCCCAGACAGTTTGGATTCTTCACTCACATAAAACACTGACCTATTTACTGTGCAGACTGACAGGCAGGCAAGCAGTCAGTTAGCGAGTGCACTGTCCCTGAAACAAGCAGCTCCTATTTCTGAAACACACATAGGCCCGTCTCTCGACATCATAAATCGACGCTACGCTTGCCGTTCGCCTGATACTACTCATAGTATGAGTCTCTGCCTTTCATGAGCTGCTGATTTAGTTTGGGGAAATGTAAAGCAGAAAGAAAACTGCAGCTGTGCCACTGAGATGCTTGTTTGTCAGATCCTACAGCTTCAAACTTCCTTCTGCTCGGCATGCTTTGGTCAGAGGTGACGCGCTGACAGCCGCATTAAAACATTCAAGCGTCCAAAAAAAAAAACGAGCCACCACACCAGCCCAACTATATTACTGGGGGATGTTTTCACGTTTCTCTCCCATGAATTATGAATCTATCCATGAAGAGCAGGCATTTTCTCTCTCTTTCAAACATTAATGCTGAATTTGAATGGCTAACACAGGAAGAGACTCTAATCTTGAGCCCATGGCGGCTCAGTAATGGCCCCCGCAGTGGGGGGAGGGCTCCATAAGCCCGGCTCTTCATGCTCCTGATTAGGACACACTCTCTGTTTGACTTGGCTTTAGCTTTGGCTGTGCTTCTTTGAAGGATGCTGATTACTTGGATGGGATGGACAGCTAGAGGACATTCAAGGGATAAGGAGGAAGGAGGGAGGTGCGGGGGGGGGGGTACTCCTAAACCGCAGTGGCAGAACGTCGCTGTGAAATTTCTTGAAAAATCTAAGTTTGACGAGCACAGACAAGCCGAAACCAAGAAAACCTTAAAAACACAACAGGAGCCCAGCCCCTTCACCCAGAATGCTGATGACACACAGATGTCAACATGTTACTGCACTAACACTCCCCTCTCACATGGCCGGCCCGTCAAGGTCAGAATATAAAAGCACACAGAGTCACAGTGTAGATGCCCCCCCCCTTTAATTTCAGATGGAAGAGGAGTGGTGTTCAGTTCTGTTAAAAAGGGCTTTGAGAGGAACATGAGCAGAATTTATGGTCACAAGATCAAAACCTCATGTGGCCAAACAGGCCACAGCTTCCTCGAGGAAACAACCTGATCTCCTTCAAGCTTTTCTGGGGTCTTCTGTTTATGTAACTATTAAAACTCAACATAGGACAGTGGTGTCTTTGAGGTTATTTTTGAGGTTATTATAATGAGAATTCAGCGAGTGTGTCCCTGTGTGAACCAGAGTTTATGTGCACCCTTAAACCTTCACTTAAACATAACTATCATGCAACGTTATAACAGTGTCTTCCTTGAAATCTCCTGAAGATTTCATGGAATTTGGTTTCGTGGTTTTGTGTAATCCTTAAAGCTGACAAACGTGTTATACGTTTGAACCCAAAACTTTCCAAAACGTGTAAATATGATGAGACTGTGACTGAGAGTGTAAAAGACTTTTTACCATAACAGCTTTTGTCAGTTACTGAGGCTCCCCCTCCTTTGGTGTGTGTCCCCCCCCCCCCCCCTCTGCAAAACTCAGTTACTCTGCTTTGCATACAGCTGCCAATGTTTGGTTGATAACAGGAAAAATTAGTTTGGCAGGTGAGACAGTTTATCGTCACCCGACACGTCGTTGGGTGCAGGCTGTTCTAAGTTAAAGGATGAAAGCTAGAAACATTCCCACAGCAATTTCCCAACAGTTGTGAATAAACAGAGTAAAAATGTAAACATAAACTCATGAGATATTGCTGGCGCTTAGAACTGAGCTTCATTGCACATTCATTGAATATTGACTCAGTTGTTGTCACCTTTCATAAAACGCAGAATCACTTCTTCCCCTCCGTCGTTTGCTAATTGCCTCACAGCGGTGGAATCATGAGTTTCATTACTGAGCTAAAAAAAAAAAAAAATCGGACTCAATTTTCTTTTTCTTCCAAACTTCTATTTTTAGCTGATACACATGCCTTGGGGGGGAGGCCATGAAAAACGTTGAACATGAACATCTTTTAATTGCGTTGGTAGAAAAGGTTTATAGCCGTTCATAATACGCCAACTAGAGCATGATTACACAGGATCAAAGGCAAACCTAAATGGATGCAATAGTTGCTCTTCCATGTTAAATGCCCATTCACACTGACCCGCTACATCTGACCTCTCACCTCCCATGCTGTATATATTTTTAAAGTTTTTTAAACCTGAGAGCTAACACACAAATGTATTCAAATACAAATTCATAAACAACTATAACCACTGATTTATTATTAGCCGCCACACTGATGTTTGTGTCTGATGCTTCAGTCACTTTCTTTTATGCAGCAATCAATATCCCCCAATTATTACAGCCTATGGGGACTGAGCGTGAAACTTTTTACATCTCATTAGCTTTTTATTTCTGTACCCAAAACATTGACTGTATGTATTTCAGTAAAATATGCAATTTATTAAGCCTACACTGGTGAAATTCCTTATTTGTTCAAATTACTCTCAAGTTATTTGATTTCTTCACATGCAGCATGAATAAAACATATGAAAAAGATGTCACATGGAAATCGGAATGCATAAATTCAATTTTTTTGGCATCAAATTATTTTAGCACTTAGCTCCCTTGCCTTTCTTTTCTGGATCTTTGCTTGTGTTTTACCGATTGCTTGTACCATCTGCTAAATGACTTTGTAGATGTTGTTGTTGTTGGTGGTGGTCTGATTGTTGATAGTTGCATTGCTACCACCTACTTCATTTTATTTTCTTCTGTAGTTCTTCTTTTTCGCCAAGTAAAAAGCATCGATTTGTAGATGAAGATTAAAGAAAAAAATGAAGCCTTTAAACATTTGTATTTTCCTGTAATCTGCTTCAAACCCATACAAGGTTGTTTCCCGATACACTTCTTGTTTAATCTAAATTAGACCACTCCAATGCATCTTTTGTTTGGCTGCTGAAAATTCGACTCTGATCTTGCGCGATGCTAATCAGCAGCAACACTAATGAGATTGAAAAAAGCACACAGTGATAAAAACCTGCCTTATCTTCTCTTCAGTTGATCGCACTAATTACTCTCTGGGAGTCAAAGGATTCAGTGGGTTTTACCACACAGCAGCTCCCTGGCTGATTTACCTACTATTTATTAACCTTCTGCTCACAGGGCACCAGATTACAATCCTCATATTTAAAACAAAGCAGGGAAACGGCAGGTTGGTCCACATTCGTATGCTCCACAGACCACAAATCTACCATCATTCTTCTTTCTACCGGGCATCATCCTCTCACACACTCCCCTGCTGTCTGAGAGTCATTTACGATCCAGTTGTGGTGAACCTGGTTCATGTACTCCTCCCCTCATATCAGAAGAAAACACGTTCCCTCCCCACCTCGTGGCTTGAGCCCCATAGCTTCACAGTAGTTTTGACATCTCCAATATAACAGTTTTGGTTAACAGTGTTTTGCAGGGTAATTAAATTAGCTTGCTTTTGCTGGATGACGGCATGTCAGCAGCAACAGTACAACTAAACAACAACTAAATTAAAAGCAATCACACTGTCACAGCTGACAGGAGGGCTGTGCACCTTGGCCAGACAGTTTGCCATAAAAATGTTTACTCCGTCAGATGGGGAATAAGTATAAAAAAAGGATCATGGAGTAGTCAGGCTTAATATATGTGGCTCTTTCTCTAAAATGGACAAAATGGACAGAGGCTATTGATTAAGACAAAGCTTCTTGAATTAGCTTTTGACGAAAACTACACTTGCGCTGTTCAGAGTTGTTTTCTTCTTTCCATTTCCGGGAAAGACGCGGGCACCAAGCACAGGTGAAGCAGTGTCTCGTTACGTGTCCTCTCAGATACCAGCAGGTTTTCTTACATTAGTGTGGCATGGGTGGGTAATGTTTGAGAGCCAGCTGGAGGCAGAGAGGGGAGTGGATTCGCTCCTGCCACGCCAGCTGGTGCACGAAACTCTGAGCCGGGTGGAAAGGGTTAAAATGCCCCCCTCGCAGGACAGGAGGAGAAAACAGTATGGGGGCTCTATGTAGATTTTGTTCCTCTCCAGCATTTACTCCTGCCAGATATTGTGTTAACATAAATGCTGGATATGTAAAATCCCCCATGTCTGAGGAAAACTGAATTTGTTTTTTTTGCTGTTGTAGTATAATTAAAACTGGCCAAGCATTGAATTCTAAAAACTTCTGCCCTGCTTAACTCACACAGCCAGGCTGCATTTTCACTTTGTATGGAAACACTTTACCATAAGACTGATGAGACGGCGTCAACAAGTGGATCATTATATCAGCTGGGAAAAGATGATGTGTTCCACATGGTGACTCGGATGTGGAGGAACAACACGTCAGTGGTATTATTTATTGTATATCACATCTTGATTCTTGAAATCATAGATTTCTTTGTTCTTCCATATGGCCCTTATACTGCGTTTACCTGCAGATACTGTTGCAGGAGAAAAAGGTGAATGTGTTCTCGCAGATAAACAGCACAGCCACAACAACAAGTTTATTACACTTAATGCAATTTTCTTTTGTAGGATTAACGAGATTGTAACCTCGTTAGCCGCTCGTGCAGACTTTTCATTCCATGCACACGCTGGCTGGCCTCTAAAGTGTTACCTCCTGCAGCCTGTTCATCTTCAATCAACCTCAAGTTCAGATGCCATTCTCTAGAAACTCTTTACCCCAGTGAAACTTGTTAATCTTTTAAACCCCCTGAACCCTTTTCCTCCCCTGCCACATTTCATCCTTTGAGTTATCCACCGCTCCATCGGTCCATCTGGGACGCCTTCACCACCGTTGCATCACCTCAATGTAAAGGCCTTTACTTTTTGTCGAGATCTGGAATCCACATATGCCTCAGAAACACGACCGGCCACGCAAGAACACTCTGTGTTTGCAGCGCACACAATCAGGCGTCACACAAACACACACAGGCAAGTAACCCCTTTTCTAAGTAGCAACAGACATCAAGTAGGGAGATTACGCAGGGAGCTGTGTCAATGTGTCAGTGTGTGAGTGTTTCCTCTGTCTCTCTCTCTCTCCCTCTCCCTCTCCCTCCCTGTCTCTCTCCATCCATCTCTCTCACTTATACTCTCCCTCCCCTTTCAGAGACAAAATGGCCAGATGGCTTCCAATCCTACATGCTAATCCACAACACACAGGCTGTAGCTCTGACACACCTACCGCAAGACTAGCGCTAGGCTCAAGCCGTGCCCTTAAAACACTCGCATGTACGCACACAGACGCCCCGCACGAGACCACGACGCATTTGCAAACTGTCAACGGGAGTCCTCAACGATAACTCCACTTAACAATAGCTGCACAACTCTGCTGCACTAAGCCCTCAACAGATGGAGGCCACTGAGTGTGTGTGCGTGTGTGTGTGTGTGTCCTGCTATCATATTTCAGCCAGCCCAGTTAGCAGGCTACAGGCTAAGATGAGGTCCTGTGTCTTTTGCTTTTGTTAGCTGAGGTGAGGTAAGAGAAGCTGTGTGTGTTGGGTTACAGCGGCCAATGGAAAACGTGGGGAAGCCCAAAGCGGCACACTAAAACACAGCCAGGCAGACATGTTGGAAAAAGAAAGGGTTTATATTGTTTGGGTGGACAAAGGTGTCCTCGACCACCATGTTGAATAAAGCTTAGATGTGGAGACACACTGAACTCAGGGCAGATCAAGCTAAAATAAAGTCATACATAATTTAAACAGAACGTAGCCTTGCATACAAAGCAGATACTATAAATGAGGACTAGTTATCTATTTTCTGTGATGATTTATTCATTATTATTCAACGCTATTGCCTGTAGTTAGCTGAAATTTTAGTGACCGTGGTTCACTGTTCCTCCATCATCCAGGTCAGTTGTGGAAACATTTACGTCAGAGCCAACCCTGCATTTTGCCTGCAGAATACGTGTTGACAGTACAAACACACTGAAAGTGCAGTTTTACTTTTGCTTTCAAGACCCATCTCAGACTAGTGACATCATCATTGACCAGTAACAGCTCCTGTCTGTGTTTTCTCGTTGCTCGCATGAAAATTTCATGGGGTGCATGTAACTAATGCAGAGACAATTCGCCAGCGTGCGGGTTTGAATACATGATGTCAAGCACGTCCCGTTACGAACCCATAAATCAGTCGGCCGTCCGTTTCAACGCTGGAACAGACCTGTGAGACTGAAGGTGTGATAAACGTGTAAAGAGTGAGGCATGTGGAGCATGGCTCCTAAGACCCCAGAGGGTCTGATCATCCAGCAGCAGTTTCACAGATTGGGTGAAAACAGCAGGACGTGCAAAAGCCAAACACCAGCATTCTTCTCTCATGGTACATCACAGCGTTTCTGTATGATCGTAATACTGCACTGGAGTATTGGTGGAGGCCTGGTGTCTTTCCTGCCAAGACCAGTGCTGAGTAATGTGCTGGACGAGCACAAATTAAAAATAAATTCATCAATGTTGAAGTAAAAACAATTATTTAGATCCACAAATGAAGTAGAGGCTTTGCAGAGATGGTAGGGGACAGGTTATGTTTCAGCCATTCGATAGTTACATGCAAAAACAGGCTTGTGTTAGAAGTCAGGGTAGTGGTGAATGGAAGAGCTTGTATCTATATCAATAGAACAGGCCGGTGTTCAAAGAGAGCATAGCACCTTCCATATCCCATCCCCCAATTCCCCGCTACAATCATCTCACCCTCCCTCCATCACTGACATGACTCCCTAACATCCCTCCTTCACACGAAAGCCAGACAACAGGTCTCCCATCAGGCCCTGCTCCTCCTCACAGACCTGAGGATGACTGTGCTTCCTGGGAGAGGAATCTCTCTCGCTCAGCCCCTCCACGTCGCCGCTGACACCACAATCTAAAGAGGTGATGTGGGGGGAGACACACACATTCAGCTCGCACTGTAATATAGCCAGCACCCTCTCCATCCGCCTCCACCGGCGACGGCTGTGGAAGGATCCGAGGCGGAATAGCTCAGCTTTCACAGGTCCCGGCCCCCACCCCCACTCAGATCCCAAATGAAGTCAGGTGACCAGATGTTGTATATCTCCCTGTCACCACAGCCGCCATGAAACCGCTACACACATCCATGTTGAAGCCAGGGGAGACAGAGGCACGTCTCTGCTCTGTGCATGAGATCGGTGGGATGCAGAGAACGGAATAAAAGAAACGTCTTCATGGAACCCTTCCCTAGAAAGACCTTTAATGTTAGAGATGACAAAAGAGCATCCATCAGCATCTTAACCATCCGTCAACCCACCACCCCCACCCCACCCCGCCACCCCTTGCACAGCATATAGAGCTCCAATCCCTCTGCCAGCCTCGGGTCTACAGACCCAAAATAGCATTGCTTCATTTTTTTGTGCCAGTGATGCCACTGCAGCTGCTGCATTTCTCCAGGACTGACACACACACACACACACACACACCGAGACCTGTACAAACGCCACCATTGATTCTAACACCTCCCCATCAATTAAAGATGCTATGTGTGAGGCACAAGGGAGAACATACAGAGATGATGTGATGCAGGGGGGAGGGGGGTGGTAGGGGGGGTGGTAGGGGGGGGCTGTATGGTAATACAAAACATGTCCAGCCCATCTGATGCAGGCATCCATTTCCATCTCACCCTCACAGACAGGCTGCTGTTGAAACAGCTGCTCCTCGGCAGGGCACAATGCAGAATGGAGGGAGAAGAAGAAGAAGAAGAAGGGGAAAAGGGCTACAAAGCTCCCCTACATACACGGCCTCCTCCCCCCTCCTCCTCCTCCTCCTTCTCCTCTTCTTCTTCTTCTTCTTCCTCCTCCTCCTCTCCTCCTCCCTCATCTGCCCCCCCCCCTCTCCTCTCCTCTCCTCTCCTTCCACCACATCCCCTATTACAAACACAGAGAGGGAATTACCTGAAATATGTCTTCACATTCTCTGGCTCAGTGTTTCGCCTTTGGGCCCGGAGCTGCGGAGGGTTCATCGTCAGCGGCTCTAGTGACAGTTTGCCGGCAGGATTGCCATTCTCTTGTCAGACCAGTTCCTGACCCTAAACAGCAGAGCTGGCTCGGCAGGCTGCTGGATGCTTCACTGGCTGCTCGCTGTTCCCTAGTCCGTGACGTCACCCGCCCTTAGCCGCTCATTGGCTGCGAGGCTGAATATTAATACGGGCAGCAGGTCTGGGGGAGGAGGAAGCCAACGGCCAGACAGGGTTGGTTTTCTGTTTGACAGAACAAACCTGCTGGGCGAGGGAGGGAGGAGGGAGGGAGGGTCCCACTTTCTGTGCTGTCATCTTTTGCGGACTTGAGAAGAAGAGGCCTGTGTTGCAATGGTTATAACACACAATTTGGAAATCTTACAAGGACATGCTTTGCAGAAGTGAGTCATTTGTTTGCACATTTGACACTGACCGAGCTGCGTTTGATGCACCACTTCCTCTAAAACAGTTTTAGATCGGTCACATACAGAAGAAATGAAAAGATATGAAAGAAGCCAGCATGTAAGTATTGTAAATAGGAGGTCAAATATCAAATGTCCAGAGAAGAATAGCAGCGAACAAGTTATTAGAGGTTAATGTGATTAGGTGAGACTGCATGTGACATAAACATATAACAGAACATACTGAACTTTTCATATTGTACGAGGAATATCACTGTTTGATTTTGTGTAGCAGAGAGGATCTTTCAGAATCATCATAAACAGATTCAATAACCCTGTGAGGTTTTCTTTCACTTCAGGTGTGATTATTAGAGTATTTCATCTATTCCCTGAGCTGTGGAGGTGTATGGTTGCAAGTATTGTATGAAATGAATGTAGCTGATATATTGATAACAAAGAAGATTCCTTATATCAAAGAGGCAATTACTAATAACTTTGTGCTGAATTCTACTTTTACATTTAAAAAAGTGTTTTGCATGTTGTGTACACAGTTTGTGATATGAACTAACAAATGTTTGTCTTTGTTTTTGTTTTTTGTTTTTTAACAGGGCATCGAATATAAATCTCACACCAACAGACTTTCCAACAGATTTCTAGTGTGTGAAAGTGAAAACAAACGGCCGAGGCGGACACGACAAACAAAATCCTCACTGCATTTGCCCTAATTTGCCTATGATGTCATCTTTTTCCTCTGTCTCACCTGTGATTGGTTGACTGTCACAGCATCTGCTCAGTCTCATGGCTAGTACTTCTAGCCCAAGGTGGAGGCCTATCTGAGGCTCTGTGAATCATGGCTGGTTGTCCTGACAACCCCTGTAATGTCGATCCCTTTTCGGAGAGTAACATGGCTGTTCTGAATGTCTCATGAAAAATGATGATCACAAGAGGACGATGTGTCTTAAACCTTGTTAACATCAACAGGAGGCATTTGAGTTTTTAATTAATCATAACTAACACAAGGGATTGAGATGATTATAAAGATAAAGCACAATAAATGTTGGTAAATGTCTGAAATCTTGAGTTCTTTTATATTTACTTCAATGATTTATAACTAATACAAAGCCGAGGTTTTGCTTTGTCCCTCTGAGAATAACTGTACAATTGCAACAGAGGCAGTGGGACGTGGTTTATACAGAAAAACTTAATACTAAAAAATGCTATTGGAGCTGAGGCAACACTACTGTAGCGTGACACAGTCTTTAAGTCATGAAGAAAACAACATATGGATTATATTACTCTCTGAATGTTTTCCTCTCTGGGGACCTACTTTTTTGTTGAAGCCAATTCAGTCCTCCCACAAGTTTAAAATATCAGCAACAACTACTTCATCCATTCTCTACGCCTATCACTTCCCCACATGTGAATGTAATTATGAATAACCAGCTTCACAGTGAGGTTGCATGAGCAGGCATTTGGCTGATGGGGAGGAAATACCCGGGATAGGTCAGCTGTCCTTCACAGGCACATGGACACAGATCTGTCATACATGTTAACGCAGCTCAAGGGTCTCTAGAGAAAGAGATCCATACAAAGACAGAAGAAACATGGAAACACCAGTAAGCGGAACTCATCCCTTGAGGAGACAGTGCAAACAGCTGAGGCACCATAAAACTCCGACCGGAACCAGGAAGGATCAGTTCCTGTTTTTTGTATCCTCAGATGGTCATTGCTTAATGACTCTGGCCAACTGTGTTTATCCTATCTGTAACAGAGAGGACACTATAGTATGACAATTTATAAGAGGCTGTGATCCATCTGTTGCTGTTGCTGTACACACCTTTTTTTCCTAGACCCAGCACCCAACAATGAAACAACGCACACTTAATAATCACTTCCTGACATGACTGAGGTGTCTGACCTTTAGTTTGGCCCGTGTCCAATCCACAACCATGGAGGAGACAGGGCTTATGACCAACCCAGGGGTAAATCAAGAAGATCCGGATGAGCTTTTAGTGTCAGGTTGTCATCTATATCTCCAGGCTATGGTTTAAATGTCATATGTCTTAAACTTAAACTGTTTCACTCATTTTGACGCTAAAGTGACTGACGCAATTTTGTCTCTGTTGCACAATCTGTTGAATAAGAGCTGATTACTGTGGAACTCAGCTGAGTTACACTCAAGGCCAATTATTTCCCAAGGCTTGACAGTCAGGCTGCGATCAGGAAAACCTGCAGCTGCAGCGAGGAGGAGCGTGATTATAAAGCGTGAGCCATAGGCTGCTGCTGTCAGTGATCAGGTTTATATAAGGAATCCTATAAATATCCTCGCAGGAAGAGCCCATCTCTGCAGTGACATCTTGTAATAGGACGTTCAGAATTTACAAGTGTTTCGGTCAGTCAGGAAAATGTAGTATAACCTACATCAGTAAGGTAATCTTGGTAAGAGGTAACAACCATTACAAAAATCCATACTTGATATATGGGTTAAGGAATAGTGATGTTGGCTCCTGCCTAAACAGAATGGAAACCACTTCTGCACACGTGATCATGTTTGTCGTGGCCAAATTGATTACTATACGCAGCTGATTACTATAATCAAATTAAGCAGCTTGTGTATGAACTTTGGTGAAAGGTAAGAGCCATATCACATACAACCCACTTTTCTATCTCTCTATCTTCCCCTGACTAATCGACACACACCCACTCAGCTGACATCTCTGCCTCTTTGGACTTTTCTTCTTGCAGCACGATAAACTTTTAAGGATTATTTTTGTTCTGAGGTGTTTTTGCAGGAGTTCCAAACAAGTTTTCTCATTCTAGGGCAATGAAGCCAATCTATTTAATCCCCTCAAGCGTCCCTTTTGTCTTCCGTCAACATACACTTCATGCAATTTGTTTGCATTGCAAATGTGGATTTTCTCTGCTTCTTGTGTGCTGCAGCATTTCCTAAAAGTCCTTCCTCACCGGTCCAAGAGGAATGTTTCATTCGGCAAAATGGAAGCGAGAAACTTGAGGAGAAGCTCCTTTGGTCTGGAATCAAATAATCATAGCGCTGATCAGTCACCGCTGTATAAACCATATCGAATTATGGTTTGGATTATCATATTATGCTAGAGCTCACTGTGCACTGGGAGGGAGCAGAGACTCGCATGCCTCGCAGGAAACGATGATATACGAGAAGAGATGAGGTGTGTGGGTGAATCCCCACTGAACTAAACTTCCCTTTCTGTTAGCAGCATCGATAAAACCTCTCGACTCACTTGGGCCTGATTTATGGATAGAATACAGCTTTTACATTTAGGTTTACAGTCTGATGGTTTTGTTGGGTCCAAGTGGCTTTGACGATATTCTACAGTGACTCCATTCCAAATTTTAGAAAGAACTACTTAATATTTATCCTCTTATAACAACCAAAAACAAAATTAAATTATTTTATCTTTTAAAACAACTTCATCGACGTTGAATTGTACGTGTTATTTTACAGCTGTTTTGATTGATAAGACAACATGCTGCTAAAACATACACACCATTAAATGGTATTTTAGTAAGTGTGGGGTGTGTGGATAAGAGAGGACTGGTATGGACAGTGTATTAAATGCTCTTCATGTTACTACATCAGATTAACGTCTCTAAGCCCTCCGCTGGTAATGTGAAAGATAATGGGTCACGCTCGCTCAACTACAGCTTCACAAGCAGGAGCAAACATACTACTTGTGTGGGTTAGGGCAGAGCAGCGATTACTCCCCCAAAGGAATCTAATTGAGGTTAGTAGGCCTCTATCCTGCTGATTATGGGTAACGGGGGGGTGGATTAGCAGTCTCTGACTGTTCAAGAGAAAGAGAAATTATCATGATTAATGTCAAAATATTATTTCCTTTAAGTTGGCAAAACTGATGCCTGCTCCTTTGTGAAGGTTGTGGTTTTAAACTCTGAGGTCTATGTGTTACCTGGTGTTTCATCATCCAGCCCTGGTTAAAATATACACTTAAAAACACATATATGTATCAAATATTCATGATTTGAAGTGGTGTTGTTTGGTTAGGATCGACTTAAAAAGTCTTAAAAAACACTGTGTTGCTCTGTTTCTTATCTAGAACTATTGGAATGACAGAATTAACATTATTCAACATGGTAAAGTGTGAAATCGCAGTGAGGTGTATGAGACACTCAGCAAGGACATGAGCTCTGATGCTGCAAACAAGACGCTCGGAGAGAGACACACCACTGAATGTAAAACAGGTGTGAAGAAGCAAATGAGGAGCCTCAGGAGATTAGCGAGGGGCGTCTGTGTGCATTTAAATCAGTCATTATTGATGCGCTATTCAAAATATATGCAGGGGCAAATGTAATTACAATGTTTTTAATCCGGTTGTACATAGAACTAAATGCCATTCACCTCGGAATATAAACAATGTTTTGGAGCCACATATAATCCAGTATGTGATTCGGCTTTGTTGTTCAACTTGTGGATATTCAGAGCTTGAGTACTGAGTATTAATATTCACTTTACTCTTCTCTGCTCACCTGCCCCTAAGCCGGGCCTGTGTCAGTGTCAGTCAGTGCATGACGGCCTCACACAGGATCACCTATCAGCTCTCGGAGGAAAAGGCAGCACTAAAGTACGGCCCATGACAACACTGGGCTGAACTGGCCCCTCCCACTGACAGCTGGCTTTTTGTGTGCAGTGCGTCTGAAGCGGCCTTGTTTCCCTCTGCTCGGACAGTTCAATAACTAATTTCAATGCAGCCAGCAGCATGTGGCTTTGAAAATAAGCAGGGCAGGTCCGATGGAAAGTCATAAACTGCTCGTCACTGCTGTCTGCCAACCGGTTGGGTGCCATTTCAGTTGACATGAAGATTCATAGATAGGGTCAGAGAGGGCACACCCGCCTAACTGAATCTATCTATGAATACTGAGCGGCGTTACAATACCCAACAAAGGACTGAGACTAGGGTGCACACATTTTTATTGAATCCACACCAGACCGCACACACACGTAATTAAAGGGAGTGAAAACAATTCCTGGATGTGCCCCCTCACCCTCGGACCAAAATTGAATTCTTTCAAACCAATAGGGGTGAAAACTAAACCTTCCAGGTCGGGATAAATGTGTGCTTGTGTTACACAGTTTATTTTCTTAATCCAAGTTGTGTATATTTCAATGTGTTTCTATCGTTCAGTTGGAAAATAAACACCATTTCTAGCAGCTAGCTAACGGCGTGTTCTGCACATTCTCTCACCACTTGTTAGTCAGAGCCCTTTTCTTATTTCTGCTGAATAGTTTGCTTTGCGATCAAATTAATTGCATCAAAGGTTACGGTGGCACGTTCGCAATTATTCTTCCCCAATACTGCAGGATGACATTTGGTTCTGTCATTTTATTGTCCCTCAAAATAATGAAATCGAGAAATGCCATCTACGGTTTGGTCTCCATCGTTCATTTGATCCATGTGTCTGTCACATCACAGGCACCCAATTTTGACCAAGCTCAGTGGGGGATGATGCACGTCAACAAAGCCATCCTGGTTTATCCTCTGACTTCAGTATGTCTGTAACAATGGAAACCATGAAACAATTGCATTGTTACACCAACATAGACCTTGTGTGTACTATTTTTGTCCTTGATGCATATTTTTTGTGATATTTGATTTGACTCGAGTGTGTAATGAAATGACAACAACAATATATATATATATATATATATATAACAAAAAAAAGTGCTGATTAAAATAAAAACACTCTTAGTAGCATTGTGACCTGTCAAGTCATCTGACGGTCGGTGGTTACTTACAATGACACCCAAGATTGAATCTGAACTTGACTCGTAGGATAACAACGTTGGAACGCCCTAATGTTGCTGCGCACGGGGCACGCGAGCTCTGTCACACGTATTCTAGTGAACAGCAGGCCCGCTCACTTGATGGAGGAGCCTTGTGGGCCACAAGAACCGTGTGTACTCGCCACTTTCTGCATGGACACACGCGAACAATGGAACACGTCTGGAGTGCTTGGGGCCCAAACCCTGAGGAAGGGCAGATGGTCGCCGGGATCGAGGACCGCACCCCCATTAACATGAGAAAAGAGGGGGACAGAGGCAGGAGGGGGAACAGGTACCCTCTCTCTTATTTTCCCCTTCTATAGAGATTAGAGAGGGGGTGACTCGTTTACCCAACAGTGTCTGTAGTGCTGCTTTGAGACCCAATTAGGAGGCTGCTGTCAACACAGCACAGAACATCAAGTGTGAGGATCCTGTCTGTCAGATATACAGTTACATAGAAAGGCAGGTTTCATGGCTTCACGATTCTTCAAGAGCCATGTTCGTCTTCAAGCATAGCTGACTTATGATGGTCATTACATTATTAATCATTTAGACTGTTATAATAAAAATACTTTATATTACACTTACATTTATATTTTAATTCTCTACTTTTAAATCTTTAAGATGCCACTAAGTTTTTTCTAGACTGGACGAACTAAACATCCTTTGGGTTTTTATAACAACTGACGCGACCACGGGTTCTTCTTCATGTTTGGACATTCAACACTAGATATCACATGCAGCACATTAAAAGGTGATACTGTGTATGATGACTGTAATAAAATGTTCCTGGACCTGGTAAAGCCATTACAGTTGCAGTTTCAGATTGAGCTATAGCCTCTCAAAACAGAACCTCAACCGATTCCTTGAGGGTTGGCGGTGTTTTCCTTTCTTTTCACTGAAGGCAAATTTCACCCTAACAAACACAATCCTACTGTTGCAACAGCTGCAGACGTCCAGGGCTGGAGCCCCTCTGTGGGTGACATGGGGCCGCTCAGTTGCTTTGACTCATTAATCACACTGGCCACGATGTATTTCTCACAACCACAATATTATGTTCTGAAATAAATATCGCCATTCCTTTTTTTCTTTATTACTCCATAATAAACCAATGTATAGTGAAAGCTAAAAAGCAATATTTTAAGTTTCACATTGCAGTGATGCAGAAATGGAATCTATGTGACAACAACAAAATGAAGTAAAGGTATGATTAAAAGAAGAGAGGGAAAAAGAGAGAGAGAGTTGAAATACTGAAAGTTTATTTCCGTGGGTGAACATGTTCCACTGCATAGTTTGTCTCCCTCTAGTGGTTATTTGGAGGACTGGACAATTCCTCATGGCCAGCACAGTATTTACAGAATTGTTGTGTCGCTGTCTGACTAATGAGCATTGACGGCATTTTGCTTGTTAGCTCAATGCAAACGCAGCTTTCTTGCTCTGACAGAGAATAGTGTTGTGCAGATGACATGAGAGTACAGGGTGCAGCCTATTTCATATATTTACGTTGATGTTTTGCAATGTGAGAGAATTCAGGAGGACATTCAATCATTTATTGTATCATTTCATGAACAATCTCCCTGACTAATCACCATATTCACTGAAGGAAGGAAAGATTCTATTGCTCACTCTCTAGTAAATGGCTGTAGTAAAGGTGCTACACTCTGAAGTGTTTTATTTTGCATTCATCAGTGTGAACCACACTGTAATAATATTTAATACTCAACAAAGGTAATAGGGGTATGAAGCATGTTATGTTGGAAATAAGATGTGTTTTATATTACACTGGTGGGCACCTTGCTGTTCATAAGCAGCCAGAGAATGGCACATAACAAAAGGCAATTCTAATTCATTTACATACATATCTTCAACTTCATTTTCAGGTCCAGAGAGAGGTGTGTCCTAGAACACAAACCTTAAGCTATCTAGACAATTTTATCAGGAGTAAACAGCTGAGATCAATTTGTGGCCCCAGCCAAGGACAACTGGATATCTTCAATATGACAGCAGAACACTGGCCTCTATCAAAGCCTACAAAGGCTGCTCTGGTGAACAACCGCGATTATGTGGAGGTGGAGGTGACAAGTGGTTTCCTTTCCTTAACCTACCTGAACCTACCTCGTAGCGCGTAGCCTTGAAGTTGACTGATGGCATCATCAAATAACTGACAGCATCTCTGTGAATGGTTGCCATGGCTGCCATGCTGCGGTAACACAGATAAACATTAAACAGTGACTTTGTCAGCAACCTAACCGTGAACCTGAAATGGCCTTTACTTTCTCTACCACCATGTTTCATGTTGTGTAGAGATAGTGGTGGGATCCAACCAGCTCAATGTGTTTCACTAACCAATAAGGAGAACAGATAGATCAACTGGATAATTCTTTAAGCTGAGCATGCTCATTACTAAGTGGGACAATATTTAACGTATGAATCAATAAGACAAACAGATCAATCTACTTGACTATAAGAAATTCAGATGTACAAAAAGTGAGGCATTGTAATGTTGTTGCCTCAGTTATGAAATATTTTAATGACATAGGTTTTGAAAACATTGAACTTATTAATCAGGACAGCAGCCCAACCAACTTCATGACAGGATAAAGGTCAATAGCATTTCATATTGATCAATTCAGATATCCAAAATGTGAAGTTGTACACCACAGCGGTTATTAGGACCAACCAAACGATTAATCGGTTAATCTCGGTTATAATCGTTTGTAATCGACTTTAATAACCGACATGACAGACGCGTGACCAGTGGCAGGCCTCGTGTTAACCTTTATTATTGTGATCCGTGCGGCTCATCACCGCCACACGGGGACCGCCTCCCCCTCACCATCTTGCGGCCGCTGGTCGGAGATCTCCGCCCCAGTCATGTTGGGCTACAGCTCGGAGCCCGGATGCGCCGCCATGCCGCCTCTGCCAGCGAGCGAGCACCGTCTCCAGCAACCTGCCTGACGCTGGAGCGCTAGGAGTTGACTGAGGAAGTCTGCACCGGCGGTGGAGGGGGGACGCGGGAGCCGTCTCCGCGGCCACTACGCTTTGTTTTCTTCCGTGTTTGTGCGTCGACCTGCCGCCGTGTGGAAACACTTGAGTGTGTATGTGTATGTGTGTGCTTGTGTGTGTGCGCGTACGTGAGCGTGTTTGTGTGAGTTAGCTCGGGCTAAAGCTAGCTCCGAGTGCGGGGTAGTGACAGTCCGGCCGGAGGCGGGGAGGAGAACTGCGAGGTGAGACTGTTATTTTGATGGCGACTACACACACACATATACACATACACACGCGCGCACACACACTTGAGTTGTAGGCGAGCAGGAGGCCGCCAGGGAGAGACTATCGCCCCCAGCAGTGTGACTCACACATGGGGCTCGGCCAGCAGCGGGGCTCCCGCACTGTTTGTCCGAGAACGCGTTTCGTGCAGCGGGACGTTTGCTCGACGTTGTGGCCCGCGGAGGAGCAGCTAGGAGCTAGCTGCTAACTAGGTACCTGTCCAACACAGGCAGGGAAACTTTTCAGGTCAGGCACCCCTGAGCAGACACGACCCAGAGGTCGCGTCCCCAGTCTGATGACGAGGTTTAAAGCGAGACCGTTTTTTGAAATGACAAGTGGAAAGTGGAGGAGTTGGCCCCATGTCTCTGAGCTGCTCCCTGGAGAGCACAGGTCCCTGGACCCTCCGGAGCCCCGGAGTTTAACCCCAGAGTAACTTAGATCGATAGATACTTTGTTCATCCAAAACTGGGCAGCAACAATACCCACATGAAAGCAGCAAATACGTCTATACAATCTATATGGTGCATTTAAAGTAAGATAAAAGTAAGGTGCTTTGATGAGATGGAACGACAGAACCGACATGACGTGACCATAGTAAAACTGTACATTCCCTCAAAAGTAGTTGTTATTGTGCAAAGTTGGAAAGTATTGTAATATATCTATCACTGTAACAGCAGAGCTAGAGAAGCTTGTAGGAGAGGGTATTTTGCTGTCTCTCTAGTCTGATGCATATAGGCTGAATATTGTCTATTATGCTAAACTTCAGCAGGTAATAAAAGGGAAGCTCCTGCTAGTACTTTTAATCTTTGGTTAGCACATATTTCAATATGGGATCAAGATGTCCAATTTATATTTGTTGCGATATTTATTTGAGCATTAAATATAAATAAATCTATTACTGTTATGTTATTGGCACAGTGAGAGAGGGTGTGCAGATGTTTTGTTTGCTCTAAAGTGTAGAATATTGCAGCATTTCACAAAATATTTTTGATGAAATATTGAGGGTAGTACTTGATAAATATTTGCTTCTCCTTTTTGGACATTTTTTATATATTTTAAACATTTTCTGATACATAACATATCATTCAGCAGACACTTTCATCCAAAGTGATGTAAAAAAAAAAAAAACAATTTGGTCAAGTTCATTTGCTCGCATATATCAATATATAGCATATATTCTCTGTGTTTCAGATCGAGGAAAAAAAAACTTCAATGTCTACATCAGCTCTGCAAACCAAACAAGATGTCTGCCGATGAAGATACTGTAAAAACTGGTGGTCCGCAGGCCAGCTCTGCTTCATTTCCGCAGCTCTCAGATTGCACTGGAGGTTATAGTGACATGTCCATGATGGTGGAGGGTGCAACAGCCACCCCTGACTTTGCGGCTGCGTGTCCCGGCCCGGGCACTGCGGCGTCGCCGAAACACACCAGCACGACCGACGTGCTCAGTCACTCGGATGATAATAGTCAGAGAACCAGAGGGACTGAGGGCAACATCAGTCACAGGAACAGCTTTCAACATTCCAAACAACCACAGCAAACAAAATTAACAAAGCGGCGCAACACGGCGAGCTTTGGTTTCAAGCATCCGACATCTGGCAAGAGGAGACGAAGGGCCAACTCTGAGAGTGACTCCGTCCTGCCCACCAACTTCCTTCTGGGTGGGAACATTTTCGACCCACTAAATCTCAACAGCCTGCTGGATGAGGATGTGAACAGGGCGCTGAATGCAGAGACGCCCAAATCCTCCCCACTGCCCGCGAAGAGTCGAGACCCCGTGGAGATCCTTATCCCCAGGGACATCACAGATCCGCTGAACCTGAACAGCGGGATAGCAGACAGCAGCTTTCTGGTGTCCCCCTACAAGAGTGGTGGAAGGAAGAGACACCGCAACAGACATCACGGAGGAGGTGGGATTTCAAACGCACAGATCAACCTCTCCGAGTCGGGAAAATTTGAGGCTAAAACTGGCTCCTCTGCACTGCTTCCAGGTGTGTTAGCCACATGCTCTGCACTAGATGTCTCCAAAGAGTCAGACAGTGTCTCCAGTGTCACAGGAGAATCCCATGAGCACTCAGCTGACACCTCAGCCAGCTTCAAGGAGGACACAACATCTGTCTCAATGGAAGAGTCTGCTTCCTCTGTATTGGGAGGTCCAAACCAGCACACAGGCAGACGCAAGCGGCGGCGCAATTCTGGGAAAACTGAGCCTCCTGTAACTCACTCTACCCCCGTTGCAAAGTCAGGATCTGGAGACAAGAGCAGCAGTACAGGGGGACACAGATCCTCTCAGTCTTTCCACACACCAAGGAGCGGTTCTAAAACAGGCTCGGGAGGCCGCCAGCACCAGCAGCCACACAACCATGCCAGGGAGCAACAGAAGAAGTTCCAGTATGGAAACTACAATAAGTATTATGGCTACCGCAACCCGGGTGCTAGTGAGGACCCACGGGCGCGCGTGCTTCGCCCAGAATGGTTTGAAGGTAAAGAGGTACTGGACTTAGGCTGCAACTCAGGCCACATTACACTGTATATTGCCAAAATGCTCAGACCTGCCCGCATATTAGGTCTTGATATCGACAGTAGCCTGGTGCACGCAGCTAGAAAGAACATCAGACATTATCTTTCTGAGATGCAGACCCAAGAGGCCAGGCGGGCAATGCAGGAGAAAAAGAGCACTAAACAGGTGGAGAGGAACGGAAATGACAGCCGCACAGGCACAGAGAAGAAGCACAAGGAAGATGAGAGCAGGGACGAAAATGGGAAACTGGTGAAAGGAGAAAGTGGTCCCACAGAGGCTGTAAATGACAATGACTCCTGTCGCACAGATGAGGCAGGGACTCAGAGGCAGGGCAGCAAAACAGAGGAAATGGAGCAAGAAGATTGTGATCCGGGCACTCCTGATCCCTCTGTGAGCTGCTCTTTTCCCATGTCCCTGCGGATCTCAAGGGGGCCCATCGCTGCACCACCACTGACAGAAACATCCACCACTAAGCCTGGGGAGTTCCCCTCAAATGTGTCCTTCATCAAGGTAAGAAGATGTTCTGTGTGTGTGTGTGAACATCTGGTGCAGGCAGCATCAGACTGCCATGTTAGTGCATCTTGGGAGCCAAGATGAAAGTAATTCAAGAATAACACTCAGCCTGCATTACGTCTGCAGAGCATCATATATATTCATTAAGACTAGAGTAACAGCATGATGTTAGTGTTTGAAGAAAGCAAACAGAGTTCATCAGAGGATTGGACAGAATCCACTGCAGCCACTTCTTCTGCCTGAAACATGAAAGTGATAATTATGTAGCCTCTAGATGAAGGGTGGCACTGTCACAGCACAGTCATTTATACTTGTATGGTAATAACTTACCAGGATAATGAACTGCTGCTCGGATTTGCATGTAAATTAACATCACACAACTAAACTGATCTAAAAATGAATGAAATCAAATGTGCATTCATCAGGGTTTTATAGATCGAATTTCATTTGGTTTGAATCAAAGTTCACGTGGTTGGTTTTGTTGTTCCAGGTCTTGGTTTCTTATTTCAGATGATGATCAGTAGTGTTTCTCCTCCCTTATCATAATGTTAATAAAAGAATATATAGACCAGTCATGTTGTTCAGCATCCCTTTTGATGTTTCACAAGCTCAAACTAAATATGCAGGGAATTCCCACTCATTTGTCCCCCATCGATTGTCGAGTGTGTTGTATTTCAATGTTGAAGCTGCTACTGATGTTAGGAACTGAAGGATGGAAGCAAAACAGAAGCAGCAGTGTATCATTTTCGTTGTTTTTTTATGTTGGCTAATGCCTCCTGCTTTTATTCTTGCCTGCCTTTGTCGAGGGTGGGACAAATATCCCGACAGCTTTTCTTTAATCAACATAAATGTTTTTCATCAAGGGTTTTGTTCCTCTCGTTTCTATGAGAGTTTCTTCAGTACACTGGCCTCGTGCCTGCTGGCGTTGTGTAGGCAGCCACATGAATGGGTTTGGAGCAGAAGCTGTAGTGTGTGTGTGTGTATGTGAATGAAGCAGTGGAGATAACAGCAGTGTAGCAGAGACCTTATCCTGTAAAGCAGGAAATCGTGCCCAAAGATGAACGCCTGATCCCGCTCAGTCTGCACAATGGCAGAGGGATATGAGAGAAGAATGTCAGGCTGTGGCTGAAAGGTGAAGGGAAGCATATTGAAGTTTGTTTATTTCGTTATTGCTAAATACTTATTAATGCACAAATTATGCCACTAACAAAATGGTAGTTCCAGTGATGAAGAGAAAGATTTGAATCCTCTATAAACTCTTGGCTCTTGGCTATGATGGACCAAACTTCGAGATAGGAACAATTTTGCTTTTCCTGATGTGATGATTAAAAATATCCTCTGTCTATTTTTGAGCAGAGGTTTGCGATAAATAAATAGTCAGGCACATAAAACCTAGCTAAAAGTTTCTGAAATTATCTGTACTTTCTGACAGCTGTTTTTACGAATAGGAAATATTTATCCTGTCCTCATCTCTTCTCTCCTTTAGGCCAATTATGTACTGGAGAGTGATACTCTGCTGCTGACTCAGCGGCCTGAATATGACGTAATCCTATGCCTGAGCGTCACCAAGTGGGTTCACCTGAACTGGGGAGACTCAGGCATCAAGCGGCTCTTCAAGAGAGTCTACCGACACCTCCGTCCTGGAGGCTTGTTCATCCTCGAGCCGCAGCCGTGGGAGTCGTACGTGAGGAGGAGGAAGCTGACTGTAAGGAATCGAGACGATGGAGCTGGATACTTGCAGCATTCTCTTTTTAAACCTGTGTTGTTTTCTGATCAAATATTTGTTTTCTCTCTCATGTGACAGGATAATATTACCGGGAATTATAACAGCATCCGCCTCAGGCCTGACCAGTTCTCATCATACCTTACAAATGAGGTGGGCTTCACCAGTTTTGAGGACCTTGGGACCCCCAAATGTTCAATAAAAGGTAACTCGACAATTTTAGTTTAACCCACTTATCATTAACAATTGCAGCTTGATGTCAGGTTTAACTCTGCTTTCCATTGTGACAGGTTTTCAGAGGCCAATTTACTTATTTCACAAATGACCGCTCCTGCCTTGAAGATCATTGAATGTGAGTAGCCTAATCACAAGCCAGCCAGCTGCTCTGGACTGCGAGGAATCTTCGTGAATCCTTAAGAGTTACTCCGGGCTTTTCAGACGCTGAAGATGAAATGGGACCAGAAGTCGAATAAATTTTGTAAAGATCTGTTGAGAAGAGGCACCTATCAGAATTTTCCGTCACTTCAAATTCTTTCGGGATGACATGAACCCTGGTGGGAGTGTCCGATGTTGTCCAACTTGGAGCCAGACATTGTGGTTTGGCCAGACTGGAAAATGAGCTCATCTGAACCGTTTCCTCATGCTAATGATGCCCCAGATTGATACACAGCCATAACACATGTTTGAATACCTTTGGCCATATTTCTCTGCTTTCATGATTTATTTCTGTGTCACCATGGTAACATATTTGGGTTGGGCAATGAGGCAGATTAACTGGGACTAAATGGTGAATTCAGAAGATTATTTCATTATTTTTAACAATGGATTACAAAGTCATTAAACATTTACACAATGTCTCTTTAAAACCCACACTGGAGTACAGCTCAAGGACACTGCAGGCTGATGGTAAACAGTCCCATATTGCCAGATGCCGCTGATGGCACAGGAAATGTTCTCTTTGCCATTAAGTATTTGGATTAGGTTTGAAGCTTCACAACAGCAGACACATTAATGCACGTTTCCGTGGGTTTTAAAACAGCCAGAGTCAATCAGTGGATCACTAAAAGCGGCTGTCCAGTGTTGGTCCCATCACCTAACCCTAATATGTAGTTAGTATGTCGTTATTTTGCAAAATAGACCTGAGAGCTGAATGGACCATAATCTGCTTCAGAGCTGTGCAAATGTAAAACTCCTGATTTTGAAATAGGCAAACCAAAAGCTCTTACATTTCATCAGAAAGAGGTGTGTCTGCCCGATAAAGATAATGATGCACTCAAAACGGCCAAAACAAAGAACATCCTGTGAAATACTGACAGTTGTGTGAGGGCACTTGTTAACTTAATCAGCAACACATTTACCACTACGTGATATTCCTGTGTGCAGCTCAAGTGAAAAGGAGCTGTGTAATGGTGCAGTAATGACAAACTGGTTGTTCCAGCCAGTCCTTGCGCAGCTCTCTGACCTCACTGTGTTGCCAAACGAGTGCGCTCACTCAAGTGTCTTGTTTCGATCACTGCCCACTGGAGCAGATTACAAAACCAGTGTCTTCAGCACAGACCTCTGACCTGCAAGTGAACGATGGTTGTATCCATTTCCATTGCAGGCAAGCTGAAAAGTTCAACAGGGCTTACTGGCTTCTTGATTTAGACATCAGCAGCTATTTTAAATCAGAAACTGAAAAATCTGATCTTGGCATTATCAAGATAAACAGTTAGGGCTGTGTCGAGTGTTGCTCCATCCCAATGGTAGGGGGCACATTTGAGCTGTGGTCACGCAGTGGAGGGCTCAGCTCAAGATCATTCAGCACAGACACCACAAGGACTATTTTGCAAAGTACCCATTTGGCATGCAGTAATCTGTTTTCTTTTTTTTTTTTTCAATGATGCTGAAGCCATAGCCCGACCTTTCATGTTGTTTACAATGTCCTCCATGGAGTTCTGAGACTAAAGTAGCAATGGAATTGAAAGGGGACTGTGGAGGGAGCTGCTGCAGCCTCTTCAGTGCTGTGTCTAAATGTGACACATGCTTAGTTTTGCACAGTCTGACCTGCTCAGGCTTTAATTCAAACAGCATCAGCATCACTTGGAAGTTCCTTGGTGGGATTTTTCTAACTTCTGTGTGGCTGAACAAGAAACAATGGGTTAATTACTGGAATCTGTCCACATGAAGTGTGTGTTTTTAACCTGCTTTGGAAAGTATAATGCTGTTTGGATTAAAGTGCAAAAATAATTGATGTCTTTTCCTCTTGAACTTTGACAAAATCTGTCATCATCACGTTCGTCTTTGGCCCAGTCAGTACAGTTATGAGTTATGATGGTCAGGTTTTGTCTGTGATTGTATCTTACACTTTCCTTTCAATTGGCTGGGACAGTAAATCTTCCTTTTTGGCGACTGGTTCAGTCACAACGTTTAGCACACTGGGGGAGGAGAGGATGACGGAGGATGTCGATTTTAGTATGTGATCAGTGTAAATTAGTTTGGAAGTTTTGTTTTTCCTGTTGTCAATATTTAGTTCATATCTGCTTTTGTCATTTTCTTCAAGTGGACTTGTTTTTGACGTGTTCTCAATTGTTTGCTGCCAATTTGCAAGTGAAGTCC
The DNA here is from genome assembly GCA_016785235.1 of Pseudorhombus dupliciocellatus. NCBI lineage: Eukaryota > Metazoa > Chordata > Actinopteri > Pleuronectiformes > Paralichthyidae > Pseudorhombus > Pseudorhombus dupliciocellatus. Next base: position 343,732 of record JAFBJW010000043.1, on the reverse strand, counting down.
CAGGTCAGAGTTTCCGTCTCCTTCACCAGATCAGTAATCCAGTTCTTTAACAACAATGGAACATGTACATTGCAAAGTCCTGGGATGATTGGCTTTGTTCTGTCCTGGCAGGCACATGGATTGTTAGATTAGCTCTTTATTTTTATTTTTTTTTTATAAACTTTTTGAACGGCGTGTTTGTGTTGATGCACTTTCATTTCACTTCAGTTGACATGTTTTAGACATTTTTTCGATTCTTTGAGATTCAGATTTTGCATACTTTTTTCCGTCAGATATTTTGTAACAAATCGTGGAACACTGATTAATGTATAAAACGAAGCTTCAGGTTATGTTTTGGATCAAAAGTGAATTGGACGCAGCCTCAGTTGGCCCAACAGACACGGCACCAAATCACATTTACAGTATCTCCTAAGCTCAGACAATCGGATTCTCAGGCTTAGATCAGCCCACTGCTGTAGTTTTAAGGGCGTTTTACATTCTGCGTTATTAACAAAGTGTTTTCCATTTTTGCCGGTCACGTGATGAGCATTTTATTTGAAAATGAATTGGTTGAAGCTCATTTTTTCTTTAAGATTGCACCTTAATGTCTCAGCAGTGGTCTTTTGCAGATTTCAACCCGAGCCCTGACTTGCAAGTCCGGGTGTTCAAGTGAAAGGATGTCTTTGGCAAAGATGTGATATTACATGTTGTCATACAGAGTTGTTTAAAATCTTTGTACTTCCCTTGAACTTGTGCACCATGTTGTGCCAAATCCCAGATTAAATCAACTTTTCATAAAAAAAACACATCAACAGGATTTGATACCCTTGAGAAATAATACTTTCAAAACTACCATGGTCAGGTCTCCTATTTCAGGTTGTAGTGTATGTCTTATATTAGTGCAATATTTGCTCTGGATACATTTGAAGTGGAGAAATTGTAGTTTTGAATGTGAAAGAGTTTGAGTCCAAGTTTTCATGTTGCAAAGAAAACAAAAGGTTATTGCAACAAAACAAATTGCAATGGAATTTCCCCCTATTTTGATATAATTATGTTTTATATTTGCAATTTGAAGACTGGGACCCATTACAAGACTTCTTTTTACGTATCAGATCTATGGATGCCAAAGAAAGTAGATAATCACATTCAATACTGACTTCATAATCTAAAATCGACCTGAACCTACAACCTGATAAGAGTTACTCAGCATTGTGATGAAATCTTGATCAAATATTTGTTAGAAACTCGTCGTACCTGCATTTGGCTGCCTGCTTCTCATTTATAAAACATTTCACAACATCAAAGTCCATATTAAAATTCTTAAACTAACAGAGACAATTCTGATCTCTTTGTAGCACAACAAATGCATAAATTCAAGGTGTGCATGACTTTTATCGGCACTAAAAATTCACCTCTTCATGTTGAATTTGCACTGATGTGACTCGAGGGTATTAAACTAGCTGAGTAAACATTTTACGGTTCAAGTTGATGTTTTACATGTGTTCCATTTACTGGGATCAGTTTCAAAGTATAACATATCAGTTCTGTCAGGGAAGCTTTTAATTTTCATGCCTCTGAACAACAACAAGATATATCTGAATGTTTCTGTGTTCAACATCTTCAATGATTAAAAGTGGTTCCAGATTTCATTGTTCAATGTTTATTTCACTTGATAGACGGTCCAGATGTGGACTAGTTTATGAAATTATTATACTGTTATTTTTTTTTTTTTTTACATGTCTTGACTGAACAGAAAAGCTGTTCTCATGGTGATCCATGGTCTGCCCCAAACCATTTTGATTGATGTGGTCATCATCTGTATTAGTAACCTAATTTGAAAGAAAAGGTTGCATAGATTAATTCCCTCATCTGGAAACATCCTGAAGTGTAGACCTCTCATTGACCTTTGGCTGCTGCTGCGCAGAGAAAAATTATTTCCTGCAATTTATGCCTCATATAAAAGCCAACAAAGACAAAGGCCTGCAGTCCAAAGTTTGGTTGGAAAAGGCCCAAATGTAAAATACAAAACTAGCCAGTAAAATAGTTTACCAATGACAGTGTCTATCTCAGGCCTTTAAAGTAGTCATCATCATATTGTGCAGGTGTTTCTTCTGCTGTGTGTAATGGCCGCTGTTGAGTTGCCATTCAATATTGAGCATGCTCAAGCAAATTGTGTGAAAAAATACACATTTTAATGTTAAAGCAAAAACTAAACAATTAAGAAGTTTTAAGTTTACAAACTCAGACATTGAAGGGAGGAGCAGGTACATTATACACACATTTGCTTTATATGTTCCAATACTCTGTAGTGTATTGGGATCCTATTGGGAGAGTTTCAGAAATTGTGTTCAGGAGAACTCAGCAAAAGGACACACCTGTCTGCAGAGCTAACAATCACATACAGAGTAAAGGTGCCATAAAAAAGATAAACATGTTTAAAGAGGCAATAAAAAATAAAAAAAACAGTACGACCCAGTGCTTTGCTTTAATGTCAAATTAAATATGCAAGCAAGTTGATCAGGTTTGAGGAGCTGCACATTCAGCTGCGACGTTAAAGGTCAAAACTTCCCTCCGGCTTTAGAGTACTGCTGCTCCCTGTGATTCATTTGTCAACACCGTCCAGCCCTGAATTCCCCACAGTACCACTGGTCTATGCAGGTGCAGCTCATGCATCCTGTAATAATTTTCAGTTTCAAGCTGTTGCTGTCTGTTGCTTTGTGAAGACAGAAAGCCTCATGTAAACAGGTTTGTGGGGGTTTGCCCCTTTGTGGCTCGGTCACGCTGCTCTGTCTGAATAGTACAAAGATTCAACCCAGATGACAATGCAGGGCACAATACAGTGGCTCCTGTTTACAAATAGCACCCATGCCTTTAACACCTACCAGCCCGGGCCGGTCATCCTCCATCTTCAGATCCTGGATCAGTTAGAGCAACATAAAATAGGCAGAGGGGTTACTAAATGTTTCAATGTCATTGTACTGCAGGTTTTACGATAATAATAAAATAATAACCGTGTTCTACAGAATCTTTTGCAGAGATGAGCAAATTCATTAAGAGCAGACTGTTATGTTGCTTCCTAAAGAAATTGAAAGTAATCACAGCAATGACATCTAACCTAACGATGATCTGAGACAGGTTGGCCGGTATCACAGTGAATCTGCTTTGCAACCGTGACGTCCTCTGTCTGCTCCAGACAATGTTGTCCAGACAGACAGACAGACATGGTGAGATAACATAAACACAGACAAGAGCCATAACACTTCATTCACAAAAGCTCTATTCCATCAACAGCTATTTGGGTCAGTCACTTGACCATTATTGTGTCCTGTCGGTGCAGCGCCGAGCGACAGCATGCCAGACTCCACGCAGACTGCTTTCCATGCTGTTATTTCCCCAAGGTCAAGCCAAGTGGGCAACGAGCTCCGAACACACGCTCTATTTGAGGTGTTTTCTCACATGCAAAGTAACTGCAATACTTTGCGATGCATTCGGGACAATATGATCGATTCGATCGCGAGGATCCTCTGAACTAAACAAACCAAACACCAGTGCATCTGTTTCCTTGCATTTATTGGCATTGGCACTGCATTTCAGAGAGAAAACCAACTGTTCACATTGGCTGTGTTACCACACATCATTCAGTGTGAGGTACAGGGTTAGTCACACCATGTTTCAGGCAGCAACATGAGGAAATGAGTTAAGTCTTTGTAAAGCATATAAAGTCCACTTCAAAAGCATCAGCTCCAAGAGGGACTGGTGGATCAAGCAAAGTTGCCCAGGTGGTTTATCTGGAGGCTGCCAGGATTCCAGCTGTGTACAACTGACGATGTCGGCCCTCATTCCGGGACACCTTGCAGGAGCTGCTAAGGCCGTATGGCACAACACCTGGAAATGAGCACAGGGCAACTTAAAGAGCTTCGAGTCTTCTCTCTTCACAATATGCGTTTTTTTCATGAGTGCCAGGTATCAAAGGGCTGTGTGCAGGTCTACAGGCGTACCTGTATCTCCGGGGGCAACCGTGATGACCAACGATGTACTCCTGAGCATAGCAAAACCGTCTGCAGAGTCCTCTATACCCACAAGTCCAGTACTGCATTTCTGGATCATTGCCTGTCGATAGAATCACAGATATGTTCCCATAATCCTCAGGAATACTGACTCCACTTGATGGGTTTTTTTTATAAACTGCAATCCTTGTAAATAAGTTAACATAACTGCCATGTTGTCTGTCAGGCCTCATTTGAGTACAGTGAAGTTTGAGCATCATGATTTGCTTGATCTCACACAGTAAGGAAATGGGTGTATTTCATTTCTTACCCTCTCCGACTGCAAGCATCAGGAGAAGCACCAGGAGAACCAAGCTCAGTCCCTTCATGTTCGGGCACCAATAAGCTTTCAGACACTGCTGTTGACAGGCTGAGGCTGCATTTATACAGCATTTCCACCACGGGGGAGGAGTCCGTCCGTCGTGCTCTGTCCAAATCACAATAACAAAGTATCGCTGAATGATGGGAGTCTGAGGGCCGAGGGTCTGGACTATCAGCTCACTCGGTTCAGCCAGCTGCAGCTTCTCAGGAATGAATTTCTTCCAAAGGGCAAAACAATTATTTATTTAATCAGCCCAAAAGAAAAAAAGCAACAGTTCTTTACTTACACACGCCTCTGTGGCTGGACAGAGGCGTAGACACAGACCACAGAGGACTCCCTCAGTTATGATTACAGGGTGAAGTACTAATCTGTTTGTTTTAGACTTAGTGAGCAGCACAATTCTGTCCCACAGTGTTTTCAGGGCCGCCCTCTGTTCGTCCACTGCTCTGCCCACATCTGAATATGCCAGTAGTTCATGTGCAATTGCTGATGCTGTGAAACTACAATCAAACTGCACAAAACACACGACTCCAGTGACGTGGGGGGCAGGATTGTTAACTGTACAATAACAAGAGGACACACGGGCAAGTATTTGTACAGCATGCCCCCTAGTGCTTATTGTATGGATATTGTTTTCTGTAACATAAATCACCTTAAAGAAACAGAATCTAAAGTAAAAAGTGTTATTGATAATTCTGTTAGATACTGCACCCACAAATAGCATGAAGAAGTTATAACAAAGCAAAAATGCATATTGATATAATGCTTATGCGATGTACAAGTACAGTATAGTTTGTGTGAAGTATTTGTTATTCAAACATGCAATAAATAATTATGTGAAATGTATTAAGATTAAGATAATACAACTGATTAAATTAGTTATGTGCTTTTCATAGTTCAACATCTTTCTATATATTCATATATTTTATTTAGTTATATACATGCACTTGTGATTATCTTATGTGTTTGAAAATTGTTTAATAACAAGTCGAGGGTGGGAGTGTTTTTCTGTACAGTGGGGGCGCTGTAGGTTTGTGAGCTGTTAACGCTACCTCCTTTACAACACGGCGAAGAAAAGCGCTCTCATGTGCGCATGCGCGGCTCGAACAGCTGCAGCCCACAACAACAGTCCGCTCTATCGGTTCAAGATGGCGGACCTCCTCGGTTCGATCCTAAACTCGATGGAGAAGCCTCCGACTGTCGGCGACCAGGAGAGCCGACGAAAGGCTCGAGGTACATTGTGTGTTTCCCGAATAACGACCGGTGCTGCGTCAGCCGAACCTGCCGCCATGACACCGACCTCAGGTTCAGCACTGCGCTGAATATAAACAGGCGAGGAGGAGGGGAGCGCACTTTCTGCTGCTGCCTCCGCCGCCGGGTCAGGTCAACTCTGCTCCGGGTTTAAAGGAACCTGCGGCCGCGTATGTCTCGCGGGGGCAGAGGGTAGAGTCTTCACTACAGGCAGCTGCTGGTTGAGAAACAGTGTAAAGAAACAGCCGCCGTGTCCCCGCGGACTGTAACCTGACCCCAGGCTAATCTAACCCGATTCCATGCAGAGGCTTCAAAACAGCGGGACACGTGTGACCCGCTGCAGCCTCCTCCTGGATGTCCCCGGAGGAGAGGTCGCTCTTCTGCAGCCTCCGTGCTCTGCCCTCCACACACACCAGCCCCCCTGTGAGCCCGTTAGTCCCAAACAGGATCAGCGCTGAGCTAATCTGCTAACTAGCTCTGGCAACAACAGATGAAATGTTTTCAAATGTTCCTTAGGGCTTTTCACAGCTGCCATTTTAAAACTCCAATAACCCATCATTGTCACATGGCTTTATGAAAACATGAGAAAATTGGAACTCTTCACAATGTCTTGTGTCTTGAGAAACATTACCAGGTGCATTCTAGATAGATCAACAATAGTATTATACCAAACAAACAACTTGTGACAAGTTTTTATTTACATCCTCCCAAATATCACCATTGGCTCATTTGGACAGGTCCCAATTAAATGTAGTTTGTAGTCTTTTAAAACATAATGGCTTCAAGAATCCATGATCTGTGTTTACAAAACAAACTTTCACTGCCATTGGACTCAACTTTAACCTTGCTGTTTTCAGAGCAAGCAGCGAGACTCAAGAAGATGGAGGAAGCTGAGAAAAGAAAGAAAGCAGAGTTCAGGAAAAAGGTTAGATTTTTTTTCGTCCAACACACATTGAATTAAGTTCTGACAAGAAGATGTACTGGCCTGGCTTCATTCGTCACTGAATTTGTTTCCCACATCTCTTGATTAGATGGAGAAAGAAGTTTCAGATTTCATCCAGGACAGTACACAACAGAAAAGAAAGTACAACCCTATGGGGAAGATTGAGAGGAGTATATTGTAAGTAGTTGTCAGTACTACTACTAACTAACTAATTGTCCCATGTTCACTTTTTTACATTTAATCTCTTCCTGCCTCACAGGCACGATGTTGCTGAAGTGGCTGGGTTAACATCTTTTTCCTTCGGGGAAGATGAGGAGAGTCGTTATGTCATGCTTTTCAAGAAGGTCTGAATACGTTTTAGGATTTCCATTTGATCAAACCTGATCACTGACAGTGCAGTAATCTCACTGTTTTAAACCTTGTGTTGTGGCAGGAGTTTGCTCCATCAGACGAGGAGCTGGAGGCTTATCGCAAAGGAGAGGAGTGGGATCCAAAGCTGGCAGAGCAACGACGAAAACTGAAAGTAAGACTGTGAGACTGTGAATGTGTATTGTCGCAGATATCATCATGTGCTTGCGTGATAGTATGGAATAGCGATGCAATTAGATGTTGGTCAAATACCTAGCACCTCTGATTGAACATACCTGTTTTCAAATTACAGGAGCAAGCCGCCCTGGAAGTGGAAGCTTCCAGTGAGACAAAGAAGACAGAGGTTCCCAACTCCAACTACAGAGACAAGTACAGTCACCTGATCGGCACCTCAGCTGCAAAGGACGCGGCGCATACCCTGGAGGCTAATAGTGCTTATGGCTGTGGTGAGTACGTCGCTCGATCAGTTGGCCCACTGGAGTTGCGCTGCAACTCCTTGCACTCCCGTTGTATCTTTGTTATGATATCGGGGGTGTCAAGCTTGTTCTGAAGCATTCTACGATGTGGCCGGGGAGCGGTGGTCACGTGTGTTCACCTGAATGTGGTCACAGAAACACCGCACAGATTTGCTTCCCAGAATTCTTCACTGCCCCCTCACCCCTTTTTAATATACCTTGTTGGCTCGTCTTCTCTCCCAGTACCTGTGGCCAACAAGCGGGACACTCGCTCCATAGAAGAAGCCATGAATGCGATCAGAGCAAAGAAACGTCAGAAGCGAGAGGACGACACGGGGCCACGCAGCAGCAGCTCTTGAGTGTCCACTGTATCTCATTTGTCTACTGTCAGGTTTGTGTGGGTGTGTGGGTGTGTGGAGGCGCGTTTGAACACTCTTTAATCATGCTGTAAAATATAATATCCTTTCTCTCCAGACATTTGAAAGTTGAATTAATATGACAGGCAGCAGCTGTAGTATGTTTGTCACTCTTACTGAGATTGTGCTGATACCATGAATCCCTGTGTAATTCGGAAAGGCTTGGCTGTGTCTGATCCAGGGAGTGGATCATTGTTGGTTGGTTTAATGACCTCTTGAGACATCTTAATGTCAGTTATCATTCTCATCACTCACATGATTGGATTCGCTATAATAGGAATGTTTTTTTAACTTCAGAAAATACGACTGGATCAAATCATCTGATATCTTCATCTATGATTTTTAAAGGACTTTGTGGACAGTCGAGAGATTGATTAACGTTTTTGATGCAGATGTGCATTCGTAGTCCAACGTGATATTTTTAATAAGTGAAAGTATTTCCAGTTGTGAGCTTTGTCTGAACCAGATGATGTTTTGAAAACAAGGTTTTAGGCAAAGCGTGATGGAAAAGTCCCGCTGGCAGCGTTCCACATATGCAGTAGAGTTTTTAAAAGGGAAACATCAGCTTCATCCATTCGTCACTTTTTAGTTTTTCTCTCTTTAACCGTAACCTGTTACAAGCCTTTCCTCCGTCATTATCGGGGCCCCGTTTTTAGAAAATCATTTTGTGGGTTTTAGGAATTTGAGAGAGTCTGGAATTTTCTTTTTCTTTCCATCTGCACTGACTGTGAATCAAACCGTTTACTCCGAGTTTAAATGCGTGCAATGGTCGACATTGTAGGGAGCGGGAAAATCAGATCCTTGCTGGGATGTTGGTCATTAAGTTTTATTCTTTTTGTTTGTCTCGGGGTTCTTGGCATCTCGGTGTCTATTTTAACATGGTTGCACTGTTTGATCCCACATGTGTGTCAATAAACAGTATTATACCTGTGCATGGGTGTTGCCTTCATTTCTGCACAGTCACTTTTTCCCATTTTAGTTTTGCACAGATTGAACAAAAAAAAAATCAGCCTGGAACATAAAGAGCAGAATCAGTAGTTGTCATTAAATTAAATAAATGGCATCATGACTTGTTAGTTGTTTATACATGTACTAACTTTAACTAAGGTTTTATGTGTGCACCTTAAATCTGAACAGTAAGTAAATGGCTCTGTGGTTCTGTGTTGGTTTTATGAGGTCACATCTATTTTAAGGTCTCGTGCTTCACTCCGCTGTCATCCCTCTGCCTCCCCAGATGAGACGGCGCCTCTGTCCTGAAGGGGGCGCCAGTCATCAGCGGAGGCGCAGAGGCTCCTCTGAATCCCTGCTGTTTCACACTGTCCCGCAGAAACATATTTATTGCGCACAGGAGAGCGAGTCGCGCACATGTAAAAAAAAATGAAGGCCATGCTTTTACTTCTCTTCATCATTTGGTTTGCAGATGCGGAGCACAAACCCAGGAAAGGTGAGTCTTCCTCTCCTCTGGCTTCAGACGTTTGGGGCTTAAAATCAGAGAAGCGCGTGTGAAAGTGGGGTTTAAGTTCAGGACTGCTCTGTCCGTCTCTTTCACACGATGTGAACCTTCAACATCCTGTGTTGTGGTTACCAGCTTTGGTGCTTTGTCACAATTGTGGTCATAGCATTTAAAAGTAGAATCATGAAGTCTGTCTGAACAGTGCTGGGCTGTAACTAAGTACTTTGTTTCTGTACATACATAGTTCATGTATTCGTACTTGGGGGTCATTTTTTTTTTTTTACTTCGTACTTTCCACTTTATATATCAACAAGTATGATTGATGTATGATTGAATAGTAAGAGTAGTGCCTACTCTATTGTATTTAGGAGAACATTTAATGTGGTACTTTTAATATTTTAAGTATATTTAAATGCAAGTACTTAATTTGACTCATGTAGGAATGTGAGGTGCTACTTTTACTATGAAAATATTTTATTGAAAGTAGTGCACACACCCTGTGAAGTGGAAATGTAATGTGGTACTTTGTCTTTTAATGCTTTGAATATTAAGTATTCATAATTGCAAGTTGTACTCAATTTTACTCATAGGAAGGTAATGTGGAACTTTCACTTTTAATATATCCATGTAGCCTGTGCTTCTAAGTTCAGTTAATATGGTGCCTGTAATATTTTAGTTTAAATAGAACGGTTATTGTGATGCTTTTTATGTTTGGTTACATTGAAAGACAGTACTGTACTTGGTGTTTGTGTTTTTTTTTTAATACTTCCTCCAGCACGGCACTAAGCTTAAATCTGATCAGTGGTATTTGTTATTGGGCAGGATTTTTCATCTTAGTCGTTTTTAGTGCGAGCTGCTGACAGAATGACAAATGTTTATTCCGATCAGTTCTCATGTTAAAGCTTCTGTTTATCCGCACCACATGTGTCTCAATAGCTCGTCTGTCCCATCTCTGACACGCAGGCTCTGCGGTGGTATGTACTTTTAAAGACAAGACGTTCAGCCCAGGAGACAGCTGGCATCCCTACCTGGAGCCATTTGGATTTATGTTCTGCATGCGCTGCGTCTGCACTGAGGTAACTGCTCATATGTGAGCTGCTGTGATCGTGGTTTAGAGGTGAGGCGTTAGCCCTGTAAACTGTGCTGCACCCCCCCCCCTTGCTCTCAGATAGGCCACGTGAAATGCAACACAATCAAGTGTCCGGCTCTGTCCTGTGAAAACCCAGTGGCTGAGCCTCAGCAGTGTTGTCCCAGGTGCACAGGTAGGTCCCCACACCTCCCCAGGCTCGAAGAGAGTGGATTTCACATGTTTGGGGGTCTCATGTGTGTGTGTGATGAACCCTCCTCAGACGGGCCCAGGATCCCTGCAGGGCTGAGAGCATCAGTGAAGTCCTGCAGGTACAATGGGAGCGTGTATCAGCCGGGGGAGACCTTCACCAAGCACGACCTCTTTCCATCCAAGCAGAGCAACCAGTGTGCCATGTGCTCGTGCTCCGTAAGTCGCACACATTTACCTCTTTCCTTCACGGTCAGTGATCTGGTGAAAGTTTGAAAATAAAAATAATAAATAAAATAATAATAATAATAAAAATACCATAACAGATTATTGCTCTCAAAGCAGCAGATTTTTTAAAAAATGTATTCATAACCTTTAACTTTTGGAAAAGAATTCCTGGCTCCTCCGCACTTATTTGTATTGTTTCTGATAACACATCCATCCTCAGAGTTTTGTAATGATCCATCCTGCAGTTTTAGCTGAATCATCCCGCTAACTAACAGACAGAGAGAAGGACAAACAAACGCAGATCAAATCATAACAAATCCTTAGTTTTTGTTTCCAGGAAAAAGTCTGAAAATTCCTGATTTTTTCTAAGACCTACTCTGATTTGGATTTGCTCTTTGAATCTTAAACAACTCAAAGTTATTCTCCCGCACAGATTGAAATGTCTCAAACCATACAGGAAAACAAACATTTTTGAAATATTGGCTGTGGAATAAAGACCTTTAAAGTTTACAGGGCATAGTTTTTCAAACAACCAGGAAACCTTGATTTGTGCCAATTGAGCCCTTTGAATTATAAACACACTGTAACATCAGTCTTCATGTGCCTTTAAATTGTTATCATGTTTTATCTGTGTGTGTGTGTGTGTGTTGCATTTATGTCCCATCTCTGTCCACTGACTTAGCCCTGCTAAAGATGCAAGCTGCCATGCACTGTTGTATCCCATGTATTCCTAAATACTGCAGCCGGTGGACGCATCTTGCTTTGGTTTGCGTGTTGGCTCAGCGTGTTTGTGACTGTCGCCAGAGAACAGACGGACGTCTGAATTGATATAACAAAAGGCAGATACTGTAAAACATGTGGAGCCAAAGCCGAATCACCCAGGACCTGTCATGATGCAAGGAGGTCATTTTACGAGTTGATAAGTGGGGGTCATTAACACACGTCTTGCGTCTCCAAGGAGACAAAACAAGAAGGGAGACTCACAAAGGGACGTATAAACATTTAAAACATTATAAATTATATTTTGTTGTTATGCATTTCTTTAATTATTCCCTGTAATAACTTTTAGAGCTCTGTCGGCTCTTTTGTTCAAACCTTCACTGAGCTCTTAATGATCAAATAACTCGCGTCGAGTTTTTGAGGACGTATTTCAAGGTATCTCAGCAGGCCTCCGGCCGTGTGCAGTTAAAGTGGCTCCACGTAAAGTTGCTCTGGAGAGGCCTGCAGAAGCCTGGGTGTGTTCGGGCCTCACCTCAGCTTGAGCACGTATTTGGACAATGTAAAAGATGAGTAACTTTCCCTTCTCCTCTTTCCTCAGAATGGAAATATCTTCTGCGCTCTGAAAACGTGCCAACCAATCACCTGTTCCTCTCCTGTGCCAGTTCCAGATACCTGCTGTTTGGTGTGTAAAGGTAGTCGAAGTCCAAGCTCTGTGCAGACAAATGTCTTTACTCTGTGTCCAACCTGGAACTTCTCGAGCTTGGAATTTGACCTGCAGGTCACGGCCGGGCTTTTGAAAGATGTTTTTTTGTTTTTCTAATACTGATATGTATATATTTATAAAAGGCAAAATTATGCTTTAAACTATCAAATGATTGTTCTCAATCAGCTTTTTCTCGATAAAACTCAGCAAATAAGATTGCTTTTGGAAAATATAATGTTTTTCTTTGGTAACGTTCCACTTCAGTTCATTCTACAGCAGGGACACGGATACCTCTGCCAAGGCCCAACAGTCCCCTCATGAAACCACACTTAAATTCACTAGATCCTGTTTACATGTGGATCTGTACCAAAATATCAGATTTATTTCATCTAGATGCACAAATGATTATTTGAGAAATCAACAGCAAAGAAAAGAAGACAGAATGCCTTCCATGTTAATGTTAATCCATCGTGTGGTTCTGTGTGGATCTCCTAACTAACCAACAAACAAAATGGACAGTGGATGAAAACATAACCTAGGGACTAATATGTAAATATATCCCAACTACGCTGTAATTAGTCTCCTCATGAGAGCTTTATGGTTTTCTTCCTTTAGATCACGGCACCAGTGGGTCCTCATCGACTGAAGATGGAAACCAGCAGCTGAACAGAGGAGTTGTATGTCCTTATTTCATGTTTCCTACCATTCACACGTCACTGTTGCTTTCACATGGAACATGGAGGTAGTAGGGAGGTGTAGGCTGAGTTGAATCACAGCGTTCAAGTGTGTCTCTGTCACTGAACGTGTTGGGGGGGCTGCTCTACACTGACCCTGACTTCTGACCTCTGCGAGGGGAGCGGAAAACACCATTCTACACTGCTGCTGGGAAAATATTTACAGCTTGTCACTGCATTATTCTGATTAATACTAAAATAATATAAAGTATCCTGTGACTAATAAATACCACGGAGCTGTTGGCTAATGGCTGCAGCGAGGAACGATAACTGCGTGCTGTTTGGTGTCGTGTGTTTCCAAAAGAGACACTCAGTGGACCAGTGTTCTGCAGAGCCGAGCAAGGTGCGGTCCGACCGTGCCACTCCGCCCAGGGTCAGGACTTCTCCCAGAGGCCTGAGCCTGAGTAAACTCAACCTCAAAGGGGCGTCGGAGACCACTGTGAAGATTCTGTTGCAGAGGAAACAACAAAGAGGTGAGACTTGGTCAAAACAGAGAGATCCTTTATAGGTGTTTGATTTTTATGGACATCTTCCTCGAAACTTTTTTTTTTTTTTTTTTACGATCGTTCCCATATGCAGCGCAACACTCAGATGTTTTCCATTTCTCTCAGCGTGTTTATACAATGGCAAGACGTACTCTCATGGAGACATGTGGCACCCAGTTTTGGGGAGGGTCCTGGAATGCATCCTGTGCACTTGTACTGATGGCCTCCAGGACTGCAAACGCATCACGTGTCCCGGCCAGTATCCATGCCAACATCCCATGAAGTCATCAGGAAAGTGCTGCAAGACTTGTCCAGGTAGAAAAACGCGCCTCGTCGGATAATGGGCCGTTTATGATGTTGATCGGCTGTTTCCACACAACCTGTGTTTTCTTTCTCTCTCTCTCTCTCCAGAGAGCAGAGCTGAAAGCAACCGCACCCAGTGTTATCCAGGATTTAGAAACAGCGTCTTGGTGTATAAAGTAGAATCCTCTCTGAGACTCAACTCGTCCAACGCGGTCAGGATCATCGCCGCCTTGAGTAAAAGAACGGCCGAAGTCGAAGTGCAAGCATGGGAGACAGTGGAAGGTGCCGTCAGCGCTGATCAGAGATCCTCTCGTGTCTGTCCATCTGTCCACTGACTCCACAGATCTCTGTCTGTCCTTCACACAGGTGGTTTGAAATTATTGGAGGTTGGTGACAGTCAGAGAAAAAACATCATGGATCATCCGGAGAATTACACAATGCTCACGTCACTGGACGAAGGTTTGTTGAGGAGGGACTCCATGATGCATGTTTGTGAGACACATCCATGTGATTGTGATTCTTTCGTTTTCAGACACATGGAGGAAGTTTAAAGAGGAGGGAGGAAACCTGACCAAAGCTCCCCAGACCACGATATGTAAGGACGGAATTCGTGAGGTGATGACGTTCATAAACCCCGGTCAGACCGAAGGCCTGTGTTCGCCCTAACTCTTTGTCTCGATGCTCCACATTAGCACGTGGCTGATGCACGTACTTCCCGTCATGCATGTCACAGTCGGATCCTGCATCGCTCCCATCGTTATGGTGGAGTTTATGATATTGTTGCTAATTCAGACATCATTGTGCATCATTTTAACCATCGCGTTATTTGCATTTGTTCATTTTTAGGTCCAGAGCTGTCCGTGTGGCAGAATGCAGACATATCCAGAAAAATGTAGTAATATTATGAGAATGGCGTCTTAATTTAGTGAGAAGAAACTTATGTTATTAGAAGAAGTGAAAAAAAAAATCTCCTCATTCCTCATGTTCGCACAGGCTGGCCTTCTTATATTCTACTTCTTTGACATTTAGTATAAGATTACAGCTTCATTCTTGTAAAATTAAAGTCTCTTTCTCAAAACATTTTGGATATTTCATAACATCACTGCTTTATTCTCATAATATTACGACCGCATTCTTGTAATTTGATGATTTTACTCTCTCCTCACTGACTACACTGTGTGGAGGACAGAGGACAGTTCTGCCTCCACCAGTAGTAATTCAAGCATTAATGTATTGTGGTGACAAAATGTACGACAGCAGTGTGAAGTGGGCGTGGAGACGGCCTCCTACTCCAGGCCTGTCTGTCGTTTTTTGGACATTGTGGGATCAAGACACCCTAAATATATAAATCTAATTTGTATTTCAGAATACGCTGGGCAAGCTGCCGTGTTGTGATAAGAATGTAAAGGGTCTATTAAAGGATGTACGATCCATATACTGTATTTAATGTAAATACTGAGTTTTTTGGCACCTTATTTAAAGCGCATTGGTTCTTTTATGATTTCTGTATATACAGTACTTTTGTCTGATTCAGCTGTTGTTTCCCCCTTTGGATAAAGTATCAAGAGGCGATGCGCTGTGGTAAATGCACAGTTTTATCTCAACAGTGAGTTGATCACAGCCTAAATACATGTAATACTCCACATAACACAGAACTATTTACTATTTCAAATGGCCATTGGTGATGTAGCTGACTTCTCTCTGTACCCCTGCTCACACTTTTAACCCATAAAGAGTTCTCTGTGTTTTACACCAGTCAGCAGCGTTTGTCTGATTTATATCTGGCCGCAGCGTCCATGCCGAAACGTTGCGTGTCTCGGAATCATTTGCACAGTGAGCCCTTGTACGACAGTGAGAATATGTGTTTGAAACAAGCTTAAGATGTGGCTCAGAGCGCACGGTTGTTTTCAAAGCATTGTATAAAACTTATGCTGATTCATCTCTGATCCGCATGCCAGGCAACAGCGGACGCCGTCATGGCCCCAAGGCTTCAGTTAATGGAGCTGCGGAAGGCCGGATAAACTGTGTTCCCGCTGGAGATGAAATGTTATCAGAGACGTTAAAATCAAAAGCAGAAGTTGAAACTCCCTTCAACCTCCCAAACACACACACACACACACGTATGGAATGTTTTTCCAGCAGCTGTATTTACCTCAAAATGTCTTATTTGTTATTAGGTATCCAGTCATCAGACTCCACGTCCATATGACTGGTTTCCACTGTCTCGCTCCCAGTTTTTCACTCACAAAACATGTGAGACTTTTACAGCCCTGTAGCAGCTGGTCTTTAAGTGATTTTATTACGCGACAAGGCTGTAAATTACTCAGGATTGCGTCGAGAAGCTGTTGAAGCTGATGAAATATAGCAAGGAACAAAAAATACACTCGGCAAATTAGTGCAGCAACAGCCTCAGAGTCATTAAAATGTTGGGCGGCCAATGTTAAAGCTGCTGTTAGCAATATATTCACTATAACATAGAATTACATATATGAGAAAGGTATTCCCTACAGGGATGGATGGGACAGCAGTGTTAGCTATGAGCTAGCAGCTAATGAGCCAGAGAGTTGTCTCAGGAGATGGTGGAGACCAAACCCAGAGCTAAAAGAAAGAGGTCATTGGATATGGATTCACCAGGGGGGTTCAGTCAGACGTCTCCAGATTCATTACAATCTTCTGGATTTGTGACTGCAATGTATGTAATTTAGTTCTGCTGACAGATGTCCAATTGATCCCCCAAATGCTATTAATTACAAAAACGGACGGACAGATCTCTGATGTTTGTCAGAGGTTCCACTGCAAATTCTCCAAGTCACAACATAATGAAAAACACGCCTTTGTTGTTGGACTTGCTGTGGGTCAGTTTCTGCTGATGGAGCTAAAAGTAGGCCAAGACACTCAACAACATCTGTATTTCCAAACCGTAAGAGAAAGCGAGGCAGGCTGGATCGTACTGATTAAGTGCTTCGGTTTCACTAAGCACACACTTCGTGTTTTCAAATACCATCCCAGTAGTTAAATAACCTGCTTGTGGAAAAGTTTGTTGGCGTTTCTGTCCGCAGGCCGGCTCGATCATCAGGTGTCAAATTATCACTGTGGTTCCCATGACTCAGTCGCTGTGCAACTGCGGATCTGGTGGAGCGAGCGCGGGCTGCAGAAAAAATCAGCTGCCCTCCTCCGTGAACTCGCGACGTGCTCCCTCCGTCCCCTCGCTGTCCACAATGACTCATTGTGTTTCTTACACACTTTGCGGCCAGACTGGTCTGTCCGTCTCTCACCGAGGGCAGGGAACAATATTTTGAAACAAATGCGCTTCCCCTCTGCACGCCTTCATTACTCAAACAGATATGCTGGACCTGACAGTTTACAACAACCTTAGTCGTCCAAAGTGGCCGTTCAAATGGGCGAGGAGGAGGAGGAGGAGGAGGAGGAGGAGGAGGGGTGTCCTTCGTCCCCGCTGCCAACATAAATTAGTGATTAACATTTCCACTGCTTTTCCCATGCAGGTTATTAAATGGTGGATATTAAACGTGCAGGTTTCCATTTCCAGCTAACAATGTGTATCTGATGCACATCTTTTGATATTGGTCTGTTTTTTTTTAATGGAATTTCCTCTCCGTCCACATTTTGAAATTCGTCTCATGGGCCAATTCAGCTATGCATGCTTACTCTTGGCTCTGGCAATTGTAACAGCTGGGGGCAGTCAGTGGGTATAAATCATGCAGCCGCTCGGCTCTCTGTGCATGTGTACTCCACCCCGCTGCCAGCGTAGCCCAGATTCACTCAGAAGTGAAGAAAATGTCAAAGGGTCACGACTCAGCTCAGGATGGGAGGCACGTCTCAGCCATTATTATGATATTAACAACTCTCTTCTGCTTCTCCCTCCCTCCTCTGCACGGCACCTCCTTTGTGACAGGGTCAGGGGGAAGCAGAAAAGACCTCGGAATGGAGGTTTTTGCTAAATCCCAGTCTGGCGGGGGCCATTTCTGAAGCCTGAACAGAGCATCCTCTTCATCTCCGTGTTAATTCAGTTAAACAATTACAGAGGAAAAATTTGTTTTCCATTCGACACCGTGAAATATCCTTCACTTGCTTTTTCTTATTTGTCAAAAACACATCTGATCCTCCGATGTTTCACTGAATAGAAAATTAGACCCATTTTTATCAAAGTCTTGGGACACCGTCTGCAGCTACTGCAGTTAAACACCCACACTTTTTCCACAATTGAAGATACAGAATAAATCCATGCATGCTGCAGAGAAGACTTTGCAATGACCGAGATTCAGCTTCTGTGTTTTTGAGCTGAACTTAACTTCCACAGAGCGAACCGAGCATCCTCGCCGGCTGCAGCATGAGGTTCCTCACACATGTGTACAATGTTTGTGAACAACTGAAGCATTGCAAATCAATCAGGCAGCCTTTTGGTTCAGCCAAGTTGTGTTAAGTTAATTAAGTCTGATAGACGTGTTTGCTTTCATAGCTGATTAAGGTGCTCGGCGGAACCCCTGAGTTTATACTTCATCAGAATGCTTCCACAATCTATCAAAGGCTCTGTTTTTTTACACCCTCGCCCTCTCGTTAATTAAGTTGGCCCTGATCACTTTAGCTGGCCACTGGCCCGTCGCCAGGAAAACATGGACAATACCGGGGGTACGTGTCATGAGCACTTTGGTCTCCGTCCCCTCATCCCGAGCGGCTCGGATGAAAGGTGAAAATTTGAAACACTCGCCTGTGACGACTGCAAACTATTAACGCCAGAGGACAGCGAGGTGTTTTGTTTCGCCGAGTAAAATAAGACCTGCAACAACTTAACAGCAAGAATCCGTAATTATTAATAATGACCTCTTTTCAGATGTCAGCCAGAGTATCCGAGGGCCTTTCCAGGATTACATGATAATTGTGTTACAGTTCAATTGTCCATCAATAGAAATAATGAATAGGTCCAGTCTGCGGTGAACTCATTTGGCACTGGATTAATGAGGAGTGTTCATGAGGTATTCAGGCCTGTTCTCCCTGAGCCAAATCTGGTGTCTGAGTCTCCGCAGGGTTATTCCCAAAGCTTAACTGTTGGCCCTCAATGCGGGAGTCAAACAAATCTTACCCAAACATTTCTCAGGCTTGATTCCCGCGATTACTCCTCCAGATGTGAACGTGCACCACCTTCAAATATACATGATAAAAAGCATATACAGGAGATGTGTTTAAACCGCGAAGCTGTCTCACACAGCTCTGACATAGCCCATGAATGCTTCTCTCCATCCTGTCTTCTGTTATTTTTGCTTTTGGACCCTCGTCCGGCTCCTCTGCCAGACTCTGTTATATCACGGAGAGCTCGGATAAAATGTGTTTTCAGTTAATAACTCACCTCATCGGTTTTTCATGGCAAGACCAGAGGAGGTTAAAGAGGAGACGCACAACTGAGCCTTTTTGTTTGTCCGTTTGTTCAGTGTTCAATGTTAGCGCGTCCAAAACAAACATTAAAGAGACATGGCTTCACTCGGAAACATGAAGTAACCGTAGCTCTCTGTGCTTTTTGAAATGGACACAAATGTGTCTCTTGTGTAATTGTGTAAACTCGGCACGTTGGCGGGCTGTTTTCACTCGCTTACCATGCACGGTTTGTGGTGATGAAAACCTACAACAAAAACAAATTCTCACACAAAGTTTAGTTCCCTGTTGTCTAACGTCACCCAGCAGATATGACGTCATCATGTGTCCTGTGGTGAAAAAAAAAGAATGACGTCATTAGGGACGTGGATGTGACACATCAAAACAGGAAGCCTCTGTTACAGACAGTGGAGTGTTAATACAACACGCACCAGACAGGGAGGCTCTGATGAGACGCTATCAGGTTGCGCTGTGGGAAAATCCAGAAGTATCCCACTGTAGAGACTCAAAGTCAAGATGTATATCACTTTATGTGCAATGTGTACAACACATGACGTCCACCGGCCCTCACAGTATGGTGCTGACAGATTCAAGTGTTTGATAATGCAGTCTACAGATCCACAGATCAGGATCAGGAGGGAATATATGAAGCTGTCCATTTGCAGCCCTGACCTGATGTGAAGAGAGGGCTGGTGGTGAGAGCATGTGATGAGGACTGGTGCTTGTTGTTCAGAAGTTAATGCAGGATAAGGTGTGGGTCAGGGTGAATTTATTGGTTCGTGGTGCTGATTTGCGGACGGTGTTGTTTATCTAAAACACTGATGCAAGTTCAAATGTCAACTTATTCCCATATTATGAACATTGGCATGTGAGAAGTAGCTGTTTCTGATTTGTTTCTCAAGAGTCTTGTGAGGTCACATTACCGCCTTGAACAGCCAGTATAAAAGAGGTTAGAGATGAGGTCAGTGAGTGCCTTCTGTCTGCATGGATTAGATTAGTGGCTCCTCTGAGTGATCACTGAGAGTGGAAAAACCAACATGCACAAAATACTCTTTCACAACATCAGTCCGTGTCCATTCCCAGCAGGAAACGCTGCACTCAGGCAACGTGTGAGTGCTTTAAGTACGAATCATTATCACTTCACAATCATAGCTTTGAAAGCAGCTTTCTTGTCAGAAGTTAATTCGTACCAGGACTCACTGGCGGCAGGACAGCCTCCGACATGTTTCTGAAAGCAACACGTCGAATTCTCTGAAGGCCTTTACTTGAGTTTCACTAGAGTCTGGGTAGAGCAGTAAAAGAAGCGTGGTTAGCAGAGACTCACGCTGACGGCCAGGTGTTTGCCAAGTGAGAGTTCTCAGGGCCTGAACAGCCTGTTTGTGTTGATTTTTTTCCATCTGATGTCAGATTTTCAAATTGCTTTGCAGCCAAATATGAAAATAATTAATATAATAAATATAAATATGTTTAGCTTGTGTCAATTATCAAATAACTATATATAATAGTAAAAACTATATATATATATATATATATATATATACTTTAATTTTTGTTATTGGTTTTAATAATTCTTTATAAAATATTCAGTATTAAGTCGACATATATGTTAATATTTATAAACTAGAATTAGCTTTGAAACTGATTTTAGAAGTAACATATCTGAACAATTTCAGATAATAAATGAATATGACAATTTAAATGAAATTAGATTCTCCATATTTCAAAATAAAACACGAAATATCAGATGCCAACACACCGGTTTTATCTGCTTTATGCAACACCTAATGCATATTTTATTTACCATGTAACAGATACAGAAGCAGCGAAATATTCACAGATGAACGCAATAAAGTCGAAACTCAGCATGACAGCATCTTCACAGCACCTATTGATTTATTTCACCTGGGCTGAACTCGCATTCCACATCTGCGAGCGGCTCCGAAGACAAATAATTGGAATCATATGAAGGACCAAAGCATGAAATCAAAAGAGGAATGAACAAGGAAAACAAACAAAGAAACATGACTCCAAATGGAAGAGGAAGCATCGAGCTTGCTGGAATGTCATGTATAACATATCATAGTAAGTCCCATGAGCTGTTCATCTGACCATATGAGCTAAAGACTGTATTCATACAGTCATATACTGTATGTCTGATCCCTATAAACAAACCAGACTGTGGATTTCACTGTGCTATTTTATGAGGCTTCACAACTCTGTTATCCTTTTGTGAAAACTAGAAGGACACGAATTAAATGACACCCACGCTGTGTCTCAGTTCAGGGCCGCCTCCTTCGAGAGGCAGCACTTTTAAACTGATTGCATCACAGTGATGCAACTGGACTGCCATATTTCGGGTTCAGGCTTCGGCAGTGAGGGAGAATCATGCCTAGGGCCCTGAACAGGTGCAGCTGCTCAGAACCCTCCCTACACGCCTGTCACAGTGGCAATGACAGGGACTACACCAACATTAGCAAGTCTTGAACATGAATTAGAACAGAGGCGGAGCTTCATGCTCTGTGTTCCTGTCAGACTCTTCCATGCTTTTCTTGTGCAGCATCTTGTATTTTGTCCTCATGTCCTCCAGCAGCGATAAAACCTCCTTCTGTTCTCTCCCGTTGACACACGTGCTGCGTATGGCCGCGCCTGCGTGGAAATACAAAACGAGAATGACCTCCCTGTGGCTGCGTGCCTCCTCTCACAAGTGCAATTTCAGCCTCCATGTAGATTTTGAGAACTTATGCTCAGAAGGTTTCGAATATGTGCCGTGACCTTGACCTTCGTCCATGCATCGACGTGAAGATTCGTTCTGAATGTGACATTGATTCCCTGGAGGTGTTTTGTGTTCACATAGCATAAAATTGCTTTTGGGAGGTCACAGCGACCTTGTGACCATTAAAACCATATAGATTCATTCTCGTGCCCAAATGAAGTTTGGATCAGATTTGAAGAAATATCTGGAGAAATCAGGGTCAGAGAAGTGAGACGGACGAACTCCCCTGAAACATAACCCCCCCCCCCACCCAGCCTCAAACTCTCACTGTTACGGAGCCTTAAACACAAAGGGTCAACTCGGGATGAGTCAGAAATATTCTTACTCAAGGCGAACTCTCTTATCGTTGTGCTCTCTCTGATTTGCCGGAGCATTTCCTCCACCCTGTCCGCTGGCTGCCTCGCCGGTTTCAAAGGTGGAAGATCTTTTATCTACGTACAGAGATATTTCCAAACATCTCCTCGTTATTTACGGTCGTTGCAATTCGACAGTAACATTCATTGAAAGGGAATTTCGCGGAGCGCAAAATATCAAACCCGTCTCTGTGTCTCTCCGCGTGGCATCTGGATGCTATCAGAATTTGGGTTCGAGTCTCCGTAAACACTGAGAGTCTTCAGTGTGTGATCCAGCATCTGAACAGCTGTTTGAATTCCTGTCGACAGGAAGAAAAGCATGAATCTTCCCCTTCACTGTGGAGCCATTGTATGGCCGATCCCCTCGGGGCTTGATGAACATGTACAGAACATAAACAGCTGCAGGTGAAACCATACAGGCCTCACCAATGGGCTCCACCACTCCAGGGTCCGGTTTCGCGTCTGTCAACATTTGGCAATGGTGGGAATTTTCAGGAGCGGAGGCGTCCTCACACTCTGACGTCTCTTTTTCATCAAATGTAGAAACGTCTGCCGTCTGGTTTAGAGATTAACATTAAATAAAGACACCCTTTCTCTTCCTCTGTCCATCTCTCTCTATATGGAGCTTCTCTAAAATGCATTGGTATCGAATGTATGTTTCAAAAACAGGAGCAAGGTGAAGCTCAAGGACATGTCCATACCTCAGTGACAAAGAAGTTATCAGTGTTTTCTGTGAAGGAGCCGTCTTCGTTTTTTTTCCCATCATACACTGGGGGTTTCTTTTCAGTACCCTGGTCCATCAATACGTGTTTCTTTGACACCTTCGGGATTCTTTCTTCCACCTGCGATATAAGAATATCAGACAAGGTGCATTTTTAAAACAACTCTTCGACTTTCATATATAGATGATATTTTCTATGTAGGAAGAGTCCAACCTTCCATTTTGGATCGGAGGACACTCTCAGTGGTGCCTTCATTACTTCTCGTGTCTCTTTCCGCTTTATTGTAATCCCCAATCTCTCCTGGAGGTAGTAGGTCAGTAAGGGAGGGTCTCCTGTATTCGGACAAAGAGATTTTAAAGATTGTAAATCAGAATCAAAGATGGATTCAGATGGATTTGTTGACAGCAGAATTACCGCTTCTGTTCGTGGTCAGAGGGTTGGAGTGTATATCGATTTCATGAAGCATGGGGAAGAGGGCAGCGGCCATCAGGGCTTCCTCCTCTGCAATCTGACCACAGAGCACTGATGAGACACATCAAATATGTCTCTGTGTTGTGGAGAGATTCATGTGAAATATGAGCCGCACTTTGTTGTCAGATAAGTTGAGGAACTGAAGCTCTGGTAGTGGCAAACTGGATCCTTTGCAGGGCTCCTCCAGGGTTTCCTTGAGAGAGACCACACAGGCTTTAAAGGCAGGCTGTAAAAGCATGATGTTGATGAAACACATTAAGCACACACCCCAGAATGAGTTACCTGTGAGGATCTCAGGCCAGGTTCCTTTTCAGAAGTGGATGCAGGTTCCAAAGACCCCATTGGCTGCATGAATGGTATTTCAGAGATGCGGTTCCGCTGTAAATCCAAGTACTTTAACCTGTGAGGGACAATTAAAAAACAAATAAATATTTCTGAAATCCATCTCCAGATGTTTAGTAGATGTATTTTCCATTCAACAATGTGCATATGCTTTTATTGTGACATGAACAAATCAATATATATATAAAAACAAATGTTTAAGGCTTAAATTGTGACTACAATCTTGTTTTAAGAAATAGTTATAATATTTAATATAAACCCCCACAATCACCTTTTCAGGTTTCTGAGACTGTTGAAGACTCCAGAGGAAAGTTTGTTGTCATCAAGCATCAGAACTTCCAGAGCTTTAAACTGAGAGTCTCTGCACAGAAAAGAAAACAGTTCCTCAAAGCCTATAAAGTGCACGAAACAATATACGGTGGAAGTAATGTACAGATTCCAGCCTGACTTCATACACGTGGCTGCAGAGCAGGTGTCTTAAATGTCTTCATGTTCCCTCCACCAGGTTCAGGAGTGAGAATCTGCGGCGTGTGCGCCACCTTCTGGTTTATTTGTTAAACGTCTCAAATGCGTCTTAAATGCATTCATGACATTCATTACAACCAATGCACTGATCAAATAAAAACACATTACATAATTGCTGTGCATATACATATATGACAACAGCCAATGATAACACGTATATACTGTATTATTAGAAAAAAATCACCTTAATAATTTGTGTTAAAAAGCTAGAATAAATGACTATTCATTCTTGGTGATGAATTGTATTCACAAATATTCATGCGAGCAACCGGCTTGAGGTATTTTCTGCAGTAATAAAAAAGAGAAGACTGGAGGCAGTGTCAGACCATAGTTGGAGAACATGTGAAAATATGTTTTCCTTGTGCCAGCTTCTCTGTGACTCATGGCAGAGTATTTTAAAAATAGCTTTTGTGTGGAGCGTCGTCTTTTTCTCATCTTCTCAGAACTGGGCCTGCATGAGGCAGTGATTGGCAGAACTGACCTGCGTGTGAAGATGGGATCTCAAACAAACAAAGCGAGCCCACACATGGTAATTTAGTTTGTTTGTTTTTTCCTCTTTTATTCGTCTAAGAGCCAGACAGACGTGTGGGATTGTCTGGCCTTAAAGGAGGACTGTGCTCCACTGAGGGCCATTCTAGTTTAATCAATAAAAATGGTTTTGACATCTTTCCCAGAACAAAGCAAACGACATCTAAAGGGAAGTGGATTCATTTGTGCTCATGTAGATTTTCAGCTAAAATTACATCAAAATGTTTAAAAACAAAAGGAGTTCATTGATGAACTTGTTGTCTGACAGTAGATGAGCGTGTTTTTCATTAGTGACAGGAACGCTGTGAATAAAGGTGAGCGGACTAACAGCTCAGTTGATCTCAGGTCAGGAGGGAGGTGATGAAGCTGATTTCCAGTCAGATGAAGGACTTTTAGACGAAGAAGCGCGCCGAGGGAAACGACAACGTCAGCTGACAAACTGTTGTAGGACAAATCCAATACCTGAGGATTTCAGAGAAGGACAAAGATGACTTAAAACGTATACATTTTCTACATCAGCACAAGGTTTGTTTGAGGCACCTGGAGATGAGGGAAGTCAGAAGCATCAAACGTCATGTTGTGAATCCCGTTCACAGACAGATTGAGTTCTCGTAAAGACACAAAACTGCTGAAAGACCCTGGAGAGAAATGTTTCAGGAACTCAAAGGAAGATTTTGTACAGGGTTTCCATGATATGTGAGAATAATCACCTAAAGGAAGGAGGTTGACGGAGGCGTCGATGTAAGCTACGTTATCGAACATCTTGAGGTCTTCATGCTTCACCTGAGAACAAAGGAAAATATATTTTAGTCCATCCAACCCACAGACGACCAAATCATTTGAACTAAAATGGGGGAAGTGGCTCTCACTGCATCTAACTCCTGCTCACTGATGCGAACGGTGCACAGCTCAGATGGTTTGTCCACACAATGCAACCGCAGCTGCAAAGGGAAAAGAGCCAGTGAACAAATTACCCTGCAACATTTAGTCAAATAAGGAATTTTCACATAAGTTCAGTCACTTACGAGGAGTGGTGCGTTTAACGTGTGACCACGAGGAGCATCAGTCACCGTGATGTTGTCTTGCTTTTCATGAGTCTCTTTAATCCGTCTGTACATGTGACTGTGACTCTGCTCCTCTGCCTTCCTGTAAGCCTCCAGCCAGTGTCCCCCTCCTCCAATGGAAACACAACTGAATAAATATTCTCAGCTGATGTTGTTTGAAGATTCAGACATAGGAACACTGGACTGACAAATTAGTATTCTCTTGAATATAATAATCGGTTTGTTTGCAGGAAATTTCCTGCTTTAATATGAAGTTACTCCCTTTATTTAATCACTTAATCCTGCACTTCTGCTGTTTGGTAGCTCAGATGTTTATACTGTTTCAATACTTCTTATGCCTCTGGGCTTTAATGTCTTTGGATGACTGTGACTAAGACTGTTAAATAAGATAAAACAGGGGTCATAATGGCCTGGAACCCACATATATTAAAGATAAATACAGAAAGATAGAGAGGCTGTGGTACTAAGAATATTTTGGCATTTTGTTGATCAGATATAAATGACTAAAATCGAAAAAACAGTTTATTAATGCAATGTATCTGTACACCCAATGTATATGAGTGGCACATTTCATTATTTTTATTTTATTAGCCTGCAGGAAAATCTCCCAACTTTTTTTGAGACGTTGCCAATGTGCTGATATTTCCATGCAGCCTGACTCTAGATAAACCAGTAGTTGTTCATGCATGATCTAACCCACCGTCCTTCCTGCGGTGGAGCTCTGGTCGAGCAGGGAAACACTTGGTTGCATGTCTCCGTCCCTCCCCCAGTTTGCAAGGCGCAGCCGTCATCTCGTTGACTCGTCCAAATCCATTTATCTGGAAGAAAATAAACTTTTGATACGCATGTCAGCTTCGCTTCTCATGCGCTGGACGAACTGCTGCAGCCCCACTGTAGTGCTGCGTATCCTAGCAACAGCGCTCAAAGGGCGAGGGCCCCCTCCGCTCCGGCAGGGGGCGCTGAGGGTGGGCACAAAGCGCAACTGCTCAAAGGTCGAGCTCGAGGATGAGATGGTACACCACCACAGCCTATGTACGCCACCTGCCTGGCTAGCCTGGAGCGTGTAGGTATGTTTAGCAGCTGCTCTTACGTGTATCCTGCAGTTTCCACAGCATCGCTTTACATTATTATTATGAAGATAGAAGTTACATGTTCCCTCGCACCGGTTAGCTAGCTAGTAGTTACCCCAGGGCGCACACGCTCAACGCGGATACTTGTGAGTGCTGCGGGGGGGCTGGTGACTTATCTCTTGTGCTAGCTAGCAGCTAGCGTGTTTGTTTTTATGTTAGTTGAAGAAACTAACGGGGAAACACACGTAACTGTAGCCTATGTTGCTCCAGGCTATGTTGCTAGTCAGGCTTCGTCACGACCAACAAGGAAGTGCGCGTGAGTGTCCCTCTCGCTCCGGCTCAAGTCTCCTCTTCCGATGAACCCACAGCATTAGTGTCGTGAACACCAAAGGTCCCCGGTTCAGCTTGAAATCAGACGCTACGATGTCGTTCACGCCAAAATCAAGGGTGCCGACCGCGACGAGTGACAAGTGAAGGTAAGATGCGTTGTTGCACAGTCCCCGCAGTGTGCGTGAGATGCGGCGGGCAGCTGTGCGGTCATGTGTCATGTATCACATAACTCTGAGCACCAGTCTGATTTCCAAGCCACAACAAGGGCACAAACACCCGCTTGCCATACATCTGGATGTTTCTCTGTCCCCAGGAGCTCTGATCCACCATGGGGAACACGGCGTCGAAGAGTGTCAGCATAGAAGAACTGGCCAAAACAACTTTGTTCGAGAAGGAGCCTAATGGGATCACATACAGGATCCCTGCCCTCCTCTACCTGAGGCACAGTCACACCTTCCTCGCCTTTGCAGAGAAAAGATCCTCCCCGTGTGATCACAATGCCAAAATTCTTGTGATGAGAAGAGGGACGCTGAAAGATGACGGAGGTGTTCAAGTATGTATCTTCACCTTTCATTAATCTGTTTGCTCTCATACTTAAAAACCCTCAGTGTGATCAGTGCTCTCCTTTTCTCACTCTTGTCCTTTTTTGTCCCCTCTCCAGTGGTCCCCCAGTCAGGAGCTGTCCACAGCGTGCCTGCCAAACCACCGCACCATGAACCCCTGCCCTGTGTATGAGAAAAACGGCAAAATGCTGTTTCTGTTCTTCATCTGCGTCTGGGGCAACACCACAGAGAAGAGGCAGATAATCACAGGTAAGAACAAGGCGCGCCTCTGTTGTGTTAGCAGCAGCGATGACGGGCTGACTTGGAGTCCAGCAAAAGACTTAACAGAGAGTGTGGTGGGGGAAACGATCCATAAGTGGGCTACGTTCGCGGTGGGTCCAGGCCACGGTGTTCAGCTGGAGAACGGCAGATTGATCATCCCAGCCTACGCCTACTACATTGCTTACAGTTGCTGCTCCTACCCCATTCCTCACACAGTGTCCCCACGTGCGCTGTCAATTTATAGCGAGGACTTTGGACAGACGTGGCATATTGGTAAGATGCTTCGGAAAAAGTCCTACGAATGTGAAATGGCGGAGATTATAGACCACGAAGGCAGGAGTCATCTTTACTGCAATGCCCGTAACGCTGGAGGCCACAGGCGCGAGGCCCTGAGCGAAAACAGCGGCGTGCATTTCGACAAGCCCCACGTGGCCCCCGAGCTCGTTGAACCGCCTAGTGGTTGTCAGGGCAGCATCATCGGCTTCCCTGCTCCTGAATTTGTCCCAAACGACGACGCTGAAAGCAAAGCTTGCGGCACGTCCCTCCTGTCTCCCGACACGCAAACCTGGCTCCTCTTCATGCATCCAACCAACAAGTCTAGTAGAAGGGACATGGGTGTGTATTTGAACCGGTCCCCCCTTCACTCGTCGGGATGGGACCGCCCCAGGATCTTCCACAGGGGACCCAGCGGCTACTCGGACCTGGCCTACAACGGAGAAAAGGATCAGTTCTCGTGCCTGATGGAGTGCGGGAAAGAGAGTGAACTTGAACAGATTGCCTTCATGTCCTTTACCCTCAATGATGTCATGCAGACGGGCAGTAAGAAAGAAAAGAAGATGCATTGAATCGCGGTGGCTTTACGTGTGTAATTAACTTATCAGCGCTCCCTGACATTCTCATGCAACCTTAAATTCCAAACAAAACAAAAAAAACCCCACTGAATATGGTGTGCAGTAACATCCGTCTGTGTTTACTGTTGTTCTACATTCTGGAGATGATAATGCATGAGTCGTGTGTTTTGTTGTCTCCCTGTTTACATGAAAACGTATTTGAAGTCCTAATAGTGTTGATATGCAACCAATTGTACAAGGAAGGAAAAGGGTAGGGTGGTCAGTTAGAAGCATGCCGTGTGGACTGTCATTTTTAAAAACAGACGATGTGTGTAGCATGTTTGACGAGCACTTCATACCCCAAACTCTGCATCTTATTAAAGTGTCTGTATTCCTGAGCAGTGGAGAGAATTTGCCTACCTCTTTTTATTTTCATATGAAGATCATTTGCGGGCCTCGTGAAGTCGAGCGAACAGTTTTCTCCATGCTCAGTCTCAATTTTTTGATCCGGTGTACGCTGATTCACATATGCCTTCTAGTCGGCTCTCTGAACTTCAGCTGTGCCGCTGTCACCTGCCAGCGCACAACCTTTTTTGGTGGGCCATAGAAAAGAAACATTTACTTCTTACTGGCCGCATCCAGCTAATAATCAATGAAGAGACCAACTAAACTGTACCAGCTTGTAAAACAGCTGGTTCTAGAGATCGATAGAGGGACTTTAAGAACCTTCACCAAGCATTTTGGCAACTTTCTACCTTCATTTTCCAGCAGTTTCTCCTCCTTTTGCAGTTTTTCCAGGACATTTTGCATGCTTTTTCCAAACAAGCTCTACTATACCATTATATATTAATCGCAGGATTATGACAAAGAATGATTAGCTGGCTCTCGGGTGTCATATAAACGCATGTTACATACAAAGTCACTAGGATTTTGCAAACATGAAACCTTGTAATGAAAACCTTTTAACATCCGTCTTTGCCCGATGTCGTGAGGCAAAACGCCTCGAGGCAACTCTGCGCTAGTTTCATTGTGTTTTTGTTGACTGTTGTGGAAAAGTGACAAAACCTGCATGAGACATGTATTTTAGTAGAAAATAAAGGTAACCTGTGATCATCGGACTCATCTTCTGTTCATTTTTGCACTTGCAATTCTGGTAATTATTGTTGTTGACATCCATTTTAGGGAACAAGGCAAACAATAGTCATTTGGCAAATGACCAGGGCTTGAATAGAGTTTTAAAAGCAGCCATGGGAAGCACTTAATCAGATGTGGGGAGTATGTATTTCCTCAGCAGGCAGAGGAGGCTGAAAGGCTGCAGCGTGTTGAAAAGGATGTGAAGGACTTTTGTTGTAAAGCAGCCTGTAGGGATTTGAATGTGATGCAACAGATGTGCAGACAGCAGGGAGGAATTAGGGAGGAAACATTTATGTCTCGGTCTGAATCTGATTCCAACTGATACAATATCTACATTGTGTGACTGATGTGCCAAAGTGAAAATATAGCGCTTTGATGGTAATATTTCACCATTACAATCAGAGGAATAAAGCCAATGTTGTTTAATCCTGTGCAATGTTGCAATGTCCTGTTTTGTGGCTCCCACTGAAGAAGTAAAACAAATGCGGTTTGACATTTAGAGGCTCTGTAATTATCTGGGTGTTCTTGTCAAATGTTATTCACAAGAAAATCTTGGGGAATTGCTGTGATGCATGTGATGCTCCAGTGACAGATGGTTTAAAGCCTTCTAGAAAATCATCTTTGATAAATTACAGTGGCTGCTTCCATGATAATGAAGGTAGATGTCACTCAGTGCAGTGACATGGCTCATTGATGCATTTTTTTGAAAACAATGGCTCTGTATGGCACAGACAAACAGGCGACATCAGGATAACAATGCACAGGCAGTCGTTAGAATCATAATAGGATCAGTTCAGGGTTTTGTCTTTTGTGGATCTTTTGACGATTAAAAAGAATTCCACTGAAAAGTCTTACTAACTTCAGACCTGTATTTCTTTTACCAGCTTTTCTGTCCTGTGACCTTGGGTCCACAGCAGAATCAACAACTAGACGAGATATGAAGTGCACTTTATTAGATGTGGTGGCTCGAATGGACTTATTAACTTTCCACAGTGACTCGTTTCTGTTTCTATCCACCTCGTCCAACCTGTGCCTTTGCAGGAAGGATGACTCATGTGTTGGAACCTGTTTGATTTTTTTTGTCCTCCGACAGTGTTGGCTGTGAGACATCCAATATTTTACAGCACACCTGAAAAGGTTTTTGGAGGAGGGGGGTGCGGGTGCTGTCTGCAACACACATGTCTTTTGTCTCTCTCTCTGACGGCATTATGGAGTTCATTAGCAGAGAGATTAACGGTGTTGCTGTCGCAGATGTTCTCTGTTTTGTGGTTAAGTGTGTCTGTGTGGTGTGTCCCAGCAGACCTCAGCTATTTTAGCAGCACAGACAGAGACAGACACAGCGGCTGGGATGCTGCTCCTGCACCGTCCATTTGAAAGACCCTGGGGTCCACTGGCAGAGAGCTGCCTCACATGGGGGATGTGAGGATGACGGGTCCATTTAGTTTTTGCTCTCGCTAGTTCTTTCTGTCTGTGTGTCCTCAACAGGAGAAAATGAATCAAAAAAATGCCTGATTCATTAGCAAGTTAGAAGTGTATTGATCATCTACTTTGACTTTGAATGACATGTTTAGACATAAATGATCTTTTATCTTTTTTATCTTTTAAATCAAAGACAAAGGTACTTACCAGATCTTAAAATATATCTGTTTGTGATGAAAGCTAAATTTGATGCCTTGGCTAGTCATTCTCTGCACATATTGCTTCCATTCTCTAGAGCCACATAACCACATAAAAACCTGTTCCTATTTTAGTGGCAGACCACAAGGCACTGTTGTTGTAGCAGTGACACTTCAGTATGAGCCTCAAATGAAGAAAAGCTGCTTGGGGTCAGGGGCAGGTTTCGTGGTTGCTGATCTATGGAAGTATGTTTCATCATGTTGTGTTATCAGCTGGTGTTAGTTATGATCTCGGACTCGCTGCTGCAGAACTTCGGTGGGCAGTGTCTTCAAACCCGCTTGTTTTCACGTATGATTTCCATTTGATCAACAGTCAAAAAGCTGTGTCGTGAATCAGAGGGATTGTTTTTTTTTTTTTGTTTTTTTAGAACACACAATAAGTGCCTAGTTATCAATCATCACTGTGCCCATTGAATCTGGATGCAGTTCTGGATCAGATTTGAGAAGATTTTGATTTAATAGAAACAAAATTGTACATGTTTAGGGGAGTGACATTCATGATGTTGTGAAATTTAGTGGAAATCCAAATAAATATCTGCAGTAAGTGAATTTATATAATTTCATAGGAAGGCAGGATGATGAAACCGTCGTGGCGCGCATGTTAAATGAGAACGTCATGACCGTAATACGCATTGTAGGTAAGTCTGTATGTAAGTCATGAAATATCCCTGTACATATTCTCAAAGAGTTTTATTCCAAATGATAACATAGAAGATAAGCTAATGTGGATGTTCAACATAACAGCTATGAGTAGCATGAGTCAGCGAATATGACCTGGTTGTGAGTAGTAAATACAAAACTCTTCTCTGACCTCCTACAAACAGGTGAGCACATTTTGAGCCTCTGTCAGTAATCTTTTAGTCCGTCGGACACAATGCTAAATGTTTGCATTTGTTCTCTTCTTATGGTTCAAAGACACAGAAAAAAAAGAAAAAAAAAAAACCTTTAAATCATGTGATGTGCTTTGTCCCTTTAGGTTAGATATACTGTAGGGTTGGGTAACAGACAGGATACATTCAGTATGAGTTGTCTCTTCTCTCTTTTGGTTTCTCTTTGTTCGCAAGACAGTAAAATATAAGTTATGCAGGCAAAGTTACATTTTTTTTCAAGGTTTGATTGAAATATCTATTTACACTGGAAGCTACACTCAGTCAAATTGTACAAGCGTCACACGGAGTCACACACACACACACGCACGCACACACACACGAGGAGCAACGTTTCAGCCACTCCTTCAGGATTTCCTTTTCCTCATGACTGTAACCACCTCTTCTCTCCCTGTAAAACGGATATTTACACCACAACCCTGTTCCAGTGAAAGCAACTTCATGTGTCACAAACACACCCATCCTGGAGATTAGTGGCGCCTTCACACAGCAGGAAGGAACAAACCCCCCCCTCACTTTAGTAGTGGAATCGATACAAAACTAAAGGGAACAGACATGGGATGCACAGTAGAAAATTCGTTGTGCATGTGTGCAAGAATCAAGGGAACAAATGATAGAGGGAGAGAAAGAGAGAGAGAGAGCTCCCAGAGAAATGAGCAGAGAAGCTGTATTTTTAGGCCTCCACCAAAATAAATTACATTTGCTAAATCTTACCCCAAGTGACCTGCGGCAAGAGTTGTGGTATTTGATAAACGCAAGACGTATCATTCGTGTCCCGTCACTTAATGAAGTGTTTCACACCAGCGTGTCCAGATCTTTGTGTCAGATGCTCGGTGACCTTTCAGCACAGTCCCAACTGTCTCAACCCCTCAGGTCGAACGACAGCGCTGCTCTTCAGACTGCATCGTTTACGTTTCTTTTTTTCGATACAGTCTAGGACAATACAAAGATTAAATGTCGGATGGTCACGCAGCTTTTCTGCAGACTGCACAGTCTTTAAAAGCAAAAGTGCCCACACCTGGATCAGACTGCCGGACCGTGTTCGAGTAAAAAATAATGGCTTATGAGGGCACTGCAAATCTACATAAGCCGTAAAAGCCATGCCACATTTACGCCCTGTCTCGGGCTGTTCTTTCTTAAAGGGACATGCGCACAGTTTACAAACAGAGGAGGCAAAAAGACTGCAGAGGAAGCAGCAGGGTTGGGAAAGTTGCTTTCAAAAAATTCCCAGACCATTACTTCTTGATTGACAGTTCATACATTGACAGACATAAAATGCTCTTTTTTTTTTTTTTTTTTTTAAATGTGATACATTGTTTTGGTTTGGATCAAACCAAAAGTCAATACGTTTTTGAACGGGCCAAATGTGAGAGGGCTGTTTCAGAGCGATATACTCAGTGGCCTTTTGTAAAGCATGTGATCTGATTGTAATACCACAGTGGATTTATTTTTACGTTATGAACAGTCACATCCCTCCAAAGACAAGTAATCCTTTTTTCCCAACCCTGGAAAGCAGTGAGCGTGGCAGACCAGTCACATGCACACTATGGGAAATGTTAGGCTAGACACAGAGTACTAACCTTTGGCTCTCTGGCTGCTGGGTAATAAACATCATACAGAATAACAGGCGGCTGCGAGGGGAGACACTCAGATGTCCAATGAAAGCACCTTTCACGCAGTTAAGTATGAGTATCTGTCGGCGTCTCTTGGTTTCAGTGGATCGCAGACAAGCGTCGCTCTGACCATTTTCAGCCTCCCCCTCTTGAGAGGCAATTTTGCTTTGAACAATCGGCAGTGAGCAAATATATGATCTGTTTTTTTTTCCACAATTGAAAGACTTTTCTTTTTTTTTTTTCATACATGATAACAATGTACTGCGCAAAATGGATTATGCGCACATACTGGAAGCGTAATGTTGCCGAGGACATGCAAGTTGTTGAGTATACAGCAGAGCGAGAAGTGATGTTTCCCGGTGTCATTGTCGTCTTTGTCTCCTTGAAACATCGTCCGTCTCTCAGATTTGCATCTTCAGGCACGCGACTCTTTCTTGGAGTGTGGCTTGTTTCCCAGCAGGGCATCAATCTCGGTAATGGTTTGCGGGGTCATTTGGGATAAAATCTGCGCAGAGGAGGGAGGGAAAGCGATATTTTAGAAAAAGTAATTTGCTACTTCATTGTGCACATCACAAATATCTTATCCGGTGGTTTGCACAACCGTAGCTGAGTGTGTCGGGCAAAATTATGAACGTGGGAGGAGAAAATAAAACATTTACCCGGAGGGCGCCCAGGTTCTCAAGTAGCTGTTCAGTATTGGAAACTCCAAGAAGTACAGAGCTGACTCCCTCGCTACGCAGACACCAGGCTGGAAATAAAGCATCCTGTGTTAAAACTGGGAAACATCAGCGGTAACTGAAGAAACTAAGACAATTTGGTTTTTAGCAGCAGTGGTGTTGTGCACATTGTGAGGCTCTTTATATCTCAAACACACAACTGGATAATCACGTCAATGTCCTGGGCGCGTACCTATGGCTAACTGAGCAGCAGTGCAGCCCAGTCTGTCGGCCAGTAGATGGAGCTCCTTGATTTTGGCGAGCTGTCTGCGGCCCTCCTCGCTGTTAACTCGCTCCTTCAGCCACTGGTATCCCTTCACCAGGAGAGAGGCATTACTAAGGCAGCTACTCCCACACTGATTTCACACCACAGTACCTCCCTGATCAGGGAGAGAAACCCCATGAGGACGACCGCTCAAATCAAACTGACCTTCATTGCCGCTCTGGAGCACTCTGGTACGCCATCGCTGTACTTCCCTGTGATGAGTCCACAAGCAAGTGGAGACCAGGTCATGGCCCCGACTCCTGAAAGAGAGTAATGAGCGTGGACATTCGAATGAAACAAACCGACCCGTTAGTGTAAGACAGTAAAGACAAACTGAGCTGTGAGACGCGTGGATGTCTGACCGATCTTGTGGTAGAGCTCAGGAAGCTGCACCTCGACTTTATCCCTCTGGAAATAGTGGTATTCTGCCTGCTCGCACACAGGTGGTATCAGGTTGAACTGGCGTGCCACTGAGTACGCCTCCTGGTGCCAAAACAGACACAAATGCCATGGTTACCAACCAGCATGTCTGCCAGCAGCTTACAGATTCTGGTTCAGTGTGGAATGAGATCGATGCATGCCACAGCTGTTAACCCCCCCCCCCCCCCCCCCCCCCCCCCCCCCCCCCCCTCCCCCCCCCCTTTTAACCCCCCCCCCCCCCCCGCCCCACTGTCCACATTATTTTCTCTTCAGATTCCTTTCACCTAAATCTTTTGCACTGCACCTTTAAATCTGTGAATAATTGGAGATGAGCACTCACCATGATTTCCATGGCACTCCAGCGTGAGGTCCCCCAGTACATGGCCATACCCTGGTTTATTACGAAGGTCATGGCCCGCACAATCTCTGCAAATCACAGTATTTAACATTAACGTTAAGTGACTTTCATAGCTTTATGGCAATGGATTACAGCTGCTTCAAGATTACAACCATTGTGAAACATCTGTGACTGACCTTCCATCGGACTGTTGACATCATTCCTGTTGGCAAAAACAATGTCCACATAGTCCAGCTGGAGTCTTGATAAGGATCCTCTTAAACCTGTCACAAACAATGATCAGTTATTACGTCACCAAAAACACAAGTGGCCCCTCTCTTCGTTGAATTGAAATTCAAATGCAGGGAAAAATAAACATTTCTCTCGGGGAGGTGACTGTTTTGAAAAATTTCAACAGTGTATTGAAATCTAAATATGAGCCATGTCTCTACAAAGACCTTGAGACTCTGAGGGCTGCACATTGTGTGACTGTTATGCAACTGGCTAAATTCAAAAGCCTCCCGTCAACAACAGTCAAACCGTCCATTCAGCTCTTTGGTAAATAGTCCTGCAGCCATACTGCTTTTAAAAATATCTAAGATGATGACCGTCCACAAAGATTACAGCATGTAGGCTTCATTTCCAAAGACTTTTAAGATTGCAGGAGAGTTTATCTGAGTAAGACAGACAATGCTAGATCATTTATAAACATGCAGGTCTCTTTAGGGATTGATCTTATCCATTCTGTGAAAAATGTCCTCTACAGTAGAAGCACAGTGGTAAATTATAACATCAAGTCTTGCCCATAGATGCACTGTACGGATGTGTGTGTGAATGGTAATACAGTGTACTGTAAAGCGCCGTGTGTTTATGAATACAGACCACAGAGGCAATTACTTTTGAAAACATATCATTACCTTCAATAATGTGCTTTCTGGAGAGTCCCCTCTCTGTCTCAGCTCTGTGGAGTGAGGAAATACACATTATTGATATTCTGTTGAAATGATAAAAGCAAACGACGATTTTAAATGGAGTACAATACATAGAAATAGTCTCTTAGTGCTTCACTTACTGGCCTCCCCAATAGATTTTTGTTGTGATGACAAAACTTGAACGCCTGGCAAGGACACGAAAGTTAGAAGTGCAGCTTTAATACGAGGATAGAATTTCAGTATTTTTTTCCATCCCCTTTTTTCCTTTGCTCTTCAAATTGTAATTGTAATTGTAAACAGTATAGTAAACTATGTATCTGTTAACATGTTAAGATTAAAATAGTAAAAAGTAATATGTTTTAAACATCCATAAATCTGCGATAGTTAATTGTGGTGACAAATGCTCTGTCACGGCCTAGTTTCAAGTTTGACTTTGATATTTTCTCCCCTGAGTAAAAATATCTCAAGCATTTCCCACACAAATGCTTGAGATATAGTGGTTGGACGAATCTGAGACCAATTGTGAACTGGGGTTTCATTTTCACATGGTCACATTTTTTTCCTTTTATAGTCTGTCTCAGTCTAAAGCTCCCCATTTGTGTGCGGAATATATCTTCCCCTTGAGATAATTTAACAATGTGTCTGTCTCAGTGGTAACAAAAACATGGAAATGCAGTGCAGTTCAGAGGAGCAAGCAATGATTAAGATTTCAGAAGTGAAATCACCTCCATCCTTTCTTCTTGATGATGTTCCCCAGAGTGATTTCCGCTCTGTGGAGAAACACATCGTTGATAGTGACAGGTTGATGAAAACTTCACATCGCTGCTCAACAATACATGTAATGTTAGAAATCTGAAGACTCTCAGTTGTTTTTCGGCCTCAAGAGAGAAGTTGCAGACAGAGGATGTGAAGGACACATAAAAGTACTGATGCATAAAACATCAGCCTGAAAGAAATGTTTTACTTGCATCTACTGCGTTCAGAGGAGAAAGTGAAGCCTGACCTTCCAGAGGCGTAAACCTCTGCCGTGTCAAAAAGGTTCACTCCATTCTCATAAGCTATGTTCATCAGGTTCTCGGCCATCTGAGGAAACACAAAAATTGAGACTGAGAGATGTAGGCGACAGATAAATTCCAATTACCCAGAGGTCATTGACGAAGGGCACTGCACAGGGACGATAATACAATAGAGAAATATTTCATCAAGCTGCTGTAGCCTCAAGGTCTCAGAGACTTTCTGTTTTCTATAATTGAAAAACATTCAGAGATTTGCGTTGCTGGGGTCCGGTGTTTACCGCACAAGCAATACGAGCAAGTGTGTTCGGAATCGAAATCTCACACAGACACAGAGAGAGAAAACAGAGCTCTCACCTCATCAGAGATCTGTGATCCAAATGTCACCCAGGTGCCTGAACGAGAGGAGAGACAGAAACGTTTGCTTTGTTTGAGGGCTTGAAGCAGAGATGAGTATTTTCCTGCCTTGAAACCAACTCACCTAACCCGAGGCAGGAGACGCGTAGGCCTGACTTTCCCAGATTCCTGCGGAGTGAAATCAAAAGCGGTTAGGCAAAGAAATAAATGGCGGAAAAACGACAGGATGGTATGAGGGAATTAAGGATGCGTTTTTTCATCTGTCACAGGTGAGATCATTACTGTGCAGTGAAGTGTGTACGTGCCAATCAAAGAGAACAATACTCTGACTGCCATGGTTACACTTTTACTCAGGAGTGATTTCAGTGAATTTGAGATACTTTTACTTGATTATATTTTCACCATTTTTATTTATTTTAGATATCTGTATCTATTCCATGTTTTTTTTTTTTCACTACAGCTGTGTTTTAGTACTGTTTTATACTTTCATCTATTGTATACAGTATAAATTGCTAGATTTAGCTGATAATTGGCAGTATTCATAAAATGTATTCATTCTCTTCTTTTGTGAATCACTCGATCAAAAATATGCAGAGCTAAACAAAGTATACTAAATCATTAAATGGATCACAAAAATATTATGACTGAATGTGAGAGAATGTAGTTTGACACAGGATTAGCGTTCCTGGTTGAAGAATTCTTCCTCCACACCAGCTGCTGAGTTGAAGTCTTTCTTGCCCGTGGTAAAATGACTTCCTGCGTCTAATTATTTCTCAACAATTGACCTTTTATCCTTCGTACGTTAACAGTTCAGCGTATTACACTGGGCCAGCGAGACAGCTGGAGGGAAGGGAGCTCATCTCACATGGAGTCCAGACAAAAGCTTCTTTGGTGGGTACAGTACCATTACCCCACACGATAATCCTCACTGCCGAACGCCGAAGAGCGAGCGGGGCGAAGGCGAGAGCTTCTTTTCTGACCGCAGGAGCATCTACAGCTGAAAATGATGTGGGGAGCTTCATGCTTGCATGTGTGCTCTCCCCCATTCTAATTAGCCTGGGAGCCAGCTGGAGAGGCAGCAGAACTGCAGTGCAACTCGCTGCTCGCCGTCTTTTCATCTCCAGCCCCTCTCTCCCGCTCTGCCTGTCTATCTGCCTTGCCTGTCTGCGTGCCCGCCTGCCTGCGTCCGCCACAAATAGCCAAATGCAAAAAGACAGACTGTCAGAGCGTTTACACTCAGTCGAACAAGCCCTGCTTTTATTTTCCCTGGTCTATTTTTAAATCCTGACCTTAAGCTATTTTTAGTTTCCTGCATATGTAAGCATTTGTGTCCCTCTTTGTGTGTGTGCGTGTGTGCGTGCGCGCGTGAGCAGTGTGGGGGTGTCACTATTCATGTGTGAACCATGTTGTTTTTGTCGATACTTTCAACTCAGTCAAAATAGCGCGCAGGTGGAAGGTCTGGGATTCTTTCTAAAGGAGAAAAACACGAGAGTACAGTTTGATGTCGCTGAGGCTTTGCTCTTTTTCATCATTTTCCCACCAATGACAGCTCTGCATGTGCTCACACACTGACAGTCTCTTTGAACGCTGCTAGTAAATATAAATGAGGCACATGGGAGAAAACACACTTCAGAGATTGCTTTTTTCCAAAGCTTTTTCTCTTTTTGTGACATTCATCAAATTATACCATTTTGCCTAAAATTCACTTGGGGGCAGAGACAAAGAAATATTTTTATTCAGGAACATTTGGGAACATTTGGCTAGTAACAATATCCCAAAAATATTAGACCTGCTGGTAAAAAAAAAAACATTGTTTTTTTGAGGGAAACTCTCGAGGGGGCATAAATTGTTTTGTTTTGTTATAAATCACCAAACTAGACTCTTGTTTTTATAGGATACATTCTATATTATGTTTATTATATTGAGCAGTCTGGGTGTTTTTTTTTAAATTATATCACTTGTGTTGTTTAAGGGACTTTGCGGAAAACTGCTGCTTTGAGAATCGTGTATAAAAACCTTATTCTTTAGCCTGACTGTGGCGTATCTAGGATGCCCCCCTCCCACACACGCATCTTTTTCATAGTGTACTTAAAATAACATTTCCTAATTGTCATGTTTATTGTTAGTATCACACTAAACAGTGTTCAAGTTTCAACTGTGCCTCTGTAGAAACACCTTCTTTCCATTTTTATATCCATATCGGGATGAACATAACACAAAGGTCATGTGTGGCAAACACATGACTCAGCATTAGGGCAACATCACGCATCCAGTCGCATCCACAGCTCTTACACGGATTCAGGCCTCTTCTGTTTCAGTGCATTCTCATTCCGTTTGTGTTTTTTAATCTGGAAAACAAGTGCGTGAGACATGTCCTAGAAGCACATCCAGACAGGAGAGGACATGAGAAAATAGCGTGCGTCTTAGAAAATACCCTTTTCCTTAATTTGTGGGCAGTGGAGGATGGCATTGTGCGTGCGTGCGTGTGCGTGTATGGCAACCAGTCACCCCCCCGCTCTCTTTCAACTCTGCCTCTCACTGCAGTGCTGCAGTCTGCTAAATTACTATCAGTGAGTGAGCAGACACATGCTATCTCTTTCCTCTCACTATCTCCCTCATGACAGTCGTTCCCACTCCCTCTCTCACTCC
Organism: Pseudorhombus dupliciocellatus; assembly: GCA_016785235.1. Taxonomy (NCBI): domain Eukaryota; kingdom Metazoa; phylum Chordata; class Actinopteri; order Pleuronectiformes; family Paralichthyidae; genus Pseudorhombus; species Pseudorhombus dupliciocellatus. Next base: position 302,833 of record JAFBJW010000043.1, on the reverse strand, counting down.
ACTGTCACACAGTCAAACACACGCATGCATGCACAGACGCCCGGCCTATATATTTTGCCTGACGTAGGTTTGGTGGATGTTATGTAAAAAGCGATGACACCTATACCGCGCGCAGGTCAGTAGGGCTGCTTTCCATGGCTTCACGTGGATGTTCACGCTTGACGGGAATTCCACTGGAACACAGGCACAGATCTACGCACGGTCATGCATGAATGCGCTCATGAGCAGGGCGCACAGATGCTTCACTGTTGCCTTCATAAAAAGGGCCGCTCGTGTTTTCTTATCTATTTATCCCCTGACCATAAATCACGGAGTCCAAACAGGGTGATTACGGGGACCGTACGTTCCGTGCATTATTAATGGTGGAGAGAGGGTGGCACACAGGTGCTCCGTCATGGTGTAGTCAGCATTTTAACCTGTGCTGACATTTACAGTTAGTTTTCACCTGAGACAGCAGGGAGACACACTGTACAGATGGTTAGGCGCATATGATGGAGGGTTTTTTTTTTTTGCAGTTGTCATAAAATGCCACACTCACGCTGAGCAGGCTTCTCTCCAGAGGGAAGCAAACCTAGATATTAATAACACTCACGTCAGTGTGTGTTTATGCGCGTGTGTGCTTAGATGTGCATTTTCCCGAGAACAAACTGTGGGGGGAGAGTGTCTGTTCTCTTTAATTATTGCTGTTTACTCTGTTTCTGGGTCTTAAAGGGTCAGTACTTCCAAATTAAAAAGAGTATTTATCCAAGCCGCCTTCTGGGCGAAACACCTCGGCACAGGTGAAAAGCCTTTTTTTATTTGTGAGGATCACTGCAGTGACCACGTTATAGAAAGGCGCTTATTCTTTGTCTTCTTTTCAATCTCTCTATTGTATTGTTCTCTTAAATTGAATTTTCTTTATAAACACTGTTCTGTCTTTCTTGTATTATCAACTGCAGTGTTGTTCTGGATCGTCCACAGACTTCTTCTGAGGACCAAAGCTCACTACACGATGAGAAAGATAATGAGAAAAAGTTTTATTCATTTATTTTTTGTCTGAGCCAGCTCCGAAGGACAAGAACCCAGCGTAATTCATAATTGCTGCTTCGGCTGTAATTTATGTTACATGATGCTTTTAATTCGGTTATAGGGTAACAGTTAGGAAAGTAGGGCTGCTTTTATTATGAAATACCTAGAGCGTTGGTATTTCTGCTCTCCTCCAGTCACCGCTCGGTGACACTAACTGAGGTTGAAGGCAGTGTGGAGATTTACCCCAGCTGATATTTAGCTGTAAATGTAAATGTTAGCAGAGTGGGGCGTGTGTTTTTTTAGTTCAAATGTTGGAACGTGAATGGAAGTAGAATGTGCCGTGAAGTTGAAACACTATGAAAACGTATTTACTTTGAGATAGCTAATGTCTGTGGAGGGAGGGACGAGCATGAATCTTAGAATGATAAGCCCTTCTCTGAGTCAGCTGCCCCAGAAATACAGAGCGTGGCAGCTTGAGGAATTTTGCCAGGTGTCTAACTTGAGACACTTGACCACAATGCGGTACAAAATGCCATTTTGTGTATATTGTATTTGGAATGTTTATAAACATTTTTTTTTTAAATGTAAGAAACGTGTGGGCGTTTTGATGTAGAGACGCGACAGACAAAGCATAGAAATATCTCCGGATGAATAAGAGGTGCCAAACACAGGGATGACACTGAAGAAGCGGTCACATTGGGATGATGAGCGTGGCCAGTGCCAGTATCGGTCTACTGTTAACATAAACACATCTGCTGCAGCTATTATGTTAACGCCTCCTTCCTGGATGCTCAACATCCCTAACCTGAAAGCTGTGGTGATTTTCTTGTTGTCAACACTTCTGACCCGGACAATCCTCCCTCACATGTCTGGACTCAAATGTTTGATGCATGAAAACAGTTCAATACTTGACTATAGCTTAGATTTAGCTCATAAATGTTGAGCCCAGGACCTGCGGGGCTTTTTTCAGACCGTGCCTCAGCTCTTACATAATGACATGCAATGATGAGTTCATCTCACTCTCACCCTTCAACTAGTTGACCCACTCTGAACAACGACAATTTCTCCCCGTCCACAGGCTGATATTGACAAATGCAGGCCGTGTCAGACTGCACTGACCCTGCAGTCACGTCACATCTCTGACGGACAGCGTTATCTGTTATCTCTATGTTAAATGATTTCTATCTATACATTCTGCAGCCTGGTAGGAGCTAGTGGAAATATGTGGAAACGTTTTAGTTACGAGCCACTGGGTTGAAGTACGCAAGACCTGAACGTGATGATCGGTTATCAGTTCAGGCATCTGAAAACTCAACACAACCCCAGGGAGGGAGGAGCTATCTGTTGTTGCAGCACATTGTTTATTTCCCTCTCTGCTGCTCAAACCCTTTGTTGCCAATGATTGCTAACCATGACAATACTTAATTACCCTTTAATTATGATCTTATAATGACTTTGTGATATGGAACGCATATTTTACCTCTCTCTTCTCGCAAGCCTTATTATGAGGCAACTGTAAAACCACATTACCTGAAGTAAATAGTCTTAAATCAAATCTATAAAGTGAAACTGTTATGTATGCGCGTGCACGTGCTCTCACTACAGGCCCGCTGTGAGAGTAATAGGACTGAGGCCAGATCGGTGTATCCGAGCGCTAAATGACCACAATATTTCTGTAAACCCTGACTGGGTTGTTCATCAGACACCAATGATTCCATCATTACTTCAGCAGCTGCTGAGTTCAGCTTTTCAAAACTCACTGTTGGAGTGCACTCTGTGAGAGAACTCTTCAACTCCTCATACGAATGCAAATGCACGCAGACCTCCAGTTATACTGAGCATTCCATAATGTTACTGTGGCCGCATTTAGTTCGGACATTTGCTTTCTTTTTGTAATTTCCTTCTTCTTCAATAAGTCCATGTAACAAAATCATTTTTACCAGCTATGCACTCTACCTTATCAGCATCATGAGACTGACAGATGGTTGAAAGCTCTGTAACAGCTCTAATAAGTGGGAACTTGAATATTATTTTGTCCAAGATTTCAATTTATCTTTTACCCATTTTTCTAATAAATTAGTTTCAATAAACCCGATGAAACGTTATAAGAAATAGTTCATTGATCTGAGACGCTGACATGCGTGGAATACATTAACTTCATTTCTGAATAATGGGAGGAAGTTGAGACCCATCGTCTTCAGGCTCTACTTGGTAGCACGGGACAATGCCTACTGGACAATTAGTTCTGTCCACATGATGCTAGCACCAGCACTTGGTTAGCATATTTATTGCACAGACATAGCATTGATCTTCTCGTGTCACGCTTGGGAAACAAATCAGATGACTTACTCCCATTTTGAAATATCCATTCGAACATCGTCTGTCCTGAAGGTTATTACACGGCCTCAGAACAGTCATTAACAAAATTGGATGCTCTTTCCTGCTGTATCTTTTATGTCCGCATGCCTTTCTTTCCTCCTTGCCAACTCCCTCTCTCAATCAAGCATAAAGCTAATGGCAGCCGGCTGCCTGCCACTGTGACCATTAACAAACAAAGATCCATGAGACATGCCCGACCATGGCAGATAAATCTATTTTGAAGAGGAACCTGACCTGCTTACTAGGTTGCCGTTGGTGAAAGGAGAGCGCCTTGTTACCATAGTAACGGCCAATTTGCTGACTGACACAACTTTGCTGGAGTGACTTCTACACCCACCACTCCACAGGTCCACCCCCCCCACCACCAAAATAAAGACCACCGTAGATTTCAATGCCTTGGAAATGGTGATTTCAGGAAATTAAGTTGGAAATGAAGGCAGTTTGATGAGAGAAAAGATCTGAGCAGATTCAATAGATTTGGGGCAGGGGGGTGACAGCAGGGGCTCCTGGGAGTGATAACTAGCAGCAGGTGCCATGGTCTGTGACCTGTCGGTGAGTGATGCTCAGGTTAATGAGATAGCCGCGGTATCAGAAAACATGCAGTCGAACAAGTCAAACAGAGGCAGTGATAGGCGCTTCCTGGGGAATGTAAAAAAAAAACAAAACAAAAAAACAGACGAGATCAAGGTTACAAGGTTCAATTTCTGTCGCTATGCTATTCGTTCCAGCATCGTGTCATGAAAATCTCTCCCAGTCCTTCTCTGCACAGCATGTGGATGGGTTTCATGTACAGCCCTGTTTCTACAGTCTGATGGGGTGTAAAATGGAGAACGTGTGACCGCTGTGCCGCCACCGACAGATTTCCGGGGCCGGGTGGTGGGGCTTTGAGCAGACTCCGCTGCAGAAGGGACTGATAAGCGACAGCATTGCTGGCTGATTAGGAAATGAGACGGACAAAAAACTATGCCTAGGGTGTTGCCACTGGCAACTGGTGCTGGCCATATGCTCTAAAGACTTATTGTGCTGCTGCACTCCCCATTAATGACACTTTTGCACAGACAGCAGAGCGACTAGAATCATCCAACCCCATCGGAGGTATGTGCGTAGTTCTCCAGGAAAAGAGAAGAAGCAGCGGAGCTATCTGGGTTTCAACTTGTGCGTCATTCCCTTTTTAAACATCCCATTAAACGAAAACTAAATTGACTGACGAGAATGGCAGCAATTCAATCAACCTGATTAACAGGAAAACAGGTCATTAAAACTCTCCCACTCTTTATTGGATTTTACAGTCGAAATAAAGGAAACAGATGGTATGAGGTTATGGCCTTATAGATTATGGATGGCATAATGTTAAAGGCAAGCTGCATATGTGCATATTTATAGAGGTACAGCAGATTTTCCACTGCTCTATGGACAGCTGTCCTTGTCAAGCTGAGGCTCTGATCCATCAAGGTGAACTGAATCTGAGTCTGTGCCAAAAGAAAAACTAAAATAACATTCCTCTCTTGCTGTTTATCTGTATTTGCTCTGTTTTTTCTTTCGTACATCATGACTCAGACCCGGTGTGTGCAACAATGTATTTTTTTTCCCTTTTGTGCAAACAATACTCCACTGCAACACCATTTTATGAAAATGAAATGCTTTTAAACCCCTTTAAGAATAGCTTGGTGTCCTGGGGTGATTTTTAGAGGAGCTGTTATTGAAGGCATGCTTTGTATTACTCTGTGATGAGGAGCAAGGGGCCAGGGCAGAAATCTACATAAAACACATAAGCCCATGGCAAATGCTCCTATATGCATCCCGCCTGTTATAGTGTGATAACGCTGTGGCTCTTTGCTGTGGATGATCTAAGCATTTTTACATCCATCCCAGAGTTTTAAAGAGCAAATGTTGTATTTTTTTTATTTATTTTTTTAATAATGTCACTAAAATGACTGCTCGCTGAGATGCTTTTACCTTGGCTAATGGATATGGAGGCTGCCCGCGCTGTGCGTTATAATGTACGTTGGTGATAATTCAAGCTAACCTTAAATTCACCTCACACCGACATTAGGGCTTCACGTTGAGAACAGGCCTGATCAAATCACTTGCTGACTTGTTTTTTCCTGGTGGATTCGCCACCGATGCTCGTCGTGATAGTCTGGTACCCGAGAAGTGATCAGGAGGTCGAAAAGGCCTCTGTGATCCAAACTGTCTGCGTCAACCCTCCGCCACCTGACGCTCCGGTCCCCCACCTCCTCGCCAGGCCCATACTCACCTGTACTTCATACTGGTGTGGCGCCCGATGGCCTCCTTCATGTGGGCATGGCCCTGCGGCGTCTGCCGAGACCCGGACCCCTCCCTGGTCTTGACCGACCCCTGGGAGGTGTAGTTGCCATTGCTCCCTTGTCCGCCTCCTCCACCTCCTCCGCCGCCACCACCTCCGCTGCCACCGCCGCCTCCTCCTCCGCCACCGCCGCCCCCTACTCCTCCACTGCTTCCCCCAGGAGGTGGAGCGGTGCGAAGGCCACAAAGTCGGTCCTCACTGCGACTCTTGAGGTTGTGCTCGGTGCAGGCGAAGGACACCTGCATCCTGACCCTGCTGTCTTGTGTCTCTTATTTTGAAAGTTGGGGTGGGGTGACGATGAGACAAGCTGGAAGGTGGGTGGGGGGGTGCGGAAAGTCAAATAAACAGTAATGTCTGCAAATTGCTGGGACTGGTTTCCCGTCGTTGCACCGTTGTGGCTGAGCGGCGATGCTCATACAGGAGAGGGCTCAGTCAGACAGGGCAGGTCAGAGATTTTGGCTGCAGAGCTGGAGGGTGCAGGCAGGAGTTCAGCCTCTAACATGACACACACAGAGTTACCGTCTGCTCTGGCTCCTGTCTGGCGATGCAAACCTGGCACTGGCCTCTCAGAGTGGTTCACACTCGCAAGATGCATCGGGGCTGCCCTCCAAGAAGCATCAGGAAGCCTGTAAGCTCGCAGCAGTCCTCAGACGGATGGGAGGGGGCGGCAGTTTTTGGGAAGCCCCAGACCCGCGGTGCAAAGAGATGCCTCCCTGCAGGGTGTCACTCGCTCGGCCTCTGCCCACATACATGCACGGGCTCCTGGATGGCTGAGGTAGGCTGGTGAAGCACTTGCCTGCTCGCTCCTCGTCTCCTCTTCAGCTGAGATGAGTTGGGTCGGACTTGAGCTGGGGAGCTGCGGACTGTGCCGCAGCAATGACACAACCACAGCTACAGGCATCCTCGCACCTCGCGTCGAAATAAGGCATCTTCCTCTGTCTCGGCTCGCCCCAGCAAATTAAAAACAGAAACGCGGCTCGGTGTTTGGATTGTCTTCTTTTTTTTCTTACATTGCCTCGGTCCGACCCGGCTCCACGGAGGATGCGATTTCACACAGTCAAACGATGCATCATCGCCTCAGCAGAGCCGCCTCACGCAGCATCAGATTGATGCAAGAGAGAGAGAGAGAGAGAGAGAGGAAGGCAGAGTGAGAGAGGTTGTGAGAGAGAGAGAGAGAGAGAGTGAGGGGGGCGCAGCATCACATTCAGGAGCTAAGAAAACACGGAGCCGATTTTTCATTAATTTTTTTCTCCATCAGGGGTAGAGAGACTGAGCTCGGCTTATATCGGCGGCAGCATCAGCAGCTACTGAGCAGCTCTCCTCACGGTAGCCGACAAAATGTCACGGTGCACGGATAAATAATGCCGGTACAGTACCCCCCCCCTCCCCCCAGCTCACACACACACACACACACACATTTAAAACACTCGATGAGGATGATGATGAGGATGGCTCTGCATCATCACACACACACACACACACACACACACACACACACACACATTTAAAACACTCGATGAGGATGATGATGAGGATGGCTCTGCATCATCATCACCATGTGTTCTCCTTTATTATTATTATTATTAGTAATAATAATATTATTATTACTCACAAAATCACAAAAACTGTTCACGTCACACGAGCGAGCCAGTGTGGGGGTTTGCAAGATACTCTCTACTCTCTCTTTCTTCTCTATTCTCCCTCCCTCTCTGCGCTCTCTTGCTCTCTCCCCCTTCTCTCTCCCCCCTTAGCTCTCCCTCTCTATCTCTTCTCTCTTGCTCTCTCTCTCTCGGGTGTGATCGCTACATTTTTCATCACACACACGTTTCAACACATCCTCACATGATGATAGTGGAGCTTGCATGCACTCACTACTGCATCTGCAAACGCCTGCAGTGAAATCAAATAAAATATCTGCACGCACATTGTTTTACATACAGAAGAGATTATTATTCATTATTCGTTTCACTATAGTCCTAATTTGAATTGATACCGGATTTAGCATTAGGCCACATGATCTCAGCTGATCTACCACACCCATTTATTTTCAGATTTGGCTTTAGGCCAATTGTCAGCATCAGAAACATTAACCATCACCTTCATCATCATTAACACCTCTATCCGCCATCATCATCGTCATTAAGTGCACCACCACCGCGACCATCATCATCAACAGCATCAAAACCACTCCCCCAACCACCTTCATCACCACCGTCATCCTCATTAACTGCACCACCACCACCGTCATTTATGAGGAGGTGGCAAGTAATCACGTTTTTCTGGCTGCTCCTTTTTAATTCGTCAGATGTGTTTTAGTATAGAAGCAAATTGTTTCGTGTTTTGAATGACATGCTCATACATCACATCACATGTCCCATGTGATTTTGTAGCCAGGCGATGATGAGCATGTCCCTCCACAGTCATGTTTACATTGTAAACTGTGCTGTCACTCACAGAAAACTTTCTGTCAGCACTTGAGCTGTTTGTCCTGCAATATGTGCTCATCGCAGCGGGACGAGCCGCGAAAGAAGCCGCACTTGTGCAACTAAAAATGCACATGCACATGCAGACATTCATCATCTCTGTCAGGGATGCGCTTGCGTCTAATGATCACTTGCTTTTGACCAATCTGCTGCTTCCGGGATGAGCTGCTGTCAGCGACTCATTGGTAATCAGCTTTTATTTAATGGACCTATTCAGTACAAGTTGGGCTGAGACTTTTCCAGCTGCACGCGTGGAGAGAAAAACGTGAGTGCCACCCACTGGGACATTTCAGGAAGAGATGCTTTAATGATCCTTTTAAAAGCACATTCATCACCTGCATTGCACTTTCCAAGCGTCACTTTACTCCAAAAATATCCCCATCCTCATCCAGTCAGTTTGAATAAATGTCAGTCGACAGGAAGGCTTCGATTCACCCATAGAACAGCTGCTCCTTCGTAAAGTTAACGCTGAGCGCGTCCTTGGATGCATGTGTTTACTTTAAGCAAAATAATTCTCTCATTAAGACAAGAGCTCAGTAAATAAGAGAGAAGTTGACCGTGTTTCTAATAGAGATGCTTTATGCAACTGACTGTATAATGAGAAATTGAAGGGCTCGACATCAAACTCAAGTAATCTCATGTCATAGCACGTCTCCAGTGATCCTCAATAAAACGCACTGGCTCATTTACATAACGCCGGCCCGATCCTCCCTGCAAATCATCTAGCAACATTTTTATTTATTTAGAAAGAAAACCAGATGGTAAAAATGCTGTTTTAAGAGTAGGAATATGGAAAGAGTCGCACATTGTCATTCTTCTGAGGGCTGCAGAGATTTGAACAGCTGGTTTTGACTTGCTTGCTCGAGAGCAGCAAAGAGTGAAGAGTGCTGGGTATTGTTCGTGGAGTGGCCCTTCGTGAAATGTGCACATAGTTTAAGAAAGCTGTAGGCGTTTATACTCCGTGGAACCGGAACACAGAAGTTTTCTCTCAGACATGTTGTCTTTATGCTTTGGGAGGACAGTCAAAGGCAGTGTTGGCTCTAATCAGGGGCCATAAAGGGGCCACAGTATACACAGGGGAGCCATTTTGTCTCCAAAATGTTGATTCAGTAACATGCTAATTAAAGGCGTTCCCTGTTAACTTTTAAAAAGCTTAGAAAATGTATAGTCTGAACAAAACATCACATTTAGTGCGGATATTGTTACTAAGTAACATTTATTTTGAAAAAGCAACCCTGGGCAGAGGACCCTGTTTTATGACTTCAAAATTTGAACAATTTGTGTTAAAGATGTTCACCCACTAAGCGTCACTTCATTAAAAGAGCATGCCTTTGGCCAGTATAATTTGTTTGTCAACACATAGCATCCATTCCTCCATCCCATTTGACGAACTGGTCTGAGGGGAATTTGCAGCAAAACCTGCAAATTAGAGAAGAGGAGCCGAGCTGTTGTGTTGATTACGGCTAATCAATTTCAGTCATGAGGAGGTTTGGAGCCGCTGCATCATTACCCAAATGAACCACAGATAACACGTCACACACAGTGAATGTGCTGTCACTGGAAGACACTAAACCTATGCAGAAAGAAGAAGAGCTGAATCATTACTGAGAGTGTGTGTGCGCGTGTGTGTGAGTGAGAGAGAGAGAGATTTTATTTTAGCGCACATCTCACATGCATGCTGTTAGTAAATGCTGCAGTAACGTCTTCGTCTGCTTTCCTTCACCAGTTCATTCTGATGATAACCAGCGAGCTGCTGATTGTGTTCCCTGTCTGCTTGTGAATCAAAGAGCCATAGGGCTGTGCTTGTCTTCACACAAAGGTGACACTGCCACCTAGAGGCAACGTGACAGATGTCTTCATGATAGCTGGTCTGTGAAACATCACATTAAAAGCCCGACTGAGTCACAGCCCCTGTTTCCTAACAAGAAGGTTAAAGCTCTAATACTTTCAGCAGCCAGCGAATGAAAAGTGACAACCACAAATAAACCAATGATATTTTTAAACATGCTCAAATCTACGATGATGAAACATGAAACAATATGTTGCACATTTTCTGTGTGGTACAGGAATACATGTCCTACTTTCAGTTCCATTGCTTCATTTGTTAGACGGATTTCATTGCCACGTATTTATCCCCCCCAAAAAACCCACTGAGTCTCTGTATGACATAGTTTCAAGTATGTAGATTATGTAGATATGTAGATTTTTTTAAGAGGTGGGCACTGCATCATTGTTATGCTTTTAGTTATTTATCTTTAACGTCACTATAATAATTTAACCAGTTTATTATACGTACAGCTTTGAGTATGATCGACATAACGCAAGCAACTGTTAAATTACGAGAACTGTGGGGCTCTTATTTATTTTAAAACTGTAACGACCCACTGCCTGTCCCCTGCTGTCAGATCATGCATCGTTAACCCTAAACTTCTGCCCCACTGATGTCGGGCCCGTCAGGCTGACTTTAGGAGGTCCACAATAGACAATGGCTGCTGTAAAAGTCACCATTTAAGTTCCCTGAATTACGCATTAACATTAGTGAGCCGGAACAGCCAGATGTGTCTGCGGTCCAGAATTGCTTTTGAAATCTCGTCAGATGCCTGATTTTTCTTTCTAGGTCACTGGTAGAAAAAAAACTGCAAATATATTTCTGTCTCTCGTGCTATGACCGATGTCCCTGCTCAATCCAAACGGTCCCCTTCAAATACTCAACTGCATCTGTGCATTAGTCATATATCGCAGAAAAGTGCATCATGTTGATAGGAGGCTCATGCTTTGTCTGTTCAGGATGGTCTGATGCTCTCTGTCTGAGGAGCTGAGTGTTGTTTGTTCCACGGCTTCTGTTTTAAAGCACTGGTAATCAAAGTGGCTAATGCATCATGTCTATATTTGGCTGTTTGCTTGTCATTTAAAGATCGTGTTGGTTTGTCTTCCCAAAATCAACAGCAGGATTTCCCCTAACTTTGCTGCGCTCGCCATTTGAACGTTTTAAGACATCTCCCAACCCCCCTACCTGCCTCCGTCCCGCTCACCTGTAGGTCATGGCTGATCGCTCGGCCTCACACTCGGCCAGGGAGAGGCCACACTCCCTCAGGTAGAGCTCCAGTCGGCGTCGCTCCACGAGCCTGTGTGCCGCCTCCAGGATCTGTGAAGCCAGGGCCTCGGACTCGGTCCTCTGGTCCGAGGTCTTGCTGCTCCGGGCTCCCGATTTGGCCACGATGCTCCCTGAGGAGGATGACGCCTTGGGCTTCTTGCTAAAGCCATAGAGGTCCTCAACGGAGTACTTTCCCCCCTTTCCCCCTCCGGTGCCGCCACGGCTGGCGAACATTGTTATCTGGGAGTCAGGTGCAAGAGCTCAGGAAAAATCGTCCCCCTCCTTTGCTCGGCTTTTACCTTTCTACGTTTACAAGGCGAAAGCAGCAGCTGGCTTGGAAAGAAAAAGGCAGAGCTATTTTGATGAGAGATTCAGACATCAAACAGCCAGAGATGAGAACTTAAAGAACCTGTAAAATATCAAAAAGTCATGATTGCTCCTTTGTGGAGCCTCAATCCAAAATAAAACAAAGCCCGTCCTTACATGTCAGCAGCGAAACCCAGTCACCAACAATGACTCCTGCTGATGTGAGGTGCTGTTTTGAGTAAAAATGGATGGGAAAAGCAATCAGCATCTTTCTCCCTTTATCTCTCAAAGGAGGGACAGTGAGGGATTTGTGTTGAAGCCCTACCAGCTTACATTTGCCGAGATTAAGAGAGCGCCCGGATGAAGTATCTGTTCTTCTGTGGCTGCGATATAATCGGAGTCAGTGGAGAGTTCAGCTCCCAGAGCTTTTATTGACACACTCAGCAGAAAGATTATTTTACCTACACGCACATGCAGTGATTAGTTGATCTTCGGCTGTAATGTCATCACAAGCAACAACCCCTCTGCCTCCCAAAAGTCTGTTGTTGGGCTCATAGCTTTTTTTTTACTCTTTTAAAGTCAAGTGAAATGCTTTGTATTTATACAGCACTTTTCTCTACTCAAAGCACTGGGTTCATTTCACACAGTGCATTTGTGACTTTGGTGACGGATTTGGTCGCGCTTGGGATCAAACCTCTTACCCCTCCGGTAAGTGGAGACCCAAATATCTCCTAAGTCACAGCCGCCAGATGGAGAAAACATGGAAGCACAGGAAGCTCCACTTTAGAGAAATGATGATGTTGACGGGGGATTTTCTTCTCAACAGCATATGCAAAGTCCTTCACCTCTTAATCTCCCACATGCGTATATACTATATGATTAAATCCGACTTTGATTTAATATCATAATTTGAGTCTTACATGAAAATAATGACTTCACTCTCTCCCAACTAAAATAAGCATTATTCTGATGCCCAGAGGTAAGGGTAGGTATGAAAACAATAAGATTGATTCATATCCTGAACTTTGCTTTTCTCACTTGCTCTCATGTAGCATACCGTGGGTTAAAGGGGGATACATAGGATAAACACTATATCAATGACTTAATGGATGAATGGATGTATGCCAAAGGTCAAGCTCATTGACTGTCTGAGAATCCATTCATGCATCTGTACGAGCTTTCCTACCCTCCTTCATCTTCCAGCTGTCACAGCCGTCCAGACTCTGTTCTCTCCTAAACTACGCCCCCCCCCACCCTCCACCTCTGCTGCAGTGGCTTTTAGAAGCACAGATCATCTGGGATTAAGTCGAAGCCGTAATCGCTCTTTCAAGTGACCACAGTCATATGGGCAGCTGGCGGAGGTCAGTCTTGATCTCCAGTATAAATTACAACCTCTGTAGTCTCCAGGCGCACCGTGGCATTGGTATTGGGATTATTATGATGCGCGGGTCAGCTAAAGAAGGAGTGGATGTAAAAATATGCGCTTGCATTTCTGCGAGGGATCCTGGCGTCCACATTGCGTAACTGTCAGATATCAGAACTGGAACAGTGGAGTTTGTTTTTAGTGATCTGTTGCATAACTCAGCAAAGTCCAACTGACAATATGATGTAGTAATGTATAGAGAGGGAGCCGCTATTTTTGTGTACACAGTGTACATACTGTACAGGGATGAGAGGGTGGCGAGCTCTGAGAGGAGTGTGTGTGTGTGTGTGTATACTGCTGATGGAGACTTTTTTAATCAGAAGTTACTGTGGGTCACAACTGTTCAGCCTGCACTCCTCGCCCTCCAGCACCTCTACACACTGCTGCACTAAAGAGTGTCAGATTTATTTTACTGCAACTCTGAGAGCGGTGGCACAGCAGCAGTCTGGGTGGCAAATCACGCAGAGAGACTGTTTGAAATGAATCAAGTCATGCAAGTTAAACAACAGAGTCAACCGTGCAGCTCCGTGCAGCACAATGGTGCAGTGGTTGTAGCCTCACAGAAGGAACGCTCTGGGTTCGATCCTGCACGAGGACTTCTGATCAGTGATGTGCGAGGTTTGCATGGTCTTTCTGTATCTTTGTGCCATGGGAACTCCTGGTTCCTAAATTGCCTCTTGGGTTGAATTTGTATGGTTCTTTGTCTCTCTGTGTGTCAGTCCTGTGACCATCATGTGGCCAAACTGGTTATCTACCCAGAGTGCACCTAGAAACTGGCTCAAGACAAGTTTTTTTTTTTTTTTTAAATAATGCTCCTTTTTAGTAGTAGAGTAATCCCCTCAGAGGAATTATTGTTAAAAATGTCAGTTCATGATGAGACACCGTTAGGCTGTAGTTGGCCTGCCTCAAGCTGCCTGTGTTGGATAAATGACACTCCATCTGAGCAGCTGATTTAACTGTAAACAGACAACCACCCACTTCAGTAGGGACGCCATGAGCCAAGTGTTTACTGGGTGGAAGGGAAAATGTGCAGGGTCTGTGATGGTGAAGACACGTCTTAAGGTTGGGGTTAGATTTTTTTATTAAGGTTAGATAAGTAAAAAAACTATGGTTGAGAGAGTAAGTCTCCAAGAAATCAATATAGGTTAATGTAAGAGTGTGTGTGTGTGTGTGTGTGTGTGTGTGTGTGTGTGTGTGTGTGTGTGTGCGTGGCCGCCCAAGCAAAACATGACTCTGCGTTTCCTTGCATGGTGCAACACCCTCTCTTGACCTCCAGGGGGCGAGAGAGGAGCGCAGCTGGGTGACAGCGCCCCTGACGGTCGATCCAAAGTTCTGAGGAGCTCAGTTTACAGACGGCTCCTCCCTGTGATGTGTCCGTGAGACAGACGCTGCCATCGACGTTTTAAATGCACAACACAACGTGGCACGCTGCATCCATCAAACTCGTGCATGGAGCCGCTGTACGCGGAGCAGCAGGTAATGGGTTATAGATCAGTCTGACAGAACTTGTAAATACTCCAGATGAGCTGTGCACTCCCACCTCTCAAGTCCTCCTCTCTACACGCGCGCACGCACACGAGCCTGCCTCAGTTCCATGATGCAAACATGAAGGCAATGACGCATGGCTGCAGCTGCGCACCGCGCTGCAGGTTTATTTTTGGAGAAGTCGTGGCACACGGACCAAATATGCGTCCGAGCTCATGGATCTGAGCAGTGGGCTCTGCGCTCTATGGCCTGTGAACATGCCCGAGATTTGTGACGCAGGGAACCCCGTATTTAACATTGAAAGCTCCACCCGGGTTTGTTATGTAAAGCACAGCAGAGACCCACAGAGTCACAGCAAGAAAATGAACGGGAACTAAAACAAATTATCTCAAGGATAAACAACCCACAACGCACATTCTGCACACTAGAGGGCGCCAGTGACACAGTAAACAATGTCAGTCCCACTGCCAGTGTGTGTGTGTGTGTGTGTGTGGGGGGGGGGGGGGGGGGGGGTGGTATGCGGGGTATGTTGTTTATTGTGAGAGGGGCTGGTGTGCTCTTTGAATCGCGTATCATTGTGTATGAGCTCTGGAAAACAGGAACCTATGTCCAGTGTTAATTGCAGGCAGGTATTTGATTTTTGAATCTGTTCATATTCATAGAGCATACACACACACATAGAACACACACACACACACACACACACATCGTGTACACACTCACTCATACTCTGTAAACCTTGTTGTATTATGTCCAGATGATGCTTAAATCATATCCATATGTTGCCTCCTCACATTTCACAGTGGACGACTGTGCACATGGTGAACTAAGGTGCACAGACCTGTAGGAACACACACACACACACACACACACACACACACACACACACACACACCCTTGTACTTCCATCATAGTGAGGACACTCACAGGCATAATGCCCCTTACCCTCACCTTAACCATCAAAAATAAATGCCCAACATAAACCTAACCCTAAAAACCACACTTAACCCTCAAACTGGACCCAATGACCTTTAACATAACCTAACCTAAACCTAAACCCGACAGTATAACATGCTTTAACCTTAGAAGTAGTCATATACATTATGGGGACTTCGTTTTTGTCCCCATAAGGAAGGAACACATACATGCAAACACACACATTCTTACTGCCCTGTGGACTGTCATTATGTGAGCCTAAAAAACACAGTTTGCTCATGGGGTCAGTAGCAAACGTGAGTGGTCATGTTTTTACAGTATAATCAACGTTGTGATGGAGTGTCATTTATGCAAAGTAGGCAGGTTTGAGGGGCCACAGGCAAACAATGGATGTGTGTGCGTGCCACTCAAACAGTATGGCTCTTTGTAAATCCTGACGGAGTCAGAAAGTGCAGCAACTTCAGCGTATGTTCGTCGACTCATTCTTCTCCTTTGCTTGATAAATACGTATGAATATTACTCAATGAGGCCGCTGCTTGCCAAATAACAATCCACATTCAGAAAAACAAGCAGAAATGTCGTGTAAAAGTAAACAGCTATACGAGCACAAGACGTCACTGTGTGCATGAAAAACAAACAAAGCTGAAGATTTAACTGTGGAAAAAGAAGAAAAGCGATGTATTTTCAACAAACCCTGAAACTGTCAGAAGCTTTATTCCTGATTCAAGTGAAGCTCAGAAACGCCAGGTCAGTCTGAAAACTCTCTGCTTCTCAGTTTGTTGACCAGATGACTTTCGGTGGACGCACATTTTTTCCGGTGATGGTGAAGATTTACAGTTTTGGGTTCAGGGGGTGAAAGGGAGCTGGGCTGAGTTAAGACCTGAGGGTGAGGCCTGCGAGCGAGGTTAAGCACAACACCGTGGCGTGAACCAATCAATCTGAGTTCAATAACCCTTATGGTTATCAATCACGCTGATCAGAAACACCTTTAACACAATGTCTGGCATTCCTCACACATCAGACACACACACATGCACAAAGCAAATGTCTCAGACAACGCCTGCCTGTGGGTTCTTCTGGACTTTTGCAATTTGATATTTTTTCTCTTACTTGTAATTCCCCCTCCAGCATAAACCGGTCTTTGATGCATGTGGATTGAGTTTCACAATATGGGTGATTCACAGGGTGAGGATATAAGCAAGAAGGTCACACTCCTTTCATTTCCTCACAGAAGGCAACAAGCACATCTCAGCGGAGTGGAAAACAAAAGGGTGCCACGGGGGAGATGGATGGCTGCTGTGCGTGCATGTGTGTGTGTGTGTGTGTGTGTGTGTGTGTGTGTGTGTGTGTGTGCTGAAAGCTGAGACAGAGCAGGAACCAGCACAACACCTTTACTGGGGCCGCTCTCTTGTCCTGAAGGTGTTGACGTTCTAATTCACATTCTTCATGCCACTAACGCCTCATCTGAAAAACATGATATGTTCTTTGAAGCCTCATGAAGAGGGGTGGATAGCTGCTATTACTACATGTGACTTATGGCTGTTTTGGAGCCATAATGTATATATCGACAAACCATTTGGCTCGGAGAGTGATCCATTTTTATGAGCAAACAGACGCACAAAGGAGCAGGAGGAACATGGATCCATAACAGTGGCTGGGGCCAAAATTCATTCTTCATTTCCGATGCAGACATCTCAAATAATGATAATGAATGGAGATGATCCAAAAAGACATTGATTTTAAGCATGACAGCCTCACACAGACGTGAATAATACCCCAATATTTGAATACCCCTGCTGCAACAAAGAGAAAATAACAATAAGGGACAGCAGGGCCTCGTCATCTGAGGGTTTACATTGATTTAAGTGGATTAGGCTCATGATGAAAAGTACAAGAGTAATTCCACGTCCAACTGCACTGCAGCATGACGGAATAATCACACCCTCGCAACCGTATATTTGATCAGGTGGGTCAGCTAAGAACTCAGTCGTATTTAAAGCGATGGCCTGCCACAGGCTGCAGCAAAGTCAACAGATGTATTGTAGAACAGTGGGGCGCGACAACTTTTCCCAGCCATCACATTCGAAACAGAGCGGGAGGGCAATGTGCCTCCTATCTTTCCACACCATCACACGGCGTGCACAGCTGAAAAATAATCTCAGCTGGCTGCTGGGCGGATTTTCACCAGAAAATACTACGCCATTTGGAATCAAATTGTCTGCGAGTCCTCTCCAGGAGGGAAATCTTGGCACAGGAGCAACAATCTCAGATCTAACTTTTCCATCTTCAAGCCACTGCTGCGCAGGGAAAGCGACTCTGCAGATTCAAAAGGAAAGTATTAAATCACTTGTATGACCAGATCAGTCAAAAAAAGGTATCTCATTTTATATATGTTAAAGTGGAAGTCCAAAAACTTTACGCCTGTCTTTGCTGGAAACTTGTCCTCTGATCATATTAGAGAGTGAAAGTCATTCCAATACAGGGATAATCATACACACTTTCCCAATCATATCTTTACTCTAATCAATTTACTAATTAATTGAAGAAAAATATAAGCATGTGTGAAGTGAATGTGGAAGAGTTGTTTTCTAGTTTATTAAGCATTGTATGTATTCAAATAAAAAAAAAAAAAAGTTCTTTCCCCTTAGGAAAGAACATTTAAATTTACTAGATCCAGATTTTTATTTGAATCTCCACCAAATGGAAAACACACAAATATCAGCCCCTAAAAAAAACCCACATTTATTTAACAAGATCCATGAGTAACTCTGTCTAAAGTCAAGGAAACTCTTACAATGTTATAGAACGTTAACTCATTTTTCCAGACCCTGATCCAGACCCACATCAAAAGTGAGTCCCTTCTTTCCAGATTCACCACATTCCAGTCAATCTGGTTTTGCAAGCAAACAGACAAACAATAATACAACCAAAACGAGGAGTATTTTCTGCTGGAGCAGACTGACAGCGCTCACTGTTAGAATATAAATAACCCTGACACTGACGTCGTCAAATTTGACTTG
Source organism: Pseudorhombus dupliciocellatus (assembly GCA_016785235.1). Classification (NCBI taxonomy): domain Eukaryota; kingdom Metazoa; phylum Chordata; class Actinopteri; order Pleuronectiformes; family Paralichthyidae; genus Pseudorhombus; species Pseudorhombus dupliciocellatus. Next base: position 284,373 of record JAFBJW010000043.1, on the reverse strand, counting down.
ATTTAGGTTCGAGACATAAAAATATTTTTTAACCTCCATCACAGAACGGGGGAGGTTTGGAAATGAATCAAACAAAAGATGGCATTGAGTTGCGTTCTGGGAATTGCGTGCTCCAGTGTAAAATTTGACCCATACTTGGAGCAAAAATTCAGCTGTTTTGAATTTGACAGTTCGTCGGTCTCTTGTGAGCCCCCTTAAATTTATGGAAGCGCGATAGTCTCAGAGGAGTACATCGTCAATCAATACACGTTTAATGCGAGATCACACTCCGACTTTCTGCCGTGTTTACTGCTCCAGACGGACTGAAACCATTTCACATTCACCCTGCCCCCCCTTTGTTTTCCAACACACATGTACCTGTCTCACTGGTTAACCCCCATCCACTCCTGCCATCCACCCACACACACCCACTCTCCACACTTGAATGGCCACAGGAATGCGAGGGGAATGACACAATCCCACCAATGCTGAAACCTGGCGTGCTGAGCTCTCTCCCCACCCGACGGCGGCCCTAATGAATGGCCATTCAGATACCCAGACAAAGCTGAGCCTAGATTTGTACTATACGCCGGGGTCAGGGGTCACGCAGGGCAGCAGAGATGAATGCCCAAGTCTCGCTTTCAAACACAGAAAAAAAAACTTTTATACGAACTAAAACACTGTTTAAAAAAAAACGCTCCGAGCGATGACGGTTAATCATTGTTATTTTATCTTCACCTCGCAGAAGCTCCACTTGTGCACGTCTGTAGTTTGTGGACCACACGAGACCAACAGAACAAGAGTAATGAGTCAGTAACACAGAGATAATCAAAGTACATTAAACAATGAATCTAAATACTGACTTCAAGTGCTGGCTGCTTAGCCTGCCTGCATGCTTAAAGTAGCTTTGGAGATAGGAGAGAGAAAGGAAATTGTGTGTGTGTGTGTGTGTGTGTGTGAGAGAGAGAGAGGGAGGGAGAGTTTAAGCTTATGCTGCGCTATAAGCTGCTCTCAGCCCGAGGCACAGGAGAAGAAAAGAACATCTCTTCATGATTAAAAAGAGCTGAGGACCAGGAAGGGAAACATAGGAGAGGACAAGCTCCGAGGCCCTCAGGGCTAAAAAGAAAAAAAGAAGTGTCTCTGGAGGAACAGAAGGCAGGAGGAAATGCTGCGAGACGGCAAAGCTGCAAAACAGAATGCCGAGCGAGGTACGAGTCTCGTCCTCGTGGTCTCGGGTGTCCTTCTAGATTCTCCAAAAACAGGGCGATAGGATAGATGAGAGGCTCGTTCCCTTGACAAAAGCCACAAAGACGACAGAGAATAATAATAAAAAAAAAAAAAACATCCTGTAAAGATGTTTTACTTCACATTGTGCTGGGATGTTTGACGGTCCAGACAGAGGCCTTATCTAACCCAAGATAAGAGCAAGACGACCAAGGACCCCTCTGTTTGTTGCAATCTGTGAGCGCTGATAAAAAAAAAAAACTTTGATGAAAAAGTTTTGAAGAGATCCAGAAACGTCCTTGTGCGATGGTAAATGGTGGAGCGGCTTTGTGGTGAGCCATCATTTGATTCAGGACAGGAGTCGTCAGACAGGTAGATTACACGCTGTCAGAAAGGGACTTTCTTTTATATAGAATGTCATATGATGATATTTATTCATGCTTTGCCAGTTTTTGTCCACTTGACATTAGAATTCTGTTGAGGCGGAATGTCTTTGCACATTCAAAGAAACGGAGTCCTTGCTGATAATCACTGCTGTGCATCTTTATTATGAATACTGAATGCAGATTAGCGTACACACAGGATGGTAATCAAAACATACTTTTTTAATCTATTCATGGGTTTCATAGTTTAACTGAGATCTTCAATATGAAGACAGCATTTCCCACAATGCTTGAGGGAATCTCTCACACTCTTGCACGACAATACCAGTGTTTTGATTAAGGCCTTTACAGCAACTTGTTTTTACAAAAGGAAGAGAATGGATGATTTTGGCATCACACGTATTTTTGTCGCACATTTGCTCTTTTCCAAATAGCATCACCATCATGTTAAAGGAACACTATGCAACTTTAAAAAAGCAGCATCAACGTTAGTTGGATGGTGCCGCCATCATCTCGCCTCCTCGCCCTGAATGTCTGTTCCGTGTGACCTCGGGGAGCGGGTACGATCTCCTATGTGCACATGTAGGATCTGTAAGGCTTGTTGGACCAATCACGTTTGAGCAGGTGCTGGTTGCCAGATTGCAAACAGACATTTGACTTCTGCTCGAGGTTTCTTCCAGTTGATGAGTGAGTTTTTTTCTCTGGGCCAGAGTGATGCCCATTGTGGGAAATGTTGGGTTTCTTACCTTCTATGGGAAGTGCCTTGAGATAATGTCCTGTATATTATAATCTGGCACGATACAAGTGACATTGAATGGAAGTGAATAGTGTCCCCCGTCGTGTTGTGTTTCTCAGACACAATCAGACCTCTGCTGCGTTTGTTTTTTTTCTCTGCATAAAAACCACTGGACCTCTCGGACCCAACAGAACAAATCACGGTCACAAAGTTACACAGTGTCGCTGTGCAAGTTTGCACGTGCGCAGCCTGCATATATTACATCACAAAACCTTTGGTGTGCATCAAGGGGATTTGGATTTGTGCTATTCATCGCATTTGATTGGGCTTTAAATGTGTCAAAATTGCACCTCTTTAAACCTCAGAAGGTTTTTCATGTGTAATATAATGTTCAAGTAGCCATTAGTAAAATGTCACCCATTAAACGGAACTTAAAGAAAATAATGCACTCTGGCACAAAGAGGAAACTATTGAGAAAAGTGTTGCGATGCAGTTTGTATCCAAAGAAGTTCCTTTACTGGCTGTTTAAGCTCCATTTTCCTGACTAACTGCAGGTCTGGGAGCCACCCGGGGAAAATTACACATGACCCAAATGTCAAAAAGGCTGGTATTATCCTTCAAGAGATACAAAGTCTTTGAGAAATACTTTGACATTTTGAACTCCAGTCCATTCTTCTTCTTCAACAAACCCATGTAATAATGTGTGTGTGGAGGGGGGGGGGCGGCCGCTGTCCTAATCAAACAGGAGCTCAACAGTGTTGTTAGCATTCCAGCCTGAAACCAGTGGATACTGCTGACTTCATGCTAACCCCTTAGCCAATCTAAATGTCAAGAGACAATGTTTGCCAAGCTAGTCGAGTGAGAGCAGACACCACATTTCACAGACGGTACAACAAACATCTGATGAAGGAAGAAATGCACTCATCTCCAAAATGTCAAAGCAAACCCTTTACGGCACATTTAATGAATCACCCACGAGACCTCTGTTTTCAAAATTGGCATTTAAGTCCACAAAGATGGCTGAATGGCACTGGAAGATGGAAAGTACAGGGTTAAAACTGTATTAGTTATAACAAGAAGAACATTTGAGAGGCCAGATTGTTTCCTTGGTAAAGAAAACAAATTCGACAGTGTTCTCTGGTCTCTGAGTCCACTTGGTCCTTTGTTCAGGCTGACTAGGATAAAAACGGAGCTGCCGGCAGAATCACAGGCAGTGGAAATAACCACACACGCCGAGTGTGAGGCATGGACTTACTTAAGAGATTACAATTAACTCTGAAATGACGAAAGTGCTGATACGTCTCGCGTGTCTCTCCTCTCCTCGCTGGCTGCTGAGCCTGGAGATGGGGAGAGGCAGACTGAGGAAGATGAGAGGAGTCTGATTAGGACGAGTTCAGCACTCTCCAGAGTCTGCATTCCACATCACACCTGAGCAAAGAGGAGGTAATGAATTGAAATGAAATGAAAGAAAAAAAAACTACAATCCCACCATTAGAAGGTTCAGCTGTGATGTAGGTATCGGAAGTGATTATGTAATCAAGATGGATTTGACGTAAAACACCCAGAGTAAAAGCAGTTCTCATTCATAATTACACAACAATACGAAAACCGATGAATCCTTGAATTGTCACGGGCTTTTTTTCTTTTCAGTCTCCTTTGGTGAAGCAACGTTTGATTGGGCCGAGAACCCGTCAACTGCCAGTTTTTCAACACGTCAAGATACCAGAGGAATTTGTAAACACTGATCTGTCTCTCCCCTTGGTTGAGCAGGTGTATTCTCTAATCTCTGGCAGATATAAAAACACTGAGCACAAACTGTAAAAATGAGTCATTCTGCACATCGTCAGCTCCTTCCCCTGGTCACTGCGGGTGACAGGGAAATGCCAGTGTCAAGGCAGTTCCCTCCTCCTCTGGGGAAAGTCATTTTCAGCTAGTTTTTTTTTTTTTTTTTTTTTTTTTTAGAATCTCTTTTTCATCCCGGTCATAAATTCTGCCAATCTCTCTTCAAGTCTGTGTTCAAAGTGGGTCACAGGAGAGCATCTGGAGTGCTCGGGCTACACGGGCTGCAGTGCGTGCTGGTGTTCTCGTCCACGTTGGTGAGGGGTGAGTTAGAAGGTCACAGTCGCCGTGCTCTTGTTTCGAAAGGTCATTGTCTGGATGCTGGAGAGGATTTTCCTCTGATGGCCGGCCAGAGTCACGCCCATGTGGAGGAGATCCCTGGACGGAGACAAAGGGACATCGACTAATTAGAAAGGGAGAATATTAAGAAATGAAAGATATGAGTTAGTGGATATTTTAGACAGAAAATCTCTCCGGGCCTCCATATTTGTTCACACTTAACTGACAGTTGGACGTGTTCGTCGCCTACTTTAGTTAATAATGCAGCTTGTCTTAGATTTGCTGTTTTATGATCGATAAGCTTTTGTGAGTCTCTTTTGTGTGTCATTCTGCTAGAGTACGGCCTCATTTTTCTGTCCGTTCCCCGATGCAGCTAATTCAAGCATCGATTTCCGTGATTACACACGTGCAGTCAAAAATCAGGGGACAGCTCGCTGCTACACGAACGCTCGCCCCCTGTTCCCCAGACTTGGAATTCTGATTTGAGTCTGCGATGCGTCTGGGAGCCTCTCATCTTGTCTTTGAAGACTGAACACACAGTGACTTGCGAAAATCAGCCATGACATTCAGCTGAAAACCGGCCCGCGTGAGCAAGGGCCTTAATTGCTGTCGCCGCCACAAAGTGGGGCTAGCTGTCTGACCTCGCAGTCAAAGCAAAAAAAAGTGCCTCTCCGGAGATACTGCAAGTCTCAGTTTAGGTAAGAAAACTTTCAGTGGGTACTGACTGTGTGGTGATCTGGGCCAGCTGGTCCACGGAGTTGAAGCCGGCCTGCAGGAAGCTGTCTTCGTAGCGCTCCATCTTGATGGCCCTCAGCCATTCCCCCACCGAAGCGCACGACGACAGGGCTAAAGGTGCACGCTGGTCCAGCAGGCTGTAGGACGGCCTGGGGGAGCGCAGGGGGGGAAACAAAGGGAAGACTTACACACGGCATCAGCACAAAAACAGTTAGGAGCTTATACATATATATCCTGCAGCAACATTCCTGCTGACACACAGTGCTATAATCTGACTGTGAGTGACTGACAGGGACAAACAATGGGATTTGTCAGGGGCGGAGGCTCCTTTGCTGCTTGTGACCAGCCCGACAGGCAAAATGTGGTGGGAGGGAAATGGGCCCAGCAAGAGGCTGACAGGTCCCAGCAGGACATTAAGAGGGTACAGAAGATTGGGCACTAGGAAGGTCTGGCATCTGTCCCGTGACAGTCAGCAGAGACAAACCTGTTTCCCCTTTTTTACCGCTCATTCTCACTCTGCATATTTACTGTCGTCTGAGCTCATTGTCTGTCAATCAACCGCACGCATCTGCACTCTCACCCTGCTCCCTCCTGGGCCACTATTTTCAATGATGCAGGATTGCGGATCAGCTTGTCCAGGGCGCTGACGAGGTCCGTGAAGCGAGGGCGCGCCGAGCGGTCCTTCTGCCAGCAGTCCAACATCAGCTGGTGCAGGTGGGTGGGGCAGTCAGGGGGTGGGGGCAGCCGGTAGTCCTGCTCTATGGCGTTGATGACCTAATGGAGAGGAGGATGGAATCAGTGCGTGAACTGAAACCTGTGCAACTCTTGGCGACCTGCATTCTAGCTCAAAGGCAGGTTCACGCTACACCTCTTGCTGTCTGATCTGGAGTCTTTGGAACCATTCTGAGTTTGTGTGACACGCGTGACTGGCAGTGAGGATCACACACTACCCTATCTGTCAAAAAACCCAGACTAGTCCCCAAACTATGGCAAATCACGAGGCGAGAAGAGACGAGGTGAATCCTGCTGCTCCTCAGCTTGATGTGTCATCCCGCTCACAGTGATGCGTTAAGCTGGAGGAGAGGTGTCACACTTCAGTGGACATCACAGTTGCCGAGCATAGAGACTTTTTTTTTGCAGGATGTGAACTTGATTGAGTCTGTGAGGTCTCTGCGGCTCATTTACATGAGTTCAAACAGCGACTGGTGACTGTCAATCCAGCGCCAGTCGAGGGCTTTTGTCCGTGACTTGCAAAACTCGTCTGCTTCTGGCAAATCGTCCTGAAAATTGTTTTGTGTAAACGACGCTTTAAGACTTTCTAAAACATTGATGATCGGAAAGCATCAACTCAGACTCTAAACTTACATCCTGGTTGCTCATGTCCCAGTACGGCCTCTCTCCAAAGGACATGACTTCCCACATGACGATGCCATAGCTCCACACATCTGAGGCTGAGGTAAACTTTCTGAAGGCGATCGCCTCCGGTGCTGTCCAGCGAATTGGGATCTTACCTCCCTGGGAAGAACGAGAAAACAGAACACAGTCAGAGCTCTGACAGGGAACGTAAAGCATAGAATCGCTTCAATGATGAACTCTCAGAACTGTTGCGTCACCTTTCAAGCAGTTGAACATAATGTTCCATTTTTAACAGATTCACTTAATAGAACGGTTTCTTATGCAATAACTGAAGAGGATTGTCATCTCACCAGAGAGCTGGTGTAAGTCGGGTCAGACGAGTTCTCCTGCAGGAAGCGAGACAAGCCGAAGTCGGACACCTTGCACACCAGGTTGCTGTTGATCAGGATGTTGCGTGCGGCCAGGTCCCGGTGGACGTAGCTCATTTCTGCCAGGTACTTCATGCCGGAGGCGATGCCGCGCAGCATGCCCACCAGCTGGATTGGCGTGAACTGGCTGTCGTTGAGCTGCAGAGGAGAGGAACACTGGCATTAGGGCGGCAGTGGCGTGGGCGGCGTCTTCAGGAGTGTGACCTCTTATCTCACACTGACCCGTAGAAAAGAGTCCAGGGCTCCGTTCTCCATAAACTCTGTGAGGATCATGACTGGACAGCTGGCCGTGATGATCCCCTCCAGGTGGATGATGTTGGGATGCTGGAACTGGCCCATGATGGATGCCTCAGACAGGAAGTCCCGCCTCTGTTTGTCAGTGTAGCCCCCTTTTAGTGTCTTTATTGCGACGTAGTTTTCCTTTTTCCCCGGGACCCTCAGTCGTCCTCGGCACACCTCCCCAAACTCTCCTGCAGCCGCACCGACACATAAACACATTAGAGCTGTTTTTTTTTGCTCCTCCTGATTTTATTGGGAGCATGAGTTATCTTCCACAAAGCTAAACCCCGCTGGAAGCTAGCGGTGCCCTTTTGGTTGGAACAAGGGCTACTAATGCTGCTAACATATTTATCAGTTAATTGCTTTTTTGCTCGCCAATATTGAGTTTTGTCTAATAAAGAACAAAGACAATGGCTTTAAATGTCACAGAGGCAAGTTAACTCTGTAAATTATATATTTTCATTATGTTATTTCGGGAGCGAAAAAGCGAACACTTAAGTCAGTGAATCCAAATTTTATGAATAATGAGAGAAAAAAAAAAGCATGCGGCTGGGGCTTACCAGCGCCGATAACCTCCTCAATCTTGACAAAGGAAACATCGATTTCCTTGGCAAATTCTCGCACGGCCTCGTTAGGGTCCTCGTAGGTGAAGGGGTCGATATAAACCTTGACCCCTGCGAGCGAAATACAATCAGAGTCGTGGGAAAGGAAAAGGAGAAATGTTTGAGAGAGGGTAGTCATATCAGATGCATGATTGATATGATTTCCTTCATGTTGATGAATTTGTTGCAAACTGCTGCTGAGGTTTAGTGTATTTCAGTGTGTGCGTGTGAGTGTGTCCTTGTGTTACCTTGGCCAACAAGGTACTGGCTGTTTTTGTCGCTCAGTTCTGGATCCTTTAATCGGCTGTGTCTGCTGCAGGGAGACAGAGGTCGGGATAAATAAAGTAAGATTTGGGTGGCAGTGAAGAATGGGTGTCAGACTTGTTCTTGGCAAGTGGTCCTAATGCTTTTTCAATAGGATGCAAGTCAGCGTTGTAATAACGTGACTCCTCAGATAAAAAACGACTCCTCAGAAAAAAAACAAAAAAAAAAGTCCTGCTGTTTATCCAACAAACATCAAAACAGGAGGAATATTTGTACTTGGAGTTAAAAATTCTAGGACGCAGGCCAGCAGAGCAAAATAAGATAATTTATTGATTCCCCTTTGGGAATGCTCGGCGCCACGCACAGATAGGTCAGAGTTCAGCTCGGCCACAGACCAGTGCTCTCAAGTTGATGGAGATCCAGGGTCGTAATAGGGCGCTCTGTCTTCTTCTAAAAACACCGCCATGCTTTCATATTTCCTTCATTATATTTTGACTGAAACGCTCCCTTGATGTGAGAAGGCTTTTGTTGACTTTAAACGAGCCCCAGCGATCTCAAGAGCACAATGCATGATGGTTTGTGGTGATGATGAATACCTGAGCTAACCACGGTGGTTCTGCTCTTTGACATGAGCAGCTTCCATTATAATTCTGCTGGCAAGAACTTATCCTCCTGCAAGACTGTAACAACCCTGTAGCTACTGGATCCCTGCCTTCCTCCATTTCTCCCTCTCCCACCTCATAAGCCTAAAATAGCAATAATGCACCACCCTTGGTTAGTGGCAGATCTGGGCCTCAGCCACTGGCCTGTGTGTATGTGTGTGTAAGTACCATGTGTGTGTGTATATGTCACAAGGTCACAGCTATTGTTCTTCTGTCCTGTGGAAACAGGGTTGGGACGCCTGCATCCTGTCTCTCCCTGCCCTCTACCTCTATCGTCATCTCTCTCTCTCTCTCACACACACACACACACACACACACACACACTTTTCTCTGTGATGGCATCCAACTCTGTTTACTCAAACAATGAAGCCTAAGGAAAATGTTCTAACGAGCAGGATAACTTTTAGCTGTGCAAGCAGAAGGCATCATGAGCGTTGCTTTGTGCCTCACAGGGAAAGAAAAAAAAGACTGGTGTGAATGGCGGAGGCAAACCCAGTCTCGATAAGATACGATTTGTATAAGCAAGAGAACAAAGTGGGGCAAACTTGTAAAATTGGGGTCGCGGTTGTTATTGGTTTTCGATTTCCCTCGTTTTATTCCCGTTTCCTGTTATTCTGTCCTCTCGTCTCCCTTTTGCTCCCTCTGCCTTGTTCTCACCGTATGCAGTAAGCGGCCACAAAGACGAAAGTGACGAGCAGCAGCATCCCGACGGCAATGAGGATGCCGGGTACCAAGAACTGGGAGGCAGAGTCGTGTCCTGAAAAAAGACAACAGAGACGGAAAGAGAGAGAAAGAGAGAGAGAGACAAAAGAAACAGAAAGACCGAAAGTTAGAGAAATGTAACGACAGGAATCCTGACAGGAGGTTTATACCGGCTGTAAAGAAAAGTATGAGAGGAAAGGGAGGAACATGACAGGAATTTATAATATTGAAGGGGCTGAAAACAAGGACAATAATTCAATACAAGGACAAAGGCAATAAATTCATAAAAAGAAACTGTGCGGGGCCTGAATAGACAGAATTTGAAAAACAAAATAGCGAAAAATGTGAAAGTTATGAAATCTTCACAGAAAGAGGGTTTCTCTCACCATCGGGCAGCGTGCGGAAGAAAGCGGCCGGACTGAAGCTGCTGTAACCGGCCATGGTGCGCACCCGCACCTGCACCTCATACTGAGTGGCCCTGCGGAGGTCTGTCAGCACGGCCTGGTTCCTGTTACTCTCCATGTAGTGGCACTGATCCTCGCTGCGGCGCTCCTAAGAGAAAACAAAGAGGTGAAGAAATGAGGAAGAGAGTTAAAAGGATCATCTACAGGAATTCAAAAACTCTATGAAAGCTCAGTAGCTGCGGAATGATGCTTGAAGTTCATTCAGACTGACCCGATATAAAAGTGGAGCTTCACTCCAATTAATCCTGGACTGTTTTGACTTTAACTTACATCGTGGTGTTTACATTTGTTTTGAAACTGATTTTATCTACATCTTGCATCTCAGAGGCACCATGCGTGACTGAAACAAAGTGGAATTAACATCTTGGGCGGCAACGTTTTCGTTAACGTCGGCAAATATTTGCAGTGCATGTTTGTTTGTGTGTTTTGGCGCGTGTGAGGAAATCAATATGAACTGTTGCCACGCCCCGTTTGCTACATCTGCTTCATCCAGTTGACTAATCCCGAGGTTCGGTGTGGTGGGAATATAAAAGAATCAACTCTGGATAGAGAGCGCTCACCTTCTCACAGTAGCGAAGCTGATACTGCAGGATAATGTAGTGCTGCTGAGCCGGGACTGACCAGTGCAGAGTCAGGCTGCTCTCTGTGGAGTCGCTCTTCTGAATCACAGACACCAGTGATGGCACTGCACAGATGGCAGAGGAATTCTTAATATCACATGAAATGCTTTCTACGTTTCCACCTCTTCGTTTCTGCCGTCTTCCTTACCGTCGTGGCTCGAGGTGATGTTGATGGTCTCGCTGGCAGGCTCCTTTGCGCTGAGTGCCGACACCCCGTTGAGCGCCTGGATGGTGAAGGTGTAGGTGGTGTGCGGCAGCAGGCCCCACACCTCCACCCTGCGGCCCAGCAGGCCCTGCTGGGCCGGCCGGTAGCTGACGCTGTCCCCGCAGGGGAGGCACGGCCCCTTGGGCGACCTGCACACGGAACACTTGATGGCGTAGCTCAGGTCGGTTCTGCCGCCGTTGTCCAGCGGCTCGTTCCACTCCAGGGAGAGGGTGGTGTCGTTGATCTTGGTGCTGATGCTACGAGGGGCTGACGGAGCTTCTACGGAGACGAGGAAGGAAACGCTTCGATTCAGATTTTGCTGTAGTATTAGAGCAAGGGTTGGACATTACCGATAACAGCAGCGTTACTGTCTCAGGTGATGCAACCTCATTAAATATGAATGCAAAATATCTTCAGAAAAATTGTCTCACTCAAATCAAAGTCAGATCTCTTCTGTGTCAGTTGGCTGCTGCTTTACCTCGCTATTTCCTGCCTCGTGCCTTGACGGGAGCATAGTACACGTTGTGGAATTTAACTGGTGCAAATAGGTTTTTTAAGTGGATGATGATGGCCGCCGTGCAAAAACCACACGAATGTGGCTGTTGCCTCAAGCCAAGCATAACTGAATAGCGATACCACTGAGGATGCGTTTCTGTTCCAAGGCTTTGTCTGCAGGCCTGCAGGTGACTTAAGTGCTTATGCGTGTTCTCAAGTGGGGCAGCAGCATGCAGGACATGGCCGCACGTCAACCACCTATACGTGGATTATTAGAGATGATGCGTTTTACAATTTAAATCCACTTTATTAAAATCACAGAGGCTGCCACGTTCATTTAGAACTTGTGTTATTTACGTCTGGTTTACAAGTTAGCAATTAAATTGAGAATTGAAGTGACGCGCAGGCAATGTAGTACAAAAAACGAAATGGGGGAGATTAAGAGATGAATAATTAAGATAAGGCTTTGGTAATTAAAGTTATCAGCAATAATGGAATTGGTGGATTTGAATCCGAGTCGGCATGATTATCTCACCTGCAGAGAACAGAGGGCGTGAACAGCCCGATGCCCGAGAGTCGCATTGTCTCACTTCCTCCCAATGGCCATCGAAAGAGAATGCGCCTCATTGAAAAGCCCCTCCCATTTAAACGCCTAACATGTCGCCGAATTAAAATTCCTGACTCGGCATGGAGGTGTCACTTGAGACTATCAATGCCTTCTTTAACTGGGAGGGGGGAGAAACCTCCCCTCCCGCCCCACCCCACCCAACGACCTGTCCCAAAAGACTCGCATCTTAATGGAGAGCCCTCACAGAAAAAAGGAAACAATGCAGATTAGTAGAGCCTGGCCAAACGACACCAGAGGAGAAGGGAAACAGCCCCAGAGACGGTCAACAACAAAGTGACAGAGAGGGTGCAGAGGTGCGAAGAACAAGCGCTGTCTTTGCACCTTCGTGTTTGGATGTGGATTCATGTGTTAAGTGCTGCTGAAAGCGTACTCACTGGTGCACTGGGTGTCGGGAGGGTCACTCTCTGCTCGTAGGTATCCGTGCATGCGACACGCGCACACCGAAGCCCCCCTGACGGTGGTGTGGCTGAATCTCGGGCAGCTTACGCACTGTCCCTCCGTGCCCGACTTGAACTGACCCACAGGACAGGCTGTGAGGGGACAGCAAATGAAGACAAATTACTCAGGACACTGCACAAGATCGTCTGTGTCCCCAGACGGGCCTGAGTGAATCTGGCTTTTCATGGAGCTTTATTACACAATAATGGTTCTAAAGTGGAGACAGCAACACGGATAAAGATCAGTGAACACACACACACTTTGGTATGTTGTTTATCGCTGGATAAATCTGATCACATCTGAAGAACAAGCTCCAACAAAGTCTCCTCACGTACAGAAGGATACAAAGACACTGTGCATTAAACTAATAACCCTGTTTGTTAGTTAGCAGGATAACTCTACTCTAAACTGCTATGATTTCCATGTGGGGGAGGTGGGACATGATCTGTAAGGAGCAAGTTTGCATCTGCTGTCACGTCCTGGATCTAGGCTGAGAGCTACGGGGGCAGTTTGCCATCAAGGCCCCAGAGGCTTTAGAAGGAATTCTCTAAAGAAACAAGCCTGCCTGAGACCGAGACTTTTTTCAGTCAGCATGTTGCTGAAGTTACTCGGGGTGTCAGACCACTACCAGTCTTTAATCTCTACCATGAGTATTTACGTACTTCCCTCTGTGTTTAAACCATTTGTTTTCTTGTTGTGCAGCGCTTTTTGCTATATTAATGAAGTTATTGTTATTATTGTCTTATTATTAGAAGCTGAAGATTAGTTCGCCAACATCCTCAGCTCAGTGGAAGTCGACGGATGATAATAATTACTCGTCCTCGTCTGAACCTGTTCTCCTCTGATACACACCGGCACTTGTCCTACACATGAATATGTAATGAGCTGTCGTCTTGTGGCGCCACATTCCTGCACCAACACCTGCAATGTTTACTATTCCGGCTGAATGAGCGCGACATAACAACAAACACACACACAGTGTGGCCCATGTTTTCACACAGGAAAATCCCACATGTGAGAAAAATCCTCAGGGAGTGGTGAGACCTGCTGAAACCCTCACCACCTCCATTTTTAAAGCTTGTTGACATCTGTTGACATTTTGTCAGCACATAAAATACATCTATGGAGGTGCCATCCTGTAATCCTCTACATTATATAACTACGGGAAATAGAATGGGGACAAATGGGGAAATCAACCCCTCCCATGTAGCAGTATTTATAGCCGGCTACAGCTTCAAAGATACGGTTTAAATATACTAATCAAGCTCATCTCCAACACTAAATCAAACTGACAGCATTCATAAATTTTAAGTTAGAGGGTTGTGTTTGACGCAGGAAGTATATGCATTGTCTATGGGAGATAATGGCATTACAGCTAAATTAATTTCATTTTAAACCTGGATGTCAATTTCATTTTCCTGAAATGACCGGCCTACGCTGCAAATTAACTGCTCAGTCCTGCTGCGAAGGCAATTTCCCTTTATGGTCTAGAGGCCCCCCTCCTACACCCCCCCCACCCCCCAACCCCTCGCAGCTCTCTTCAGCAGCAGAACGCTGGAAATGCCAACCCCACTTCACCAGAAGCAAAATGTCGCAAATAATTTTTTTATTATTATTTTTTGTTATGAAAAATGATTATGCCTCCCACAGAGATCAAACTGAATCCCACCTTCAAACACAGACACAGAGAAACACACATTTCCTTTTTCTCATCTTGAGAATGGCAGTTTTCTTTTTGTTTCTTTAGCGAGTGAATAATTTTCCATGTTAGGGTGTGTGTGTGTGTGTGTGTGTGTGTGAGTGAGTGAGTGTGTGTGAGCTATCACTTATATTGTGGGGGCCAAAGTCTGTTTCCATGCTCACCTCATGGGGACTTTCTCTGCGTATGGTGATTACAGTTTGAAGTTTCAAGGTTAGGTTATGTTAGAGTAGTGTCAGTTATGTATAGTTGGAGTATAATAAATGAATGTAATGTAATGAATGTGAGTGCACGTGCGCGCTCCTGTGCGGCGCTTGTTAATTGTACTCATTAGCCAGAGCTGCTGCTGAGCTCCTGAGAGAATCTTCCTGCTTCTTTATGTCTTTTTCTGTCTGCTTCTCTTTGATGTTCTCAAAGCAATGTGATCTTTACCACAAGCAGCCCCCCCCCCGCCCCTTCTCTACTTTCACCTCCTGTCTCTTCTATCTCAGACGAACCACCCGTTGTCGCAGCAGTGAGCCTTTGACCTTGCTCTTCCTCCCCGAGATAAGCGCTGCCCCGGCTGACCTCTCCGTGTCAGAGCCCCTCTTCTCCCTCATTTCACTTCCTTGGTCTCTCACTTCCTCTTCAATACAACGACCCTTACTCAGCCAAACCCCCCGCTCCATTGTTCTCTCGTGAAGCACGACCGCTCTGCTGCGAGCTACGTGGCCTAAACGTGCCTGTGTGTAAATTTACCTGTGCATTGCGTGTGTCCCTCAGTGGGCTCATATCCTGCCACGCAGGCGCAGGAGGTGGTCGGCTGGCCCACCCACTGGCCATCTTCCCCGCAGAAGAGCTTGGGAGGGCGAGGTCGGGGCCCCTGCTGGGCGGCGTGCTCCACGCACACACCCTGCGCCTCTTGCACGAGCATGCGGGGAACGGTCTCGGGGAAAGAGGACAGAGCGCTGACCAGGGGAGGGCACTTTTTAAAGAACACCCGGACCGAGAGCAGAGCCATGCAGGCACCCTGAGCCTGAAAAGCCAAGTAGAACCCTCTCTTTGATAGGGGGCCGATTCTTAAGGTCTTCACATTAAATTTCCGTTCCCCGCCCTTCCTCAGGAGAAAGTCTGCAGCCACTGTGTCCACCTAAGACAGGAAGACGGAGAGAGGATCTTATGTAACGTGCACATTCAAACACACAGGATTCCGTGCTAATGAGGACGAGACTGGGGCTTTAACATGTTTTACCCATTTTTGACCATTAACTGAAACATCACATGTGCTTTACATTATTGAACACTTTCCAAAGCGCACCGCTGTGATTTCAGATTGATTTACTGCCTTCCCAGCACCCATTGTTTCCCATTTGCTACAGTGCGCTTTGAAGCTGCACTCGCAGGGAGTTGAAACTGGCTGGGGAGAAGCGGCAATTCATCATGGTGAACATTTCCTCCCCTTTTTTATTTTTTCCCGTCAGAGTTACATTACTAAGCGGTAATGAAGACGAGGAGCGGGGACAGCTTTGGATCCCCTCTTTAAGGGTTGTGTCCAGCCGTGCTCTGACATCAGAGGTTTGATGATGAGACGCTGGCCAGGGCGCTCGTCAGCTCCACAACACGAGGGGAGTTAACAAGGAGACTCGCGGCTCCCATGAGAATATAATGTAAACTAGGATATCAAATATAAGAAGTGATCAAATTAAAGACTCAAAGCCCCTATTAATGTTGTAATGAACTGGGTGTGAGCCAACTGCATGTTGGGGGATTAGAAACCAGTTTACGCTTTGAAAAATGGTCTGACAGCCTTTAATGTTTTACAGTAATTAGTTGCTACTGGTTAGTTATTTCAATATATTTTGAAAATGTTGGACCAGGCAAAGAGTGGTTCAGTATTATTGTTAAATGGAAAAATAAGGACTTTTTCAATGATTTGCAATTCATGCACTTTCCTTCAAAGAAAATGTGAAATGCATATGCAATTCAAATATCTTTTTGAGCCGCCTTTGACTGGTAGCCAGACTCGTTTCGTACCCAGTGACCTCCCGTAGCAATGCGCCTGTGATGTCGGTCGTACCTTGGTGTATGGATTTTCCATCCAGGGTGGGTAAGTGGCCGTGGCCTCGTTAGAGTCTGCCTGGAAGTAGTAGAGGTTGAAGGTCTCCTTGCAGCTGCGGTGGTGGGTGCTGCGGGAGGAGCACTCCAGCATGGTGAACCGCAGCTCCACGTACACCTGAGAGGCTCCTCGCCGCGGGATGAAGCCGCTGCGCAGCCAGTGGCTGGAGGAGCTGTCGCTCTGACAGATCTCATAAGTCCTCACGCTGTTGTTCTCATCGTCCAAACCGCTCACTTCCTCCCACTGGGAAGGAGGAAAGAGGGGAGAAAAGTGTCGTCAGGTTAAAGTGACATCTGACCCCGAAAAACTTTTTTGTGAGATCAGAGTATATTTAATTGCGCTATAAAAACCTTCACTATCGTCTTTTTGTAATGGGTCACCATTAAAAGTCCCATTAATCATAATAATGTTGCAGATCTTCGCTGGCCCTTCGCTGTAACGCACCTGTCAGAGCACTGCGGGACAGAATCCGGCCTGCTGTGGCTTTTGATCCAGCTCAAATTTGAATCTGGGTTGTTAAATCATTCCTCCCACTGAGCCACAGCTCAGCTAGTGGGAATACAAGTCTCACTTGTCAAGCAGAGCGCACGTCTGCTCACAGCATCCGAGGCAGACACAGCTTTCACCCCTCAAACACACTTTTAGACTAAAGCGTAAGAATACAGAGGGGATATTGCAAATATGTATGATCTGGGAAACCTCTACAGAAATCCACATTTGTTGGGGAGCCAAATACAACTGGAAAACGCTTTTATGTTTGACTTCTGAGCCAACAGTGCACATGTTCACCACCACTATGTTCCCAAGAGCGGGAAACAAGCAGGAAATTAACATACTCAGGGCAGAATTTAGCAGATTTTTGCTGAACTTCAGGCTCAGAAATTCGGTTATGTAAATATGTAAATCTTTAAAAATCCATTTGCAGATGATGTGTTGAGTGAGGCAGAATACTGGTGTGAATGAATTACAGTGGCACAGCACAGAGAGCCAGTTTTGAATCACTTGAAGCGAGAATTTCCCTTCTAATCCCCGCAAATAAATTCTTTTGGACTTTGGCAGCACATATGTCTGAGGAGAAAATGTTTTCCCGTGATGAAGAGGCACAAAGCGTCCCGCAGGGCTCATCTGGATCGAAGAGGAAAAAAAGAAACATTTACGGGGGAGAAATTACGTTTGAATGCAAATCGGAGAAAGAATTACAAATATAAAGATGTACGGTTTTACACAATACATCACTTGTATGCAAAAGGCTGAGATACCACGGGGCAAATTTTTGCTACACTTGAAAAGAGCTAAAAATAGCTGCAGCAAACACACATTAAAGACCATCCTGTGAATGTTGTGCACAGAAACTCTTTTTGTATTTCATGAGCAGAGACTTAATCAAATATTCAACGTGTGTGTTGATACACGTGGCGGGGTTAATCCCGTGCGTTCGCTGTTCACAAAGGGCCTGATTGCGCGACTGTAGTTGGATACACATCGCCATAAAGCCATGAAATTATATTTATGATTTCATTAAAACGCAATAAAACGATTACGCTGGAGGTTTGATGTGAATATAAGCTTTATTTGGCCTCCGAATATAAAGCGAACGCAACGTTTAACGATGATTAGGTATTTTGGAAACTGGGAAGCCACAACAATCCGTGAATCCTGAAAACAACCGACCACAGTGATCCTCTACGAACGGTAAACTGCCGGATACAGACCGTTTGTGGCATTCCCCCCTGCTTTCGCCTGTCCACATCGACTGCATCAAAGTTTCATACGCACTAGTTTCAAGTTGCGGTTTTGGCGACGTGAGGCCTTTTAATAAACCGTTTCAATGGTGACGTCTGCAAAAAAAAAATTCTTTTTGGACCTTAATCAAAAGCAGAGAGTCGTTTGTTGAGCTTTTCAATCCAGGCCCAGAAATCTCCTTCTGCCAGAGTCACTGTTACCATTTCTTCTTTTGAGACATCAGTGAATTGAGCAGCTTTGGTTGCTGGCAAAAAAAAAAACAACCTACCCTAGCAACCATTCCTCAGTTGATCATATTACAAATATGTCTTTTTCTGGCTGCACTATTGAAAACTGTGGGCAGCTCCAAGGTTAATGGGATAAATCAAAGCATCTGCTTTCAATATACTTTGAATCCCACATTCGCTCTGGCGTTTCCCTTTATTCTGTCAGTTACCGGCCATATAAGGAACTCTTTTATAGCTGAGTAACAAAGGAACAGCTGGAAGCCAAAAATCCCCCCAGTCACCACGAGGTCTGTGTTAGGAATACAGATAACACGGTGGAGCTGGGGTTACATACCTCAGGTTTGGTGCGTGAGAAGATGGTCCATTTCAGATCAGATGTCTCCGCCTTAGTGTTCATCAGGACCTCTGCAAGAGAAGATTAAAATACATGTGATATCACTCAGGAGGAGATAGTCGTATTACACTTATTACACACAAGCGGATTTAAAAGTGGAAGCAGCTCTCCATTATACTGGTATAAGAGTAGGAGATGGAATTCCACCCCTCAATCCCATCTACAGGAGCATTCCCACTCCACTAAAATTGTCCTTTCTCTCATGTTTGTTTTTATTCCCCTCATGTCCCCTCGGTCCCCTGAGACCCATCATGACTGCGGTCGCACTGAATCTGGTGAAAAGAGTCAGCTTTTGTCAAGGGAGAGAGTCAGAGCAAGAAGTGGGAAGTATCAGCCCGACGTGAACACACGCGCGCACGCGCACGTATATAAAAGATTAAAGCCCTTCCAGTCACGATCTGTGATAACAGCAGAATTGATTTTTTGTAATCTTTTGAGTGTGAGGGTGCCAGCTCACAAACAATCCGAGCAGTTCTGCTACGATTCACTATCCCAATAATATCTGGGGCCTGAGCCGCATGTAACTTGAGGTGTGGGCGCAGCGAAGGCATTTCTTTTTCACGTGTGGACATTCCCGTGTGGACACCCCCCCCCCCCCAACAAGCCGGCAGTCACCACAGATTGCCTCAGTTAAATTATAACTCATATTTATACTGATGGTATGAGGTTTCTCTCGCAAACCTGACTTTTAGAGCCGTCCATGCCCCCCCCACACCCCCACACAGAAGCTCATCTCAAGGGTCAGGCAGTTTGGTTTTACCAATAAACGGGATTTAATGCGGTGGTCCTGTGCACCACGATCAAGGAGAAAGCTGATGGTGAAGGAAATGGGGGTTTTCAGTGGGAGTTTATCATGGAGGTTATTAAGATGTTTAGTTGAATTAGGCTCCCAGTATGAGGTTCAACAGTAAAGTCAGCATTCCATAACCCACACACAGGTTTTTTTTTTAACAACCTCACTTGTGATTTCTACAGGTTTGTGGTTTTAGGCCAGGAGCTGTGAGGACAAAATTATATGAAACTGAAAATGTTCATATCAGCCGGTATCGATAATGAAAACAATAAATGCCACTCTTTTATTTCTTTTAAGTAAAACACTGATCTTTCCTTCTGCGATAAGGCCGTGGGTTGAAACTCGTCTTTATGAGCCGGGAACGACAAGCACTTGATAAACACCAAAACATACACTGACGATATAACTGTCTCTGGCGGCAACGGACAATATTTTGGAGCTCGCAGTGCAGACAGTAGATAATCAGGCTCAGGCTCTGGTTTACGTTCGCCCCACATTGTTTATAGCCTGAGTAGTTTCTTTTTATCACACAAGTGGAAAACATCTCTCCGCACCAAACACAGACTGCAGCACTTTGTGTCTTAGGTGCGGGTGACATTTGCATTTGAATACAGATCATTTAAAGGCCGATGGCTCGCTCGTTTCTATTCAAAGGTGATGTTTTGAACAGGAAACTGAAACCAGAAGCCTCTGTCCCTCACCTAACAGCTTCTGCATATTCACAGGTGGAATCAGTTTGTAGAGACTAGGCCAACGATGTGTTTTACATCCTCACTGGTACAAGAAGAAGCCGTACATCATTGTATTTTGGACCTTTGTTATATGCTAATAACGACTAATGCTTTATTCCCCAGCTCTTGTGTTTTTTTTCATGATATACTATTGATTTCAATGGTAGTGCTACATATACAGGGTATGGTATTTAAGACAGAGCCGGAATTTAAATGAGATCCAGTTCCCTGTACCGTCGCCTATTGTTTTAAACCGTAACTGGCAAACGTCCTAATCATTAAAAGCAGTGGTCAGGGCCAAACTGTTGCTTTTCTCAGCTGTGCTGTTTCCACCGCCTACTTGGTTCAACGTGTCACTTTGTTCCAGAACAGCTGCTCTGAATACATGTTCATCTGATGTTTGACACAGATTCAGTGATTCCATCTGTATTCCCCCAAATGTGAGATCAGACGCCTGGTTCTTTTTTTAATAAGACCTCTCTGCTGGTTTATTAAAAGGCTTTTGATATTTGCCAAGTTCCAATAATACGGGAATACATTTCCAGAGATAAAAACTTGTAGTATTTCACTAGAATAACTGCAACGCCTACAGTGACTAATCTCTGTGATCCTGTGGAAATGAGAAGCAATCATATTTACCACTTGCCAGCCCACGTCCCGACGAAATGCACATGAAGGCAGAGAACAAAAAGAACCTGACTCTCGCTGCGGAGACAAATATTGTTGCTGCAGCCGTGCAGAGACGATCTTAAACTGTGCTCAAAGAACCGATTCTGCCGACAACACTTGTGCAGGACGATATCTGGATAGTCTAACTAGGCAACAACGGCAGGAGGCAGGACATGACGTGCAAGAAGCTCTTTCCCACAGCACCACAGTTACAGTCAGACCAGGATCAAGAACTCATAAAAATACATCCTTTGACAAGCTCATTAAATAAATACACCCTCCTCCTCCCCGACGCTGCTCCTCCTTCAAAATATTACACCTTTAACTGCGACACATAAACATTTTCGCGCTAAATAATTAACCATAAAAGAGCGAGCGTTTAAAGTGGACGTGGCGTCTAGTGTTGTCTATTAATATCAGCGTCTTTATATCTTTGTTTTTCCCATTAATGTTTTCAATGGTCACTCAATCACGCCCACAGCTGCTCACATCTGAGCCCCTGATATTTAATACATTCACCATCAGGGAACAACACACACACACACCAACAGACCATCCCCCTCTCCACCCCTCTGTCGACAGCAAATATGGCTTAAATTTTACTTATTGCATTCCACCTCAGTTAGGTTTCCTCCCCCTCGTCGACCTCTCTCAATGCACGGCGCACGGCGGCAGCGGCGTGACTTCACTAATCATCGGTGCTACATATGCAGCAGGTCTGTCATTATGTCACGCTGAGAGGTAAATGTAGCTTCAATCAGAGACGTCTCCCGCGGCACCGCCACCATTTCTCTTTTTACAATCTACCCGCTTTGCGCTCCCCGTGTCCAAACTCCCTGGAAAGAAACACAAACACGCACTTCTCACCTTCTCCCACTTCACAACCACCGAAGCCCACCGACAACAGTCTGAGGCGAGTGATAAAGAGGAGGAGAGGAAAGTCTGAGAGAAAGAGAGGAGGGAGGTGGATGAGGAGGATAATTGTGTGGCACAATTCAGGCCGGTGCTTTCCCCCCGCATTTAGTCTGCCTCAAGTTCACTTCAGCATAATTTCAAACACCTTCATAATACTTAGGTTCCGGAGTGAAGACAGGCCGGTCTCCACTTTTCATATGAACACCTGGCTCTTTTTTCTTATGGTGATTTTTTTTAGGGGGGGGGGAGGAGTGGTGAAGAAACACTCGGCCCCAGGCTTGGTAATCACTGTTTATCGTTGCTCTATCATTAAGGTTTATGAGACAGGATGCGTGAGCGCGAGTGTTTCTATTATGTGCATGCACGGCCTTGCCTTTCACTGAAGCAGACTCAGGCTTAGGCCCCGATAGAGGAAGCCAGCGTTTCCCCTACATTCTTTGAGAAGAGGTGGCCACCCACTGCCGGAAAATTGCCCTGAGTGCAAGAAAAATGTAGGAACAATGAAAATTCGTCATCTGGTCATATTTAAAAACCCAAACAAACAATTGTACAGTAATTACAGTACAATCGTCGGCATTAACAGACACCAGACGAGTCTAAACCGACACTGGCGCTGGCAGGAGAACCAGTGTGGAGCCTTGGAATTAGAATGATGAAAAGAACATCAGATACATGAGCCAAGTGCAGTCAGTGAGAGGTGAGCGTGGAGTAAATAGGTTGAGATAGCAGTATTAGCATGTTTTATTTTTACCATCGTGGCGTGTTGGGAAAACACAGCAAGGGAAAGGCTGGAGTTTTTTTCTGCAGGGAGAGCAGATAACAGTGGAGGGCGTCCATGGTTTCTTTTGAAATGTAAAACCAGACCTTGTGTTTTTTTTGACAAAAGGAGAGTAAAACAAAGCAAACGACAGCTTTGTCTTCGACACAGCTGTCATCAGGCCCAGCGAATGTCCACCAACCAGAGAGCAGGAGGCCATCTGACCCGAGGCCCCTCTTTCTTTCCTTCTGAATCTAACTTCACGTCTGTGTTAATTCCACGGTGCGTGTTCTAGTTCCCTCCCTATTTGTTACTTTCTCCGGGGTTCTGGATGGCAGGAGGGAAATTATAGGCCTAAGACCATTTGCCCTGCATCGGCTACAATTAGACCTCATTTTAATTAAGGAAACTGAGTGCCAATTACACTCATACAGCTCGAGAAGTCCAGACAGAGAGGGGGAGAACAGGGGTAATGAAAACGAGAAACATAAGAAGATATGTTGGGAGGTCTGGGATTTGTGTGTTTGGCAGTTTCATAGCTCCATTCATTAGGCTACTTGCTCTTAATGTGTATTCTTTTAAAGATCCTGGTGCGAGACTCTTATGATTAAGTAATGTAACGTAATCAAATCATTACAAGTAAAAATTAATCAATTGCTGTCCAAGTGATTTCCAAGTGATTGCACCACATTTGAGGGTGGGAATGAAACTGTTCTCTGCCTGTGCTCGAAGTTTTGCCCAGTTTCTTTGAGTCATGAAATAATTCTTTGATGGGAGAGTTTGTGTCCTCCAGGCTCTGCTCAGAACCTCATGTATCGGGGGGGGGGAGCTGCCACGTGTTTTAAATTTTGGAAAGCCAGAACCCTGAAATCAGACATGCTCATGGATTATTCTGGTGCCTCAGGTAACTCGATACTTTCACATTTTAAAATTAAAGGAATACACGTTGTTAAATACAATCATTTGCTTTCTTTCCACAAATTACTAAAGATTATTGATCCCACCCACCCCGTGTTTGGTTAGCTTAGCATAGCACAAACTTGAAACAGAGGAAAACATGAAACCAAAGATTTTTGCTTTCTTTTAACTTCGAGGCCCAAAGCTCACTAAAGCTGTTTGCAGACCTTTACTTTGGAAAATGTCTGGAAAATTGGATCCGGACATTGAGGCAAGGGGTTGAGTGTAGCATGCTGGCACCAGAACATAATATATAGAGTCTGCAGCAGAAATATTGTGTTTTTTATTTACAGCACATCAGTGACTTTTCCAAGTTGACATCTTTGCTACCTTTTTTCAAAATCACGAGATAAACGTATTTTGCTTTTGCGTCTGAAACTGAAATATTTCTGTTGGTTGAAAAGTGTGTTGTCCTTGTTAGCTTGTGCTCGCTGTTCCCCTCATTTCCTGAGTTAGCGTGAAGCTGAAAAGCTGCCGGCAAAAGTAAATAATTGTGTGTCTCAAAAAGAATTTCCCATTTTCTCGACATAATAGCATTAGCTAGAGCAGGTCAGTGTAGCCACCTAGCAAACTGTGGCTCAAATTATAAATTGTGATGTATTATGAGTAGTTGCTGCATTAAATTTGCTACAAGAAAAGCACTCAATAATCCCCTTGCATGGGATTATCACCTTCATTGTACTGGAGCAGTGATCGTCACCCAGCTATTGTTGGTTTAACTTCAGAAATGCTAATGTTGAATGTCCTTGGCGTTCAGGTTATCTAGCGTGGTGCACAAGAAGAATGCAAATGAAAAGCAAAAATATATTTTTCCCTTCACGTGTCAGCTCTACATTGTTTTTGTGAGCACGGGGCATGAATGTTGTGTGTGTGTGTGCGTAAACTGTGTTTGTGTATCTTTGACAAAAGTTGTGTCTAGTGAGATTAGACCTAAGCTTCCTGTGGTTCCTGTCCCCTTTCCCGTCTCCTGTTCTAGTGGGGAGGGGGTTAACTCCTGCCCGACTGTAAAACAATACCCTTGGCTACATTAAGTATGTGTCATGGAGCGACGTGACGGGAGCTGAAAGTAGCAGAGGTGAGATCAAGAAAACGTGTACACGTTTAACACTTCTTTCCTGTCTAGTCTGGAGGGGATTCACGGTGTCAGTGCAGTGGCTGGTCTCTGTCCCAGGACAGGATGTGACCTAGTTAGACAGGAAGCTTCACACTGGACAGAAACCAAAGATGCTACTGGAGAGGACCGACACTGCCGTGAATCAAACTGACCCAAACCCCTGAGGATTAAGCACAGGTCTGTGGTACCTGCCCACTGAATGTTTTCCATTAAGTTTACACGGCCAACAGAGATTCACTCGACAGGAAGATTACATTAATCATCTCCACTTGAAGATGGGTTTCCTACCAGTGCATCATTCTCCCACACATTTACCAGAGAGCGGACAGATTTCTGCCCCTGAGCTAATCATCAATTCAGAGCAGCAGTTAACTGTTTTGACTCCTAGTTATTGTGCGGCTGCGTGCGTGTTCTTCTTAGGCAAAACACCTTTTTAATCTTTTCAAATCCTTGTTCTGCATTCAACGTGAATCCATCAGTGGATCATCACAGCATAAACGAATTAACAAAAGCCTCTCCCCTGGTGCTGAGCGCTAAACAGATGCAGGTGCATCGCCGGTGCAATGCTTTTCTCTTTTTAACGAATTGTGGCAAAGTGAAAAGGAAAACTGTTGCATTATTCAAGTCACACTAGTTTCAAAGAGCGTTTACTTTAATCGGAGTGGTATAAAAATGTTTTGACCCTGGCGTAAAATGAGAGATTTAAGGTTAAGAGGATATGATGCATCCACTTGGTTCTGCATCTCTTTATGTTGCCGCTTACGAGTAATGAGTGTCGACCTTTAGTGTCAATTCCTCTTGTGCATCTTGGACTCTAACAGCCTTTTTTCCTCCGTAGACAAACTACACTGACACAGTGGAGAGGCCACAGAGACTACACTGGCTGAGTAATGGACACTGTGTATAGAGAGGTGACTCGAGCATTTGGCAGCACATTTCAGGGTGATTCCCGAAAGCTTTTGCTGAGTGACTTTTGCGTACAATGAGAACTGACGGATATTGGCAACAAAAAGCGAAAGCAATAGATTAGAACATTTTCTTCTCAACAGGACGCAAGGAGAAAAAAAAACCCTGTCCTTTCTCTGGGTGAATTGTTAATCATTCAGAATTCGATTCTAAGCGAACACATTTAAGACTTCAACCTTTAAACACACACTTTTCCCATCATATGGTGTGATTGATTAAATCACCTGGCTCTACAGCATACTTCAGTTCCTTTGGAATATTGATCTGCCACTCAGTGAATTCAGCCCCCGCTACTTCCAATTAGAGACGGAGCTTTTCTCAAACCCTCTTCAAAAATAACCCCTCTGACTGGCTGCTTCAGAGCATTGTTGCAGGCTACACCAACTCTCTGGTGCCTTCCTGATACCGAATCCTATAAGAGGAGGAATAAATTACAAAAAAATAAAACTCAAAAAGACCTTCTTTAAAAAAAAAATTACATTTTTTGAGCGTATTCTGCCCTTTTCATAACTGCTGCATTACCACGAGCCACGCAGCCTTCAAAGGGGACCTATTACGCTCGTTTCCACCTCGATATTTCCACTCTGAGATTCCACTAGTACTGCTGCATGATTCAAAGTTCAGCAAAGTCATAAGCAATATTAGCTAGGGTCTCCTTAACAAGCTTCCTAAAAGAGCACTGTCCTGTGTTTGAACATCCAGAGCTTGTGAGTCGTGCCTCATCCTCTTTCCTGTTTGGTGGCTCTGAATGCAAAACTTTGAATCAACTGACTTGTAACTGCAATGGATACTTCGCACTGATAACAGTTGTTGACAAACAATTTGATGTAGATGTATTTATTCTTCCAGTTTCGAGGGGGCCATGTGTCTACATGCCCACTCACTCTGATGAAATGATCCTCACACGGGTTCATTCGGACATTTTGGGACTTTTACTGTCTGAAAGTTTCAGGAAAACATCCAGACCTCAGTGCAGGTCTGAAAGCAGCTTATGTAACAGAGCACAATTGATTTGAAATGGCAACTTCTCAAATCCACCATTATATGTTGGAGCCCAAATCCAGTCCAGAGAGTGAACACGAACATCAGTAGAAATAAATATTAGGTTTGTGTGTGATAGATATTACATGGATTGCATATTTATTGTGGATAATATTGCCATACTTAGCCTTCCATCACAATCACAAAAACGTGTCTATGGCCCATTTAAGAGTGGAATATGTGAGACATATTAAACTGGTGACTGACAGAGGTTAGGTCTATGTCACCAAACAATTATATAGTGAACCTGCTCTATCAGTTATTTGAGAGCTGGAGTATGACAAATGACTATAACACCACTAGACTATTATGGAGGAATTAACTGAGCCTGGAGCCGACAAGGGGATAAAAACTGAAAAAAATGACACTGGAACCAGTAAGAGTTCAGAGCAGTCTGAGAAGTCGTCTCACAGGGATTTCTGTTCTATACATTTTCCTCATTATTTGAAACTTTGGCAACGTTTAACATGAACATCCTAAAGTGTAATATTATATATAAATGACAGAAACTCAGGAGAGGCATAATAGCTCCCATACGGATACTGTGAGGTCAAACTCAGCCAGGAGTTCGGACCATGCCCATATTCAAAAACAGATGAACCAGTCATGTGTATTAGTTTTCGGTAATATAAACATTTTTATCCAACAATCACTTATTTTTATAACTGGTCGAGGTTTTATTGATAGCTTAAATATTTATTATTTAATTATGATTTGCCATTATATTACCACAGCCCGAGACAATGTCTTCAAAATGACTTATTAGACCAGCATTCTAAAACGGATATTTGATTTACAACGACTGAAGCCAAAGAAAAGCATTGAATCCTCACATTAGAGCAGCTGGAAACTGAAATAGTCTGGAATGACTCACTTAGACAATGACAAAAATAACTAAATGGATTTGATTATGAAAACAGTTGGCCATTTAATCCTCTGTCAATCAATGAATCCATTCATTGACGGGTAATTACAGCTCTATCCACAATATTTTCTCCATCCTAACCCACACTCTCAATTTCTCTCTTCCATTATCGCCCAATGTTATTTCTTCACCTTAAATTGCCTCCCCCCTCTCGGATGACAATTATTATAATGAGCCCCATTAGCGCCAATATCCTGTTACGATGGAAAACCGTCAATCATTTCATATTATGCTTTAGCATTTATTCTGCTGCGCCACCAAAACGTTCTTTACAGCAATATTCTCCTCCTCCCCATCAGACATGGAATTTGCATGAAGGCAACCCAAACATGAACATGACGAAGAACGAGAGGCTGCTTCTCTCAAATGAAGTTTGGAAATGAAAAGTCTGACACTGAGCAAATACACAAACTGTCCCCAAAACAGTCACTCGACTATGAAAGTACAGTTGAATGCTCAGAATAAGCCCTAAACTCAAATGTAGCAGGAGATTTCAGCCTGTGACAGAACCTATAGCAACAAATCACGGGGTCAACATCTGTGTCTGAATTAAATTAACCACATATGTAGGGAAAACATTTTTTTCAAAAATCTAGAAAAGATATGAAACTCTCTTTTGTATTTCTGTATATGGTGAAATTTCTCCCACAACACAAAATTCCACCTCTTCTTTCTGCTGCAAAAAAAACAGGCCTCTTTCTTTTCACCTTGAAGCCACCAGGCTGAAACGTGTGTGTGCTGCAAAGTGCATTCCAACACTTAGCTGTTTTAAAACACATTTTCTGTCCTGATGTTCTTTGCAGGCGTGTGTTTAGTTTTTTGCTCGGTGCCGTCGAAGGCTGCAGTCAGGAAAGGAAAGAGAGGAACAAAAGCTTATACAATCAGGAAAGTGGTACACTGTGGTCGTTAAATTACCAGCAGGGTGATGTGTGAGAGAGCATCAAGGTTTACTCGTCTGACTGCAACCGATAAATGCCAGACAATTCCAGTTTGCTATTTAAAAAAAACATTTAAATCAGTTGGAAACAAGTTCTAAACGCAGACGCCACCGTTACAGTGACGCAGGTTCAACCGCCGTCGGGGTTCTGTGTGTAAACACTGGCCAACCCTCCTTTGGACCGGGTCATTCAGAGCCCAGCTTTGATGAAGAAGAGTTGCTACTAGGAAAGGAAAGATATGTGTTGATCAAAATGTCATGACAAGAACCTGTAGGAAGCACACAGACCAAGTCTTCATGTCGCAAATGATTTAATGAGATTTGTGTTTTTTCTGAGATTTATGACAGAAATGTTTCAAAGTAAACTGCAGTCTTGAGTCAAGCCAAGTGACGGCTTGTTCCACTGAACAGAGCCAACAGCGCTCGGACACACGTGTTCTGCAGACCTGCATCTACGCAGATCTTTGGTCTGAAAGTGGTTTGAAATCGAGAGCTGTCGATAAATCGCTCCTATTATTTTACTGCAGCTTCAAGACTGTCATGAAGTAAGTTCAGGTCTGACAACTTTATAGAGACTCTTCACTGCTCTGTGCCTGGAAGCTATCACACATTATCAGACTGTGGTCAGCGCTGCCCTCTGAAAATCAAGTTGCCTTCAGTGAAGTTATCTCCTTTATGGAGGACTTGAGGGACATTTGGTTGGAGACAGTAGAGCCAAGCTGCGTGTCATCCCCATGGGAGTGTGCAGGTGAGGGGCCTGTTTTCAAACACCTTTTCAATCTCTTCACAGGGAGCATTTTCATCCCCCTGTCTTCTCAGGTCCGCAGGGAGGCCTGAGGTCGGGGTCAGCCGTAGGCTGGCACCCCTGCAGGACGGACACTGTGGACTCACACTGAGCTGAAATCTGGGATGATCTTCCCGACCAGCGGGGGGGGGGAATGCCACCCCCGTGTTTTCTGTGTCTCTGGATAATTACACCAGCTAGTTCAGCAGCTGGAAGAGAATAGATTGACTATAAGCATGTGTGTGCCTGCTCGGTCATTTAACCATGAATATAGGACTGGGTTCCATTATAAAATGTGGAATTTTTGACCTACAAAGCAGGAATGCAATATTTTTACTTCAGTGCAGCAGCAAAGCCACTCTTCTCTCTTCTCCCTTCTTTGAGCAGTGACAGCGTGGAAATGTGAGCTTACACTTTATGTAAAATAATACATAACAGGTGACCTATCTTATTTCAAATCCTGTTTTATGAAAAACCCACATTGCTCCATCTCTGCTGTGATGCATCCGCGACCTCTCCATGAGCCCCTGAAAATGTCTACTGCTGTACTTAAAACACGTCTCTATCAAAGCCTCCACTAAGGCACAGCCTACAATTCATTTTGGGAGAGGGGGAAGAAAAGAATTGTGCCAAAGAAAACGCACAGACACACACACACACACAGCTTTCAGTGACTAATCTGCAGTGGGAGGTGGACAGCTTGAAGCTAACTCCAGCTAAATAAACCATCTAAGGATTGACACATCTAAGTGGAAATACAAGGGAACAGACACTCTGCAAGAATTTTCTCCTTTATTCTGACACATCACACTTTCTCATGCTCAACCAACAGACATGGTGAGCGCTAATTCGCCTCGCCCGTACCTGGTGACTGAGGGTTTGCACACATATATATGACACATCTTTGGATGTGGAGCCATTTATCAGGACAAAGAGAATTATTTTTCCCTCTCAGCTATTTTGTGTTTCCATCTGGGGATGGCTTCAGTAATTTACAAACAGCTTGAATTCCTAAAACACATTTCTCCAATCCCAGAAAGACATGAACCAAGATTAATAATACAATGAATCCTCTTCAGCGATAGCACGAGGCAGAGATATGAGTGATTTGCAACCCAAGGCAAGCGGGTGAAAGAACAATTTTCTGTGCAGCCCTCCTTCAAAACAAGAGTTCAGGCTGCCAGGAAAAAGGTGTTTAATGATTATTTAATTGAACTGACCTATTCCTTTATGGAGCCCGGCTCCCTCCTAAAGCTTGCGCACAGCTACGTGCAAGAATGTCTCTGTTATGCCGTCTATAGCAGAGCCCTCTTGGTTTCGGCGCGGTGTATGAAAGCTGGCGCTCGGAGACGTGGAGCCGTGTGCATGCATAAAGGTGGAGGCAAATGTGCGCGTGCTCTCTCCAGGTTGACGCCGAACCCAGCGAATTTGCGTTTTAACTTAAAACTGGCATATCAAGCACGAGATGTAGGTCAACCCGTGATGCAGGGAGGAGAGAAAATATCCCGAACACTTCCTCTGACAGCGCATGCTTCAAGCAGGGAGATTTTAGGTTGTTTTTTTTTTTTTTTTAATCAAGTCTTGCACGTTCGGGCTCAGACGTCTCACCAGCTTCATGCTGCCTCATCCCCTCCTTCGATTTCTGACAAAAACATTGCGATTGCGATTGTCCTAACAGAATCCTCAGTGTGCCTCAAATAATGGATGTGATTAGTGTGCAAGATAAAGATGGGGCTGAGATAAATACCTCCCCTCCCCTGTTGTTGTTGCCGTCCTCTAATTAAATGCCTTTTTAATCTCTTTATTATAATCACATATTCAGCCCATCACATATATCTGACAGATCTTTCCTCAGGTGTGTATGATTACAGAATGCAAATTGGCAATGCACACACCTTGCTCATTACACGGTGTGCAGACATGCACCCTCCTTGCCCTCGCTGGATTTGCTCTTTCTGTTTCATTGACTCATGCCGGTCTCCCCATCTCTCCTTGACTCACTTCAAAGAGAACTCCCATCCCTCTAAAAGTGCCATTCTCCTTGGTGCTTATGGCTGATAGGCTGTGGCCTCATTCCCTCTCCACTGCAGCCTGTCCCCATTGTGTCCCAGTCTGAGAGAGCAGCGTGTGGGTGGAGGACAGACCGACTCTCCAAAGTGAACGCCTGACATGGATGCATGGGCTGGGGCTGCATCCTCTCGGCGAGCTCAACTATCGTGCACCTGCAGTTCCCCCGCTGCCATATGCATCCTTTCTATAAGCAGTGGGGGAGGGGGGGTTGAATTGAGAGAGAGACATGTGCTGAGAGCACTTGTGGCACTTGGATGCCTGTTTAACTCTTGAGGAAACTAATCATCGGATTGAGGTACAGAGGATGATGGGCTACAGGCTCTCAGAGAGGGGGGGGGGTGGGGGTTGCTTTAAATGCAAATCCCTTTCTTATAAAAACCGGTTCCGTTTAAAGGGATTTCTGGGAAACGATCCACATTTCCACGGCAGGGGAGACAGTCAGCAGGAGAAAACAGGATAGCACCAGTCAAACATCAAGGAGACAGAGGACGTGGAAAGAGTAGCAAAAGAAAAGGCTGCATGTCTGTGAAAGAAAGGATTGGGGCTCAAGTGAGGCCTTTTTCTCGATAAAAGCATTCTGCTGTTGAGACACTTGAGAGAGTTTTAGTTCAGATTGTGAAGCATCACGTTACTCGCTGCCATGGAGGAGTCAAGAGGTGAAAGAATACACAACGCACTGGGTGCAAAATATGAAAAAATCCTTATTTTCTAAGAGTTGTTGAGGGTTAGTCCCAGTCTTGCCTTCCATCTTAAAGCCAGCATCTATCTGCAGAATATTTTAAGGAGCTACAGCTTTGATATCAGCAACATAGCGAACATTGCAGCAATTGTTTAAAGCGTGCTACAGAGGTGCATTTAGCCTATAGCTGCAACTTATATTTTCCTTCGGATCTCCAAATAAATGGATGTAGTGAATGTAAATGTGGTTTCAGAAGGGTCTTGTCATTTAACTTTTCATTAATGTCTGTATGACCCCCCCCCCTCCCTGTTTCCATCAACACCAGCTGAAAAGTGCCGATGATGATTTCCAGTCCGAAAGCAAGATGTGCCCGACGTGCTCAACAATCGCACCGGCAGCTGTGTGCTCTCGTTGCCTCCGATGTGAAGAAATGACTTGTAAAAAGACGGAGCTAACAGCTGCAGAAACATACCAAACTGGAGATTAGAGACACTCCCCCAAAGCCAGAGCAGAGTAAGATGGCTCTGGCCCAGTAACATGACAGCGAGAGCGCATGCAAAACACCAGGAGCCCGAAACACACATTGCAACTTTCCTGTTTCCGGCTGACCTGTGTGGTCTATTGAGGAGAGAGCGTCCCCACAGTTTGAGACATAAATCAAACATAAATGCCATATTTCATGTTTTCTTAATCCCTTTCCATTCATTTTTAACTGCACTGCTGCTCTGTAATCATGTTGTCTTGTAGCGCCTTCTTCTGCAGGGCTTCCACGCCACCTCACCTGTCAATCACATTCACACGACACTAGCCATTTACTTTTACCAGCTTTTGTAGAATAAATAATACATGAATAAGTTTGTGTTAAAAGGCGACCATCTAAAAATGATTATATTTCAATTGATCACACAGTTTATTGAGTCTGAATAGAACGCCAAAAAAGCCACGGGGGAAAAAAAAAGGACAGAGCATCATTAGTGCATTTGTCTTCTGACAAGGTGTTGATATCATTAAGGCTCTGGACCCGAACAGTTGGAGGCGACTGCAGTGCTTTGTCAATGACAGCATTTGGAATTGCTAAGAGAGAGAAAGTGTGTGTGCAGGGAATCAAGAGGGGCAGAGAGAAAAACAAAATGGGTACTTTATGGGTGTGTGGGAGGATAAGGATCTTTAACAGCTCACATTTATACATTCAAATATGTTTTAAAATTGTAGTGGGGCTACATTAGTGAGACTTAGTACTGGATAAACCTGTCTTTTCAGTTTATGCTTATCAGTTATGCCATGCTGCACATTATAGATGTGTATATGTAAAGCGAGGCAGAGTTGGTGAGCGTGTTTGTCGTGAGGACCAGGCAGAGGCAGACACCTGTGCTGGTAATGTGGAGCAGTAATGCAAAGACTTGCTGCCAGCATGTAATAAGACCTAGCAGACCTACCTGACTGAATGTGGGGGAGACCAGTATACGGCCACAGTGTTGTTGTTTCTGGTGCTCGTTTCACAAAGGGAATGTGACCTACGTCATCTTATCCCGGGCACTTTGTTATCTATGTTAACAACACACAAAAGCAGTATTTGGAAATCTGGAAGAGATCTTCAAAAGTCTTAGTTCCATGCAGGCAAGTGAGCGGGTAGAATTAGGTTTGGGTCAGGATCAGGGCTGTGGTTGAGCATACACTGTTGTGATGGTTAATGATTGCGTAAGGGGCTACGAAGGAATGCATTCTATCAGTGTCCTGTCAGTCATAGGAAGACGAGACTGTGTGCGTGTGTGTGTGTGAGAGAGAGAGAGAGAGACGTGTGCGTCCTCGTGCGCTAATTTCCATTCTGAGGTTTTCATTAATTCCAAGCCAAAGTAGTTATCTGATCAGGAGGTCTGTGTTTTAATCTTTGTGGAAACAGAGGGAGGAGAGAGAGGGTCCATGTGCCAGCCAGCGAGTGGCATGCATGAGTGAGTCATTTATCCTTTAGTTGGAAAAGGAGGAGAGATCTGGCAGCTGTGAGCTTCATCTGCCCTCCCATCAGTTCATTACAGATTTCACTACAAGGTGGAGAAAAAAGGGGGGAGTTGGGGGTGGTGTTGATCCACAGTGTGCTGGAAGAGGAGCGGGCCATTACCCAAGACATGGAAATCAGACATCTTGTTCACACTTGGCAAGACAGAGATGTTCTGGAATCAGTCGACAAGGCACCAAGAGCCCCAAAGCCCCCTCCCCCCTCCGTGTTCTTCCCTGTTCTCCACTCTGTGCCAGCGCTGCACCTGTTTGGAACCAGCTTCTTCTGAAAACCAGTGAGAGCGAAACACAGCAAAGTCAACCACGACTATTCTGAGGCACTTTCTATTTTTGATCATACCGCCAGCAAGGACCTGCAGGACACGGCTTCCCACACACAGATTTGAGGTTAAGTATCTCATGTGTCCCTGAGAAAGAGATAGGAGAACTGAAACTCAGAAGTGAGAGTAAAATTTAGCGTCTGGGAAAATCCCAGACTTCTCTCTTGAAATACAAAGTCAACAATGGCTTTTCCCCCTCCCCACAAGAATTCAGACTGCAGTAGCTGAAGCGACATCTTCTTTTGTCGGGTGTGTGTGCACAAGCACCAAATCCAAGCTTGAAAAGACGCTCAAGAAATCCATGGCCGCCGACACGCACGCTACATCCCCGTGTTTGCATAGCCCATATAGCAGAAGCCACACTGTAAATCCCCCCATATGAGGAGAGTGCAACAAATATGTAGCTTCCAGCCTCAAAACCAGGCATAGCTGACAGATTTGTGTTCCTGCCACGGAGTAGGTGAAGTCATGCATGTTTGTGGAGCTGGGGTTCATTGTATCAGAGCTCATTGTTTTCAAGGCTAATTTATTTTATTGTCAGAAACTCTAGTTCACAGGGATACATGTTGGAGATTAGCCAGAGAAATCATTTATTCCCTCAAGTCTTTGTTTAATGTCAAACGTGTCGTCATTCGTCGCTGATTGATGCGACGTGTTAGCATTGGAAGCGAGGCAGCTGTGTGTGAGCTCACAAACATAACAGACGGCATGTAAAGATGGACATCCAACTATTCTGAAATGAAGCCAGAATATCCCAGATATGAACTCTGCCATATTGCTCAACAGAAGCCCAGGGTCTGTGCAGCAGCAATGGGGGTGGGGGGTGGGAGGGTGGGGAGGCCACAGGGCTGAGGTTACACCGATAAACGCCACCTACCAAGCCTCAGCTGTCAATCATGACGCTTCACCCTGTTTTTTTTAAAGCTTCAAATGACTTGAAAAAACTAACTCAACAGAAACACGAACACTTGGACGTATATCACACAGGGCCTTCACTTCTTATTCAAATTCCAACACTTATTTTACACGTGGGGGGAGGGGGGGGTCCTCTAATGTAATAATGAGACTGGAGGGTGTTTATGTCTCTCATGTTTACTTTGACTTATTAGATTTTCTCACCGGCTAACAAGGAGATGGTGGGGTTTATGGTTCTGCTGCAGCCAGTTGGAGATAAAGATGCTCTAGCTTCAGCTTTTGGGGAGCAGTCTCGTCATCCACCCAGCCAGTAAAAAGAGTGATGGAGTTCAAACACAGCAGCAAGCAGCCGACACGGCAGTGAGGTACTTTTGAAAAACCCCTGCAGTGCAACAGCTCCTTAAGAAACCCAGTTGTGATCCTCTGAACTCCAGTAAACACAGTCCTATTATTTCCACCGTTTTCTATAAAAGCTTTTACAGAAAGTTGCATCACCGAGATTTTTTTTTTTTTTTTTTTTTTTTTTTACAAACTCACTTTTCAGTTCACCGTGTAGACCTGAAAATGCCCTTTTAATGCCAGCGACATGGCAGGAGGGGGAAAAAAGAAATAAACACCTAGCCTCGTGAAACTCGGCCCTCCTCCCCTGCATTTAGAAAATTATCCCCACACTGGCCTGGTAGTTTCACTGCCTCACGATGCCGAGCTGCACTCGCCTGTAAAAACCAGACCACCATCATTTTCTTAGAGCATTATGACAGATAATTTCAGTCTTGTCTATGTTATTTGTCCCTCCAGGGTTCGCGGCACTGATCCAATTCGACCATTACCGTCAAATCTGTTGGCAGGATCTAAGCAAAAAAATTCAAAGCACCGGAGGATTTTTTTCGGTGATAGCTAAAGTGTCTCATCTAGTTGTCTACGTCATCCGGCAGAAATCACTCCAGCCTTGTATTAGCCTCCACGCACTGAATGTTTTAGTATTGATTTTAGGGTAAGCGGGTTAAGGGCCCCCCAAGGAAGCAGCCTAGAAACCTTTTGATGGCTTTAAAGTGAAACCTAATAGAGAAGACAAACCCTTGGATATGACCTCACTGAAGATATGAGGAGAGAGAAAACTGCTTTTCTTCATTTCTATACATGTTTTGATCTCGCTTTCCTTTCTTTAAACTAAACTGACAACCCATTGCTTTGAAGAAGGAGAAGCACCACATGGTGAATGGCCATTTCCACACTGACATTCATATAGAGGCTGGTGAGTCAAATGTAACACTAAGTACCTCTAATCAGTGAGGCTGCAGTCATATCCTGCTATGATATTTCTATGATGATTCCCCAGAGATTTAGGTCAGCCTCTTGTGTGATGTCTGCACAGCGCACTTTTAAGATTCCTTGTGGGTTTTTTATTGCACTTACTCCAGGAGAGGAGCAGCATGTAACTCAGACTGTTGTTACCTGGTACCGACAAGGCTAGATGTTGACTGGATGGAAGGACAGTCCACAGTCAGTGTCCTCCTTTAGTTGCCGTCATGTTTTGTCTAATTGGTGTCACGTTAGATCCAGTTGTGTTTTCTTATTTCCCATTGCAATCTATTTTTTCCAGTGTATTTCCTTATAGGTAAAGTTGTGTTTGCTGTTGCATTGTGTAATGTAGTGTTTTGTTTTCATGTTTGCCTTGTATTTTAGTTTGTTTTTTCTTACTGGCCAATATGTTTTTTATTTGCAGTTCAATGTCTTTTAAAATTGTGAATTTATTGTTGTTTTCTACATGCAAGGTGACTTTTTTATGTTTTTAATAATGCAATTAGTGTTTCTTATTTGTTGTTGCCTTTTGTAATTTGTTTTTATACATTTTGAGATTTGCACTTCCAGACCTATAACACCAGCTGTAGCCACAGACAACAAGTCCACGCACTGGGCAGCAATTAGAAGTAGAAGCCTCACTCACCTTCCTCTGCAGAGACCAGCAGGATGAAGCCCAGCAGCAGGACGGTGCTCCCCTGTGTCACCTCCATGGCGCAAAATCACAGCGGAAACGCTCGTGTGTCTCCGTGATTTCCTAAAGACCAAGTGGCACCGGCGGCTCGGCTTTGCGCACTCACTGACCGCAGACCTGTCCGCATTTAAATCGGACTTGGAGTGTTCATGTGGAGGAGCCACAACACTGCAGCAGAAACACACACTCGCGCGCGCGTTGCTGTCAGGGGATAGTGGCTCTGCGCTGTTGTTATTGACTCTCCGGAAACTTCTCCTCCTCGTTGTCCAACTTTGACTTTGTGGTGGAAAAAGTCTGCACAGAAACCAAGTCTGGAAGTGTAAGGGAACAAAGCACCTCCTCCTCCTCCTCACTCCTCCGTCAGCAGTGGGGGCTCATGCCTCAAACTTGTTGTGTCCTTGCTTTTCTTCAGGGGGGTGGGGGGGTTTCAGCTCCGAAAGACTTTCCCCAAATCCTCTCTCTCTCCCTCCTTCACCTCAGCTGGACGATCGCCCAGGTTGGATCCACCGAGCCGAACGCACGCCAGTCCTCATCCTCGCACCTCATTCCACATCTTCCTCCGCACAAGAGCAGATTTCTGGGCTGCGGGGGAATAAAAGCAGAAGATATCCAGTAAAGGTGGAGGGATGCGGCGCGCCAGGTCAATGCCGGCCTGCTTTAACGGGGACGACAGAGCCGAGGCGTGCGCAGGTTTTACGCACGGCGGTCCTCCCGGTGGTGCGGTGCGGTGCCTGAGCGAGGGGTGACTCCTGTGAGCCGCTGTTCACAGTCGCTTCATCCCAGCATCACACCCCGGAGTCGAATGGCCCCGGCAAGCTCCGCCCACTCCCGTTGCCATAACAGCAGAGTCAAGAGCACGCGGTGTGAAGTTTCATTTCCGGAAAGCGCCTTCAAAGTAAAACCCGATTCTTAAAATCCTAGCTGTGTCCCAATTCAGGGGCTGTGTCCTTCTGAGGCTGCATTTTGGAGACCAGCTGTGACGACTGCAGCTGTACCATTTCGAAGGCCTCAAATTGCAGTATACAAATTAGTCCTTCCTTTAAAAACAAAGGCACCCACAGGTGGATTTTTTTCAAGGCTCACTCAACCCAAGGAGTAATTGCACCTTAGTAACAGACTGTTTTTCATAGAGGTGCACCAGGAGCACCAAGGAGCATTACAAATTTCTTGTCATGTCCAAGTTCAGCTCTGTTGCTAGGCAACAGCGATAAAAGGCTGGATGAGCAGGTAACGTCGATCACAGAAATCCTCTGTAGACCAGACCTTCTCATGTAGGTCCGGGCCCGGCCATCATGGTCCATGCACCATAAGAAGGCGACCTGGGTAGCAGTGCAAAACGCACGGATATCAAAACTTAAGATATTTCTTAAGAGACACAACATGTTGGCAGACCATGCAGAAGTGCTGTTTGTGGTAATTGAAAATAGTTTTTCAGTGCAGTGTGTAATCCACTATCCATACAGGAAATATCAGATGCACATCGACACCCATGACATTACTATACCATTACCATTCTATTGCATGCAATAGACTTTCTGCCACCGTGATAAAAAATTTTTCAGCATTTGTGCTTGTAGTCATCGCTATGTAGTCATCAAAATAAAACCACTAGTCATATAGGTTCACAAGCTCAGTGCATATCAGTGACGTTGATTATTCATATTCCTGCAGGTGATCTCATTTAAGGTAAAGCTGCTGTAATGTAATGGAGCTCCCTGGCTTCTTAGCGCGTAGAAAATTGCTTTTATTTTGAAACAAGATCCACCCAATATCCGGCGATACTGTTTCGACTTATCGCAACTCTACAATAACAATGAGTGCTGTGTACAAGTACTGGCATGTTGAACCTGTAAACCGTCCTGAAGGTAAAAGCCGCGGTGATGGACCAGGGGAAAAGTAGATTTTAATTATATGCATTTAATTATAACATGTCTGGCCAAAGAAGAATTCTGCAAAATACAGATAACACACCACTTGAGTCATGATGCAACGCTGCTGCCACATTCGTTCATACAGTTTTCATACAGTTCACATAATTAGCATCTCTGACCCTCATTACAAAGAATTAGCTCTCCTGAATTTGTGCCACATTGCCAGTCATATAGAAACTTGCATGTTTTATGACATCTCTTGCTCTCTCACTTGCTTTCTCTGTGCAGGTTTTTTTTCCTGCAGCATCGTGAACATTGCATGGGCTCTGTGAACGAAAGCCATAACATTACCGATTCATTACATCAGTGAACAGCCCGTTTTCTTATTTAATTAATGGGTGTATTGCTCCAGGGAAATTGAACGGATTCACTTTTTGAAGAAGATCAGGGGGAAAGACAGCTGCAGAACTGAGAGGAAATGCTAATTTTGGGCCTAAATGACTGAATGTAAATAAGAAATTAGCAATTCATGCTCGCTAACAAGGCCGGACCAGTGTTTGATTTTGCTAGGAGAGACCAGAGTATCTTGTTTGCTTGCTTTGACTTGCCATCTTTGTTTGTTGTGTTTTATGTCAGGATAATTGGCTGCCACAACAAAATTTGTTTTTCAGAAGTCAAGAGAACAAGATGTATGCCTGTACTGTGCTGCCCTTTGTATACATATTATATATCATAGAAGTAAAGACAAGTATGAGCGTTTCACAGAAGGAGCAGTTTGGTCTTTTCCCCTTCCGTTCCTTTGGTCATATGTTGGTGAGTGATAAGCGGATAGACACTCAAAACCGCATGCGTAAGAGGGCGATGCTCAGGGGCGCTCAGCCATATTTGCTGTACGCAGTGCATAATATTCCTCTTCATAAGTTTTAATCAGGCTCTTACTACCAGCACTGGCAGAAGCTGCAGTGGGAGCTTCAACAGGAATGTAAATGTGAAACAAACGACACTGATAAATGGCCCTCGGACGTTCAATTTTCTATCGTCAAGTTGAGTCTGTAATTTGTAGAAACCTCTCCTGCAGTGTGAGAGTGTAAAACGGGAATAGTGGGATTAGTTTGGCAAAATAATTTATAGGAATTATTCACCCTGTAATTAAAATTCACTCATTATCTTCCCATGCTGATGGAGGGGAAGGTGAAGTGTTTCAGGAGTAAACAGCATTGCAGCCAAATCCAATCCAATGAATTTCCCCATTTTGGGTCTGACACAGGAGTATCTGATCTTATCTTATCTTACAAGGGAAGAAAATGGTGACTATTTGTTCAGATGTAAAAAAAAAAAAAAAAAAGACAGGAAAAAAGCATACAATGCATCCATACTTGTCCTCCTAGTGTCTGTAAGCCCCAACATTTAAATTCCACTCACAACAGCATCATTTACACAATGTTTTTATTCTAAATGTTCTCCAGTACTTTGTTTGTGAGTGCATCACAGCGGATATTTATACTAAAAATATTGCATAGCATCTACCTCAATGCCACCACTGAGTGTGAGTGCAGCCTTAGATGCCAGCATGGTTGAAGACTCAGGCTTTTTTCCCACAAAT
The DNA here is from genome assembly GCA_016785235.1 of Pseudorhombus dupliciocellatus. Lineage (NCBI taxonomy): Eukaryota > Metazoa > Chordata > Actinopteri > Pleuronectiformes > Paralichthyidae > Pseudorhombus > Pseudorhombus dupliciocellatus. Next base: position 243,841 of record JAFBJW010000043.1, on the reverse strand, counting down.
TTTGTGGCATCGAGGGTTTTGCTGAGGTGCATTGGTGCATTGAAGTAGCTGCAGCTACACAATGGGAAGTGCACCCATATGGACCCGTAACAACCTGTAATGGTGCAAGACTGAAGCAATGAGCTTAACTGCAAAAACACAGTGTGCTGTAGCTACTTTCTTGACTCATTAGGTTACATTACAGAAAAATGGACATCCTCTTTTTTTGTGTGTGTCTCCAGTGTCCTCCAAAGGCTGAACACTGGCGTTATCTGTTTGCTTCCAGAAGCATTTAGCTGGTTCCAGTAAAAGTCATATTTTTCCTGGCACATTCAAAATGACACTGGTATATTCTGCCTGCAGTCATACTAATTTTTGGGATCATGAGTTATCGTTGCTGCTACAAAAAAAAATGAAAGTGTGCGTTTGGCGTGGGTGACATTTTAAGCCCTCGCGGGTTAAGCTCTGCCCCTGCAGCTTTAAATGTGACACCAGAAGGCAGCGTTTTAAAAATGATGTCACACTCTTGGGCTGCGAAACAGAAAAACCCAGTGTCTTAGTCATTTTCGATTCATCTCAAGGTCGTTAAATGTTACCCGCAGAAGGTAGCAATGTTTAAATGGGCAGAATGAGGATGGAGTTGGCGTTCTTCCACTGAAGTTGGAGTGTTAAAACAACCTCCTCAATCCATCTGATGCAGATGTCTTTTTTGGGGAGTGTTGGCTGCAGTCTGGTGCTTTTAATAATTGCTTACAAGAGTCAGGAAAAAGACAGCAGAACCCATTAGGATTAATCTGATTTCAAACTGAGAGCTCTGGCACATAACCACAGGAGTCTGTATTATCTCCGGCTATAAACTAAAGAAGGCACTTCTTTTGTAACTGGCACAAAGGAGCATCTTAACGGCAAGAAACCCTGCACCACACCCCGCCGTGCACCTCCCTGAAGATGAGGCCTCTAATCTTCACGCAGATTAAAATTAAAAGGGAGGAGGGAAGATGCTACACTGACATCATCTGGATTTACTAACAAAGGGCAAGATGTTAACAAGAGAGGCGAACTGGAGATGTCCTACACAAACAGTTTGAGGGCAACCGGCTACGGCCTGATGAGCGAGAGAGAGAGTGAGAGGAGGGGATGGAGAGGGGCAGAGATGAAGATACAGCAGGCTGAAATGAATAATAAACCACGAACATGGAAGTATCTGTGTTTGATCCTCTTCTCCGGGCTGCATCTGTCATGTTGTAATGAAGGTAACAAATGGTGCTGACAACCTCCTGTGTGGAGCCAGGGTTGGCTAGACTGATTGAAACGTCGAAGACGAAAAGGTATCTGTTGCTTTTTCATTTTTTTTTTTTTCTTTTCTTTTGGAAACTGAACATGTGCGCTCTGTAATCATCTGGGATTCTCAGGATTACCTTGACCAAATAATTGAGTCTGTGCAGGAGAGTATAGACTCACACATCTGACAGCTCCTGCAATGGAACGATAGAGACGTTTTATCCAGTGAATTAACCAGTGGGGGGAAATATGTTTCCTGTGTGTCACAGTGAAAAGCACTAGCTCAAAAAGTTTTACAATATCCATATTGACTGAATTTCTGCAAAGCAGGCAATGGCAAGGCTGAAAGAAAAAAAAAAAAACTTTCATCAAAATAAATGTTTTCCATTGGAATGAATGGCTATTTTCGTATTAAGTAGTAGTATCAAGTAACAACCTTTTCTTTGAGAAAGCCTCAGCATTTGAGGGCTGTGTCCTGAGAGGCAGGGGATGGCTGATGCTTGTTAACTCAGGTCCCTCCAGGTCCGCTGGCTTTGAGTTGTGTGAAGGGTCTGTGTTGTGCTGTGACGTCCCTCTGCCTCTCCCAGGAAGTATATCCAAGCGCACGAGTTCCTTTGAATGCTTTGACATAATTCTCGGCTGAGTCTCCCCTTCAACACTGGCATGGCACACATGTCAGCTGTTCTTTTCATCTAAATCCCAGCCTGTCACTGCAGCTCTGGACCCGAGCAGCAGGCAGCGCGAGGCAGAGCGAGCCATCACTCCATCACCAGCCTGTTGTCAGCGCGGCTGTGAACATTCGCTGGTAATCCTCGCAACTTGACAATCCTCCCGATCCCCGCAAGAGTCAAGACAGTGAACGATTGTCCTTTTAATTTCACCGCCAAGCTGGTTACACTTTCACCCAATTGCCTTTTCGTTTGTAAGATTATTACTGGTAGAAAGATGTGGCATGGAAGGAACCCTTCAGATGTTGGTGTGGATCCAGATCAAAGGATGGATCAACGGATTACTTTACCCTTTCTTTAGCTCTGTGAGTGGCAGTTCTTCCTTTATTTCTCTGGGAATCATTTGGGAATCGTCAAGTAAACATCTGGATCTAGTGAATTTGCATACAATATCCTAGTCTCCTCATCTCTTAGTCCTATTCAGCACTGGCTTGAATTTTTTTAAACTCATACGGAAGCCTGGATTTATTCATTCCATTCACTCCGGGATCCAACCCTGGATCCTTCCACTAGATTGTGAGTGTCTGCATCTTCCTGGTGTGTGGCGCACAGGCTCTTGTTCGCGGCTCAGAGGAGGATAACAAGAACACGCAGGCAGGAGTAACCCGATGGCTGCGAGGCATTAGCGGTTTGCAGGTTAAAATCCTATTTCTGTTCAGTGATGGATGTTCTCCCCGCTCTCTGTCGGATCCCTCACGTCACTTTCAGCTGAAATAATACAGCAGCGAGCCAGGTTGTGGTCAAACAGGTGATGGATGGTTTGAATTTTCAGAGTGAAACGCCGCAGCTTCACAGCGACCCTGAACAAGATGAGTGGTTAAGAATGAGATTAGATGAGATGAATATTTTACCTTCACACACATTATAACCTGTATCTGTGTTTGAGCTGGGGGAAAAAAAAATCTCATTCCAAGGCTCTGTATCTTTAACATCTGCGCCGTTCAGACAGGTGCAACATCTCAGGGGATTTTAAATTCATGCTTGCTTCAAGGCCAGTGAACTGGCCAACCAGGAGGTCAGTGAGGAACAGTTTGTTTGGTTTTTCTCTGTAGCTCTGAGTGTTTATGTAATTGAAATTCATAGGGCCAAAAATGAATTCCATAACTGTATGAAATCGAAGAGGTAGTTTGCGCAGAATCTTTTTGCTCATGCTCAATAATCCATCCGTCCGTCAGGCTTATCCATCGTGGATCGCTGGGGAAGCAGAGAGCTGAAGAGCCAATGGGTGCACCATGGACAGGTCGTCAGCGTACCGCAGGGCCCACACACAACAACGACCAACAGCCATTCACACCCACAAACAATTTCGCTTTCAATTAAGCCTGAACACCCGGAGGAATCCCACGCAGACATGGGGAGAATATGCTCATTCCACACAGGACGAACCAAACGTGGGGGGTGCGTCACGCTGAGGCCACAGGGCTAACCGCTGCATCGCTGTGATGTCCTCTTATCATGAAATAACTGGATCCACAAAGTTCAACAGTCCCTGCCTCCCTAAAAGGGAATTGATTTCCCTGTGATTTTGTAAGTTCTTCCTTGAGACAATATGTGTGTGTGTGTGTGGGGGGGGGTATTTTCACTTAATGAGGTGTAGAATCATGTCAGCCATGCACACGTCCACAATATTTTCATGTTGACACAAACACTTACACAATAGCATAACATGAAATCAGATCGAAAGGATCCTCACTGTGTGTTTTTCAAAAGAGAAAATGGCTCCCCCTGATGAGAGGAGGAAAGGAGGAGAGGTGGGGGGTTCGAGCACCAAATAAAAGCCAGAGGAGTATGTATGCAGCTGAGAGCAGCTTGTGTAAGTCTGGAGCGGGTAGAGAGAGAGAGAGAGAGAGAGAGAGCGCCCTCCCCTGGTCGTACTGCTCCTCTCCTGCAGTCGCCCACCGTGGGGCTGGAACACATGAAATCAGAACCACAGGCGAAACAAAACCAAGACCGCTGAGTCCACCTTCAGAAAGCATTTTTAAATTCATTTTATTATTTTATAGCTAATTTACAACAAGCGCTTCACTGAACTGGAACATTTTATTTTGCTTGATATTTGTCATTGTTAAATATATTTTTCTGCATCAGTTGTCTCTGTGTAAGTTCGTAATCAGTCTTTTCTGTAAAAAGTCATATATTTTTATAAGGAATATCACACTATGATACGGATGGCTGAGAGAGATATTAAGAAATACATTGAACCGTTCAAAGAAAGAAAACATATTATTCCATTCATGGATGTTTCATCGTGTGTTGTCGTTTCTGTGATTCTCTCAGTGTGTAAATGTTAATGGATGTGTGGACGTGCTGATACTTGTGTGTGTGTGTGTGTGTGTGTGTGTGTGTGTGTGTGTGTGTGTGTTTGAGCAGATAAACTGGGCTGTGGCTCGGATGGACTCTGGACCTGCATTGATTCAGCAGTGTGCTGGAGCCACACTCCAACATACCTTTTATATTTACAGCATTTCTGGCCGAGACCCAAGTAGCTCTCTCTTGATATGTAAAAAAAAAAAAAAAAAACTTAAATCAAATACATAAAATACACAGACTTGCGATGGAACCAGCGACAGTTCTAGATGAATAATTAACCATGAACAAAAACGGAAAGCCCGTCCTGTACAGGCCTCAGTTGAGAGAAGCAAAGAAAGAAACAAACAATAAATATGAATACGGTTACTTCCATCGACACTTCCACCTTCACTCTTATATTTCAGGACCAATTATGAGTAAATACAAACACATGCTCATAACACCTCAGAGTCCCTCTGTTTTCCCGTGACCGGCTTTTTCCTGCAGATACCTGTGGCATACAATGCCGTCAGTGCAAACTTCATAAATACTCTTTAGACTCTTAGACACATGTATAAACCATCTTCATTGCATAACATCATAGCAGTATTGCAGTACATCTTCATGTGTGTGTCTCACTCTCTCGTTTTGGCACACACACACACACACACACACACACACCATCTATTTATGCATTATACATCATAACCACCATGTGGATGTTATAAAGGATAGATATTTCTCATATGGTATCAGTTACACACTGTGTAGCGTTCTTGACAACCACACAAGCACCAAACACACAAATTCACACACACACACACACACACAGTTGCGCACGCACACACACACATACACACATACAGCTGCATTGTAAATGTGTCTCAATTCGCTGTCAACGTACACCAGAACACGTCAGATGCGTCAGCTCGAGAGTGAGGTCTGCTTTTCATCCGCGGGGCTGAGTGCTTCCCTTCTTTTACTTTGCTGTGTTAAAATGGGAACGTGAGTAAATCCAACAACCAAACAATATCAATATTACCCAAAGAAATCAATGGAATATTGTTTGTAGATGTTGATTTTTACAGACTTAGTCACGTTAGAAATTGTCATAAAAAAGATATATATATATTTATATTTATATATATAGGCCATTTATTTGTTAAACATGACTTAGCTTTTATTTTGTGTGGACACGAAAGAGAGAAAGAAGCAGAGGAAAAAAGTGGAAGAGAGAATAAAAGAAGACCTAGTCCTCCCACACAGAGGAGTTTCCACACATTAATGTGCACAGATGCGCACAAATACACACAGACGCACACGCGCACATACACGCCCGCACGAGCTCTCACAGACACACACATGCACACGCCATGGCTTTTACTGCGGCCACTGGAAACAGTGTGTACGTCTGTGGCTGAGGGATTCTTTTGGAAGAGTGATCGGTGAGTTGGCTGTGGCGCGATGAAGCTAACAGCTCTGCTGTTTGTGCCTAGAGAGATAACATTCATCCTAGATTCTGACGAGCAGGTCAGAACAGCCATTCCCCCTGCAGAGGAGTGTGCTAGGTTACAGCTGAGGTTACAACTCTGTGTGTGTGTGTCAGTGGACAAGTGTGTGTGTGTGTGTGTGTGTGTGTGATAGCGTGTTGGTGCGTTGAGTGTGTGTGCATAAGAGAGCAGAGGCTAAACAGGATGTCAGAGCTTGTACTGTGCTCCGACCTCTCGTGACCGTGTTTCATGACCTCGTCTCTCTTCTCGTCTTCTTTCTTGAGACATGCTTTAAAAACACTCCTCCATAATAGGAGGCGGTTAAGAAGAACACAGTCTATCTACTCGCCTTTCTTCGCCCACTTTTTTTTTTTTTTTGTCGGATTTTTCCATTGTTTTTGTCTCCTGTCTCCATTGTCTTTGAGGATGCATGCACAAATTCAGCATATGAGTTTTTATCATTATAATTATTTGAACTGCTCTTTAAATAATGCCTTGCTATATTAAACATGGGTGACTGAGCACGTGTCAGTCTTGGTCACTACTGTGAAATTCTGAGTTCACGCCCAGAACCAAGAGGAGATTCCTGTTCTCGGCCGCCCCCCTCTCCTGTCGTGAAACAAGGCATAGCTGACAGGAGGAGGGGGAGAGAAAGCCAGGAGCTGATACAAAAAGAGAGAGTCTTTTTGGGGGGGGTGGGCACCTCCATCTTAGACATAGGCGGTGGAGGTTTTCAGCATGAGACATCCGAGGGATGGGGAGGTTGAGGTGGTGCTAATACTACCTCGGTGTCCGTCCCTGCTGCGTCACCCTCTACTCTCTTGCGAGCCCTGCTCCGACCTAATGTCCTGCGTGTCCAGCAGGCGTATCGTGTGTAGATGCAGATGACATGAACGGCAGCTCACAGATGGCATCAAAATGCATCAGAAATCTCTTAAGCTGTGATGATATAATTTGATTTATATTCCATTTTAAACTGTATTGACAGAAAAGAAAGAGAAAACACACTAGAATTGTTTGGTATCGCTAAATAAACCATGAGGATATTTACGTCCCCAGCACAGCTGTACCGAGATGCATTTTAATGCTAAATGTGAAACAGGACCTCATTAAATACTGATTTAGTCTTTTCTCTGTTGAATAACACACGTCCGTCTCAGTCTCTTTTTTGGTATCGTTCTTTGCCTCGCTGTGTCCCATCCCGTGTTTGTCTCTGTTTGCTGTGGTTGTCTTAGTATGCATTCGTCTCTCTGTGTCATTCTCAGTGATTGCCTAAGCACTGACTTTGCTGGAGGACAGACAGGCAGGCGAGGCTGGCTTGGCTGTGAGGGTGAAGGGTGGTGTCAGGTCGGTGGTTGGGGGGGGGGGGGGGTGGAGGCCAGTCGGGCAGGGCAGGGCGGGGCGGGGCAGGGCGGGGGGGTGCAGCATCACAGCCTCTCCCGAGTGGGGATCCAGATGTAAGGCCCTGATTGCTCCTCGATCACTGTCTTTACTTTGTGATAGACCTCTTCAAAGCTGTCCCCTTCCACGACAGCTGCAGCAGAATGTGTCGGGGGGGGGGGGGACAACAAAAGAGGAGCGGAGGGAAAACAATGGCGGAGGCAACACAAAGAGAAAAGGGAGACAACAGGAAACATTCAGGAAGAGGGGAGGGGGGGGCAGAAAGAGATGGAAGTTTATCAGATGTGTTGCAAGTCGTTGCGAGGACCCATCAGTTAAGATCCATCATGAATATTCACTTTGATCTGTGCGCATCAGTATTGTGCTCAATCTCAATACTACACAAAAGGCTCTTTCCCATCGTGCACGTGTTCCTCCGATGTGTCTCACACTTTTATTCCGTCTCACAGGTTTTCTTTTAGTGGCTGATAAAATGTCACACATGGCAGCTGGTCATGATTTCTGCGCTGGATTTGTCATAAAAAAAAAAAAAAAAAAAACTAGCGTTCATTTTCTGGCATCTGCTGTGATTTGCCCTAAATGTGTCTCTTAAATCTGAAAAAAATCCCAGAGTCGGCCAAGAACACATTCACTTTCCCGTTCTGCAACAGAAGGAGTATGTAAATGTGGAGTTCATCCATGTGGAGGAGTCATGTTATTCATTAGCATTTGTGGAACACGTATATACATGGCTTGTGAAGCCTGAGCAGCTGTAATGAACTGATAATATCTAATGCTTTTTAAAGCATCCACATTCATATTCTGATAGTCTGGAACATACGAAGAAGTGTTACTGTTTGTGTTTTGTGTTGAGAGTTGTTCAATTTTTTTTTTTTGGATTCATGTGATAAATGAAAGTTGTTGGGCCGTTAACTGCAAATGGAAGATGGAGTCCTGGCCTCATATATCCACTGTCTGCAGCTGAAGCCCCAACATATTGGCCGTTTCCCCCAGAGGGGGAACTATTCGTCATCAGGTTCAGCTCTGAGACTGCAGGTGTATACGCTCACGTTTACCATCTGGTGTTGTCACATCCCCAAACGCTAACCCACTGTGGAACTGTGTGAGGAGTGTTGACAGAGTCGTGTCACCTTGTACGCAACATGTCCGCAGGCGCTCACCTGAAAAACACTCTAGAAAGTCTTGTTCTAGTTTTAGGGCTCGGTCCATCCCTTTCCTGGCCTGCTCCTCTGTCAGGCGAGTATTGATCTCTCTGTTATAATGACAAAAAAACAACAACAAAAAAAAATCCAATCAATTGTCCGTTCATTCGTGGACATTCTCAGAAACTCCGTAAAGAACTCACAGGACGTTCTCCAGCGTCTTGGGCCGTACGAAGATAGCGATGGGATGAAGCTGAGCGGCTTGTAGTCTGCGCACAGCGTTGGCCGATACATCCAGGATGCAGTGCTTCCCCTGCTGCTCGTGCACATGTGCAGAGTGAGAAGTAATGAGGATTAATAAACACACACTGATATTTCAGTTATGGCGTAGTAATTAGGGGAACAAGCCACGGGAGGTTTCTGATAATTACTCAGACCTTTTTATTTTTGTTGATGACGGTAAAACATTTTACACACACAGTTGTTTTTGATCATCAGTAAATTCATCAAATTTAACATTTATTTGCCTGATCCTGTAATTGCAAGGCAATTTTTTGCAAATAATGGAAGTCATTAAACCAATGACAACAGGGGAAAACGTTATGTCTTGCTATTCGTGTTTGTTTCGTACCTGCTCAGCCACCTCGCGGACACTCTGGACACTGGTGCCGTACAGGTGACTGTTGTACTGGCCGGCCTCGATGAACCGATGGCTCTGGATGTCCTTCTCCATCTGTTCCCGCGACGACACAAAGTGATAGTCCCGCCCATCCACCTCATACTCTCTCTTGGGCCGCGTGGTGTCTGTCGGGCAGAGAACAGAAACCAGTTAAATATGCTTTCATTGCTTTGAATCTCAAAGTGAAATCCAATATTTCTCTGATAAGGGAACACGCGGTGCAGATATAACCCTAAAATGGATGCCGGTGGCACCAGTGAGATCACATTATGAGCAGAGAATTGAATCAGACTCTGTGACTGACAGCGTGAGTACTTACGTGGGACACAAGATCCAAACTTATCGGGGAACTCAGACAACAGGTCATCGTTTATCCTGTCCTTCACAGGACCCAGAATGATGATGGGCCGCGCGTAATGAACTTAACACGAGGAGACAGACAGCATTCAGAAAATGGCAATTTTATATGTCAGGCTTAAAGAATGAGCTTCTTTGCGGGTTGACATTACCTTCAACTTGGGTGACTGTCTCATAACTCTGGGACGTTTTATCTCTCCCTGGAGACGGAGCACAGACGCATTCAGCCAACTTGCTTTTCACCATTATGAAATCACATTTATTAATAGCTTTGTGTGCATCCCTGTGTTCATACCTAGATTAAATGACTGTGATGTGTTTTAAAGCGACCCACTGTAGATATATACTTTAAATAACAGCCATCGGTTTGTTACACAGACTTTTAAAGCACGCTGCAACTGCACAATCAAACTCTTCAGTTGTTGTGTTGTAACATTACAGTATTTGCATTGGGTGATGCTTTCTACCTGCCTCCTGCTGGCAGGTAGAAACAAGAGAGTCAGAATGTGTGAATGGCAGCTTGGAGAGTAAACGCAAACAACGTCCATAATTACCTTGAGGGCCCAAGCTGTCTCGACCGTGGTCCTGTAACAGAAACAAAAGCAGAGATTTACACAGGGGGAGACAGTTTGAGAGACGAGGCCTACGTCAGTCCACTCTGGAGAATAAACGCACCCTCTCTTTGGTGTTAACACGAGACCACTCTTTTCTTTCCACCCTGTTGAGACAAGAAGGAAAAACACAAACATTGAGAGAAGATAAGATCAAAGTTAAAGTCAACGCCAACTCAACACAAACTGGACGGGGTTGAAATGCGGTCATAAGGGTCCTGAGATGAGAAATATGGTGCTTGAGCAATGTAACATTTATCTCAAATGATCAGGGCTCCAGCGGGTTTTATGCCCTGGAGATAAAACTAAAGTTATAACATATGTAATGATGTTCAAATATGACAACAAATAAGTTAAAATTATTTCAAAATCTCAGTGTGTCTGACCTGTGCTTGCTGGGGATGAAGCCGACCTCCTCGGCCTCATTCTGGGGGCTGACTTTACGGGCCTGCCACCACTCCTCATCCCCGCAGTCCAGCACATGCAGCACATCCCCAAACTTGAAGCCCAGCGCTTGACTGAGGAAGCCACAGTCTGCGGTCTTGTCGTAGTCAAAAAGAGCCCTGAGCGATGAAACAATGGCAATCATCATCATCATCATTCTATGATCCTTTTCACAGGAAGACTATACCAGGAATATGACATGGTAGCAGAGAGAAAACTGAAGGAACATCATGAAGTTTATCAACTCAAATAATCATATATTTTTTTCATCACCTGCATAATGAATGCGGAAGCATTTCACCACCTCCATGTATTTGTTTGTTACCAAACAAATATAAACTAGAGTGTTTATTGAAACAATGCATGGATTGAAGAAAAGGAAAACAATATTATTTTATTTGTGGAACTTGTTTGCCTTGCGTGTTTATTATTCTTTTATGTTTCAACAAATGGAAAAAAGATGTGCAAGTGAATGTCCATATTGGTATCATGTTTCAGATGTAACTTAATCACTAAGATAATGTGACACGTCACTTCCTGTAAACCGACCGAACACCTGTAGGTTTCACAGGACCCGAACGGAAGGTAAATAAAGTAATCACGTGACGCGTCCGGGCGAACCTGCGCTTACGCACGTTGCGTAAAAGTCGCGAGAGAAACGTCATTTTAACCGGCGGGTGAAGCGCTAAGGGAGAAGATGAAGGAGTTCTTATGGACGGAATACTCGTGGAATATGTTTGTTCACACGCGCGAACCAGGAGGGCGAAGCGGTGGAGCTAATTGAACCAATTGAGCTAATTGAACAACCGGAGGGATCCAGGCAATATCCGGAGCCCGCTGCGGCCGGCGAGTGAAATCACACGAAGTTCATCTCACAGTAAGACCATGTTGTCACGGAGCAGTGTGGTTTGACATCTGGACTCTTTGTGTTTGGCAAGAACTTCCTTTCTCTACCGACTTCACCTGCTGCTGTCACCTTCTGTCGGTTTGGAAACAGCGGTGGGCTCTCAGTAGGTTGGGTGAATGGTTTTTGCACAATTGGCAATGGAGGTGTCCTCCAGAGTTTTTCTCAGCAGTTCAGAGTTACATTATTATTTCTTTCTTATTTTAATGATGTGTTTTGGATTGATGTTGAATCTAGTCTGAGACGTAAAGAGACGGGTGTCATGTCTCTGCTGTGCCAGACCTGATGTAGAAGCCTCTCTTTGGGTTGCTCCTTAGCGTCGTTGTCCCCGAGCCCATGCTGCTGTTCATCAGCTGTTCCCTCAGGTCATGGATCTTTGCTTCGAAGCGGCTGTACTCTGAAACAGAAATGCAAACGCATGAGGGGCCTTTTGTTTTACTCATTGTCACGAGAAAGGTTTGCTTTGTAGTTTATAAACATGCATCCAACTTCTCTGCAAAATACTGATTCTAACTCACAACCTTCCTTTGTCCACATTTCTCTGTTGATCTTTTGGTTGTTTGTTTTTGAGATATTGTGAAACAAATGAGCACAAACAAACTTGTTTAGTTTGAATTAAATCAGTCGCACTTTTGAAATGTCGTGGCTGATGTGAAGTGAAAATATCAACTCTGAATGTCCCATATCTCAGCATGTGTGTGGGAATCATTGCACGAAGGTAGCTGTTATGTATGCTGGCTGTGGCTCTACCATCGGGCCGATACTGAGCGATGATGGTCACTGTCTGTCCTGCGTTCTTCAGCGCTGCGGCTGCCTGTTCGTGCGTCGCCATGCGCAGGTCCACCCCGTTCACCTGATGCACACACACATACAGCATGACTGTCAACAGCTGCAGCAGCAGGGAGGAGAGAGTCCCTCAGTACCGCTGTCGGGTGCGTAAACGTGCTGTGTGACAACTTTATGAAGATAACTGTCTTTACACTGAGGATCTGATCGCCTTTGTGCAGCTCTCCGCTGAGGTCCGCTGGCCCTCCTGCCAGGATGAAAGAGATAAAGATTCCCTCTCCATCCTCGCCCCCAACAATGTTGAATCCCAGGCCCGTGGAGCCTCGATGGATCAGAACTCTGCGAGGCTCCCTGATTAAGGCAGAGACATACAGTGTCAGTAAAAGGAGTAAATAAAAATACTATTCACACCCATCTGCAGCAAATCCCACTCACAATAACCAGCGTATGTGAGTAACAGCCAATGGATCGTAACTCACCTGGGGATGTCATCATCTCCCATCATGCCGTGCAGTACAGGAGAAAACCGACTAGGTGAGGTGGGAGTGAGAGCTTGTGGGTAATCTGAGCCAAGATAGTTGGGGTGGCTGAGTTCAGTATCCATGTGGGAATATGCTGGAAGAATAGCACACAAAAAGATGTATAATATTCCAGAGGGGTGCTGTACACAGATATGCAACATCAGCTAAAATACAAGTTGAGACTTCAGGCTGTTTGGCTTCTCTGCTGCGTAAATGCATTTGTGTAATGTGATTTTGTAGTAGGAATATATATTTTTTCTATTACGTTATGAAGGCTGGTATGTCTGGAGAGGGGCTTACTGCTGGTGAGGTCTGGAGGGTTGTAGGAGTTGGTCAGGAACAGGTTGTTGGGCTTGGCCACCCTGAGGTACACCACCTCGGCTGTGTTCTTCAGAGCCCCCACCGCATCCTCGTGCATCACATCCTCCAGGCACACGTTGTTCACCTGTTTGTGAGCAGCAGGCATTGAAACGAAGTCAGCGTCAGCCACAACAGATGGCTTAAATTTACACCCTTCTTTAACAAACCAGATCCATGGATTGTATTTCGATAGCACTTATATTTTCTTATTCAACACTCAAAAGCGATTGACACAACAATTTCACCCATTGGCAGAGACATTCATACAGTGGAGGGGCTGGAAGGAACAATAAAATATAAATTTTAATGTTCCATCTAAAAGCCTTCACTACTTATTGGAGTTATTATCCAAAATGATAGACTGAATATGGATGACTAAACACGACTCTTCTGATGGATAGATTCTTGTCACCGTAAAACACTATTTATTTGTTTAATCCATCCCGTCTTGGCGCATCCTTTCCTGGAAAGGATGCGCTAAAACCATGTAATAGGTTCAACTGCCGTCATCTTATTAACTTATTTTTTTAATGCATTCCTGCAAGTTCTGATTATAATTGTCTTTTGGAAAGAGATCCATTATAAGCATAAGCATGTTGCTGTATATTCCAGTCAGAGCTAATTAGCCCAGACACCATTTAATCAAAGCCAAGCTCCATTTTGAAGTTCCTGGTGTTGAGCTTGTCATGAGCTGCTGTGTTACAGTCTCCTTGTTCTCCAGCAGATGGCAGTAGAGCTGCTTGCGTTTCACTGCAGCTATACCACAGTCGACCACATTTATTCCAGCCCACACATCTATTCACATGTTAATTCATGGCATGAGAATAACGGCTGTAATTTATACAGGCTCTCGATACTTTACTGCTGCTAATGTACACAAATGTGTGAAAATGTGTGTGTGTGTGTGTGTGTGTGTGTGTGTGTGTGTGTGTGTGTGCGTGTGTGTGCTTCAGAGGTGAGAGTCTGAGGTTGTCAGTGACGCATGTGTGTGGGCACATATCTCTGCGTCCTGGAAGTGATTACATATGACTGACTGACCGCTAGGATCTTGTCCCCGATCTGCAGGCGTCCATCTTTATGAGCCGCCCCGCCTTCGATAATCTTGGTGACATAGATACTGTTATCTCCTGGTATGTGCTGGTTCCCCACCCCTCCAGCGATGCTGAAACCCAATCCTGGGAAAGGAAATCAACAAGAGAGGCAGAGCAGTGATCGAGGGGTTAACAGCAAGCAGGTTTGTTCAATCCAGAGGGCACAGTTTAGCCAGGTAAAAAGCGTCCTGAGCCCACTCAAAAGTGTTGATGCAGTGCACCGATTCATCCTCCCACGTACCTTTAGGCCCTTTGATGAGTTTGATTTCTGTGACTTTCTCGGCCGCCGGTTTCCTGCGGAGAACGTAGAGGCGGACGATAGCACCTGCCTCCTTGAGAGCTTCCACAGCTTGGCTGTGTGTCACCTCCCGCACATCAACATCATTCACAAATAAGATGCAGTCGTTCACACTGTAAGCAACAGGGAAAGCGACAGACGGAGGGAGACAGTGGGAGGGAGAGTGAAAACGCAGCGTTGAGTTTCTGTTTTGGTGCAGAAATCGGGTGTAATCCTGCACCAGATGAGGTTAGGAGCAGTCAGTCTTCACTTTTTTTTCCCACTGTGTTGGGGATCCAGTTTCACCGCAGATGTCTCGCCTTTCCCCTGTTCTCAATATTATTATAAGGAGGGGATAGACCCTTATGCTGTTAAACTAGCTCAAAGGGTAGCTGCAGCCCATAGCTCTCTTTGGGTTAGCTGTTCTTGAAAATTACAGCGAGGCACTGGAGTTTAAGTGACGGCTGATTTTTCCAGCAAGATTCTGATGAAATGGCTATTTTCAGTATCACACATTCTTCCGCCAAGGGCCTGAGAACTCCACTTATCACAATTCCATTCATGTGTTTAAAATTGATTTCACAGCCCTGAACATCACAGAGCGTAACATTTTGTAAGGCTGAAGTGATTCTGGAGGTTTAACCAGTGAGATCAGCGAGGAAGCCTCCAAAAGGAATGACTGCTGACATCTCCATCCAAGGATTTATAGTGACGAACACACACAAACACCCACACATGTATGTTAAAAACTTCACCGAGGTACAGTTACTGACATGCAGTATAAAATGTTCAGCACTGCTCTCTGAAACATCTCATGGAGCTTTTCCTCTGATTTGATACCTCGCCTGAGTCATTCAAAGTGAAAGAAGCTCCCTTACTGAAAATGTTTTTATGTTTTCGTCATAAAACTGATGCTGTGACAGTCTGACAGCAACATGACGTCTGTGGTAGTTTCGAGATTATTCAGACAGTTACGGTCAAGAAAATAAAAATCTACATTCAGGCAATTATAGGGGTTTTCTCCAGGCGTCCTTTACACTCCAACACCAATCCAGATGGACATTTATAGGTCAACTGTAAAGAGGAGGAGGATGCCCATATGTACTTGCTTATGGCAGTGTAATCGGGAAAACGACTCATAAAATGTATTCTTTCTTAAGCCTGACTGATTTGGATCTGGGGGGGGGTGTCTGATATTTAGGCCTTAGATGCCATTATATGTTATTGATATTTTAATTTAACCTAGACTTAGTTTATTATGTGCAGTGTGTGTATTTTTTTTAAAATGTCAATATAAATGCAGCTCATTTGAGCATTGTTCATTTTGTAAAATGGAGGTTCTGATTGGTGCTCCCTGTTACGCAGTATGCGTGGTTTTTACCTCAGCCGTCCATCCTGAGCTGCTGCTCCTCCGGGTATGATTTTGGTGATGAAGATGCTGGGGTCGTCGCCCACATGAGGGTTGTCTGTTCCCCCTGCGATGCTGAAGCCCAGGCCTGAGTTACCCTGCACAGACACATGTAATGTTAATTCATTTGACCTGAGGGAGTAACCATATCTTTTATGTTTACTGTACATGAATTAGGAGTAAAGCCACTAATAATAAACATGGTTGCTCCAAAGACAAGTTACATTGTCATGTTACATTCACTGTCAATATGTCTGAAATACTCACTCTCTCCAGTGTGATCTCCTCATACTCGATTTCCCCTTCTGTCCCATTCACCTGTTGGAAACAAATCTTAGTTAATAGTCTATAAGTAGAAGACATTTGACTATAAAGTATAATTATTTCGCATTGAAGTATTGTTTACAAATTGTTGAAGTATACACTACAGTACTAGATATCAGATATTTTGTTTCTCTCCAGCAGACTGTCCTGACTAAGATCCAGAACTGTTTCCCTCCTCTTATATGTGTGGTATCTGGTTGATAATAGCAGCGCTAAACCTTCAGTCTAATTCGTCTTGTGGTTCGACAGCTCAGCTTTACTGTCCTCTGTCCCAGAGGAAGAGGGAATTCAGACAGCTTCAGACTTTGCTGTTTTGGTGTCTGACCTAGAAAGCAACTTTTCCTAGTGCTGTAGTGGTGCAGAAGTACTGGCCTGCAAGTGATTGCAGCCTTTTCTCTCTGAGACGCCCCGTTCTCTAATCCCTCGACTTTTCACGTTCATATGTGCTTTCATTTTAGAAATGACTTAATGAAAGGATCAAGTGGAGTGATAGCTCCGTTCTGTCAAATGTTCTTCTTTCTTTATTTTATTGGAAAATAATTGAGTTATCGTTCAGGTTTAAAACAATGACTGCGAGACCTACCTGGATGTGGAGAATGTAATGGAACTACTGGTAATACAGAGTGAATATGAATGCAGTTAAGGGAGTTAGGTGGTTGAGCCTAACATGCTAATACAATAAAAGGGAGATTAAACATAATCCTTACATATGGGGAACCATCGAGCGTGTCGGTGTTCACCACCACTGGAGGAGTATTTCCCTGGAGACACAGAGAGAGGAAACATTATTAAGAAATGAGGGCAGCGACTCAGAGATGACGCAGCCCCTGGATGAGCTCTCAGTATATCCCTGAAACCTACAGTCACAGCCAACACCGATGGCCATTTTGGCTCTCAGCTGTGATCACACTGTTGTCACTCTGCTAAAGGAGGGGATGGTCCCAGGAATGTTGTTTTATCGTCTACACGTGGGCGGCCCTCGTATTGGTGGTGTCAGGTGACAATATGACTGGTTCTACTGATGCTAAATGGCCATCTCGTGATCAGCGTGGGCATCAACCTCCTGCCCGGCAGCCCTTTTGAGATGGTGATTCATGTACTGAAGGCACATGGTGGCGATCTCCCAGCACGCTCTTGGAGATGGTGAGGACACGTACAGGCAGCACAGTTAGTTATTCA
This sequence comes from Pseudorhombus dupliciocellatus, assembly GCA_016785235.1. Taxonomy (NCBI): domain Eukaryota; kingdom Metazoa; phylum Chordata; class Actinopteri; order Pleuronectiformes; family Paralichthyidae; genus Pseudorhombus; species Pseudorhombus dupliciocellatus. The sequence continues at coordinate 226,590 of JAFBJW010000043.1, read as the reverse complement.
TCAGGAACAAAGTGATTAAAGAAAAGATCCGATGCGGTTTGGTTTCAGCAGCATCTGTCTGTTGAGTTTCTCTGAGGTGTGACACGCGTCGTATTCCTTGCTTCTTAATCCCAACTCTTTTCTTTTTTTTGGGATTCATTGTAGGATTTAGTCTCATTATCAGAGTATCTAATGTTGAAACATTTAAATTACGCGCAGCGCATTCTAACTCTCTTTCCAAGTGTCCACATCTATTATGATACTTATCATTCTCCGCCACCATGCTGATTAGCATTGGGAAAGACCCTGTGCTCCTCACGTGCTCATAGAACTGCAAACGGCAGCAGAAAACCAGCGTGATGACCTTCACACCTGACAGCTCTGAGTCGGACACACACAAACGCACAACAGTTTTTTCGTGTGATGAAAATTGAAGTTTATTTTTTCCCTGAGTCCATCCTCTCTGTTTAAAGTGGAACCTGAATTCAATAAGCGTGCCCTGTTCTTACACGTGTTATTAAAATGATTTGCATTATCTTTGCAAACAGAACTTCAGACTTAGTTTCCAAACTGTACAAACCAAAGCAACCCAATGCTTTTGCTCCATAAACTCTATTTTTATGAGGCCTGTAATGCTCTTTTTTATGTTTGATCTGCAGCTGTTAATTCTATTATATTTACCATCAAGGCCATATTCCAAGGAGTTTTAATTTTCACCCCTTGACTGTAACGGGAGAGGGTACATTTGAAAATAACATAAACCCTCTCAGTCACACGTTTTTAACCTTAACATGTGCATTTTTGTAAGATGGCAGTCAGCATATCTCCCATTTTGAAGAGAAATGCTCATAAATAGACAGAAAGGTATAAACACCCAAGCCCTGCAGAAAATGCCATCGGAGCTCTGCTTTAACCCAACACTGTGGATTGTAAGAGTCGCCCGTGTTGAGCTTCACCGTGTAGCTGTGTCCAACGGGCCGTGCCGCTGAACATTACGTCAAATTCATCCTTATCTGGAGACAGAAAATAATGAGTATAGCCAGCAGAAATTCAAGTCTAGTGCAGGCAGTTTCCCCTGGAGGGATTTAGACAGAGCCCTCTCTCGTTCTCTCTGCTCTGTCAAGTCTTTCGACATCAGGGTTGTTAGGATTTACAGTGTTGGGCTGCTCTCGCCCCGCTGTATTTTAGCACCACCTATTCAGCCACCCCGTCCTCTGCCAGGTCTCTGCAGGCAGCACCATCACCTCTCTGCACCCAGACCTGTGCCTCTTGGTGAGTTCAAATGTAACACTCAGAAAAAGCATATTCAGCAACAACTGAAACGCATTTATTTAAAGTTGTCTGGTCAAATTGCCCCAGTTTTTTACTGAGTTTTGTGCGAAGCTGTGATGTAATAATTTCCATAAATATTCAGGCATGCGCTGAAGCACAACACAGCACCGACAGTATGAAGCAATGGCTTTGAATCGATTTCTTTCCTCCCTCAAGAATTGAATAAATAGAGTAAGTACAGGCAATTTACCAGTGGAAACCTCAGGCTGCAGGCTACAGTCAGGCTGTAGCTGCACACAGTTGCACACACACCAGCTACCTCCTGCTTTGTGACTCGCAACACACTCAAACTATCTCATCAATCGAGCTGCTGTTCTGCGCATGTGCACCTGCACACATGCACGTCCTGTCAGACCCCTTGTGTGCACGCAAACACGCCCCCCTCTTCGCCTTCAGGCTGATGGATATTTTTAGTCAAAGGAGGTGAAATCCTGCCAATGATAATGACACTGAGCTTCTGAGTTAAGCCTCAGAATGTTTAAAACACCATGCACTGTCCCAAGTTGACGAGAGAGGAGGACGAGTCGGCTCTGGACACAAACCAAAGGCTGCATTAGAGGCTTTAAGGCTGCATGTGCTGCAAGACCCTGACCTCTAAGTGAAATACGCAATGTCGATCTGAAACAAAAAACTGACAGTAACATTAAGTTGCATGCATTACCTACTCAAGGCTGACCTTTACCATGGAGCGGTGGCAGTGAGACATGTTAAATGGCTGGTGATGTATTTATTTATTTATTTTACAAACTCTGTTTTCGTTCGTTGGTTTTCAGTTCAGGATGCGACGGTTAATTTAGATTTAGATCATATCATGCATATCGATCATCTGCTGGCTTCTGAGCAAACCGCTGGCACATGTGTGGAGTGCAGGAAAAGGTGCTTGCATGCATCTATAAGTGCTTGCGTGTTGCAGAGTTGTGTCGGTAGTTAGTCTCGTCATCTATCTCCATGTTTGTTTGAATGATCAAAGCACCACCTTCACATCATCAGAGCAGCAGAATATTCATCTCACCCCTCCCAACCCACGCGCACAGCCGGAATCAACAATCAACAACTAGGATGGCACTCAGTAGAGTACATACAGTAGCATCCATCAAGGCCCAACACTCTGATACCACTCTACCAGATGCATTATCAGTTCCCTCCAGTTCCTGCAGTTCCCAGATCCATGAGAGAAGAAATCTAAATAATTGCTAGATCTGAACAAAAAACCTCCTGTTTGGTTGATGCCACCCTTCACAAGCAGATTGTAATCCTGCCATCTCACAAACAAATGCAGATGAAAACATGGCCACCTGGGTGCTGCCAACAATCTAACTGTGCCTCTTTTTATTTTCTCAAAGATATTGAAGTACAATATTTAAAACAATGAGAGTCAACATGTTTAAGAAATTCCTACCATCTTGCGGTGTCGATGCCTTTTGGCTCTCCGCACATTGTTGAGGAAGCGGCTGCCCATCTTTTTGGCGTACCACACGGACATGAACATTCTGCTTCAATTGCCAGGACCGAAATCGCTGTTGTGGATAACAGGGGAGCAAACGTTGCTCGCCTCCAAAATTACATACTGAGCGTGTTAAAGTGAGCTCTTCCAAGTTTCTCCTTTTAGAAATACCACAGAAGCATTGTTGCAAAGAGAAACGTTCGGTCCAGACCCTGCCATAACAGTTGTTCAGAGACGTATCATCCAGATTGCCAAATGGCTACCTAGCTATTTTAACTTGATACGTCTCACCTGAGCTTTCTTTTCCTCTCAATATGAATAAATCATAACATCAAAAATCACTCAGGATACACCTTTGTTTAATTTGAAGAATCGCAGGCAGAGCACAGCCCAATTAGCATCATCCTCATGATTAGCAGGTGCTGGAGACTCCAGAGGAAGCCCAGCATCCTCGGCCAAACACAGGCTCGCATTTTAAAAATTACTCATTAAAAATACAGCTCATTATATGAGAAGCAGCTGTCCTATCTTCAGAATTCCCCCATCCAGAATTAAAAAAAGGGTCAAAACAGATCCATTCTTCGTCGGCTGTGGCAGTGGACTGCGATGGTGGTGCCTCCCCTGCTCCTGGTCTGTGCTCAGTGAGAATGCAGTTCATATTTTCTGCTGCTACTGTACCATACCCCTCCCATCCCTGCTGCTGAGGGAACAGGGAGCGAGCAGGAAAGTTTGATGGCAATTACTTAGCTGTCTCTCTGCATAATGTGGACGCTGGTGATGTGAGAGGGGGAGGTATAATACTTTGGCCGGCCATAGAAGGACGAGCGGCGCAGGCTGGCCCGATGACTCTCACTTAAAGAGGGGAATTGTGGGCCTGTAAGCCCCGATTCTGGAGGGAAACTTCAAAATGGTAGTGACAGATATTTTGGAAAAAAATAAATAGATAAAGCTTGACATCTGCCATTTTTCCTGACACATTTTTCAGAGCTGCTTTTAGGAAATGGAGAAGAATTCACATTTAAACCTGCAGCTATTTCTCTCACTTTCTGAAAGACAGATTGATTGGCAGGTGTGACGCGCACACCACATATGCACACAAACACACAGAGGCGTGCACATTTAATGGACTTACCTAAGGACACGCTGAAGGACAAGCTGTCAGCTGACGTTCTCATTTTGTTAAATAAAATCCCTGCATCTACCCATCTAGTGTTCTCAGCCTTCCAATTGCAAGGCCCCCTCTATCCATCTTACACCCCCCCCCCATTCAACACGAGCAGCTCTCTCCTTCTTCCGAGTGCATTTCTTTTTTTCCTCTCTGTCTCGCTTCCCCTTTCTCCCTCCCGAAGGACCTGGGCTGCTGCTGCTGCTGCACAGTAATTACACCAAAGCTGCAGGGACATATTTAAACATTTATTAAAGAAAACTAAGGAGGAAGGAGAAAATGAAGATAGAAGCAAGATATGGCTCAAGCAGGAGTGCAGAGAGGGGAGGCTCTGATGGAGCGCTCCTGGGAAAACTGAAAACATTAATTGAATCCATACATTAAAACGAATCCTCTGAATGCAAAGTGTCACACACGACTTGGATGAGTGGTTAGCGTTTTGTCCGAGGAGGGTTTTTGCACAACATCATATTTCTAATATGTCTGTGGTGAGTGAGGACAGGAGGTGAGAGGCATGGTTTCTCAACACCACTCCCAGTGTTACACACACTGGGAGTGGTGCGGGAGTCTTTTGTCAGCACTTTGTGCCCGCTGCTTCTCTCTCGCAGCTCGTCGGGTGAAGGTGAAATGACGGCGTTGTGTAATACTATGAGCCCAAGAACTTGGACCTGCCAAGGTAAATGTATTGTTAAAAACTCAATGAGTGAAGTGGCACGAACTTTTATTCTAGTTTTTCTTATTGTCAACTCTGAACATGAAGATTCAACACCAGCCTTTATGCTACACACTCTCTGTAAAACATCAAATTATGAAGTTTGCCTCCTAAAATCTTATATCTCAAATATTGAAAAAACACCGTGCTGTCAGACAGAACAACTTTGAGCCTGATCACAGCGTACAATGTCGTGATCATTTATGGAGCCACGTAATCAGAGGAGGAGATGGCAGTGAAGACACGCAGGAAGATTCATTAATGTGAGAACAGATCAATATCAGAAGTTCTGCAGTGTGTGAAAAAAGTAATTTCTAATTACATTATGCCCTAAGTTTATAAAAAAAAATATGTCATTCGAAGCTAAAGCACCTCTTTGCTAAATCATGTACATAACCCAAAGACCTCCTCTTACTTTGCCAAACCGTTGCAGTGCTTCCAGAGACAATCCTTCCCATAAATCAATGAGGCCTGGAGTGGAACTGGCAAAGCCCCCACCATTAACGCTATAAAGAGACAGTGTGACGACACCACCTACACATCAATGACAGTCGCACAGGCTCGAGGGCGGCTGCTCAGACATCCACACACTGACGGGTGATTTCTGGAGGCATACGTATCGAACGTGGACAATTGAATGCATGCAAATGTAGAGTGAAGGGATGCATAGGAGGACATTTTTCTGACTGATGACTTTATACTGAAGGGTACTGATGTCAGATTGTTGAACATTTTAATTATAAGCAGGCACTTTTGGGGGGGGTGCAGTGTTCAAGGTCAGGGCGAGAGGACAACGTCAATAAAATGATGTGTAGTCACAAGCGTAACTACTTGTTCAGCAGAGAGTGAAAGACGGATTTAATGGTTTAATCCTCCTAATGATCCTGTGTGTCCCTTTTTATAAATCCACAAAGTTCCCTTCAGACCTGCTTGTTTCAGATATTCTGTGTTTCACACATTATTTTCTATCGTTTGCTTTGTGCTTGTGTGTGATTTCCTCTGTCCTCGTCTTTTGTCTTGCGAGATAGACACAATCACGCTCAGGATTCATGGCACATAAGGCTTATACAAACTGTCTGATCGTAAAGATGGTTTATTGGGGAAGCACAGCGGCCATCTTTTCAAGGTTATCAAAGTCACTGCACAGTCTAACACTGACCCCTGCAGGTTCCAGCCTGTCCTGCAGTGAGATTACATCGACCTGTCGAATAAACCCTCACGCTATCATGGCAAAATTCTGTGATGCATTTTAGAACTCATTTCATTTCTATGCATTTCTCGTAGTGTCATGGCTACTGCTCCACTCATTTACATATCTGAGGATGTTTGTGTGTGCAAAATTTAGCCCTGAGGAACTGAAAGTCACTTGCACGTTGAAATAAGATCCACAATGCATTGCATTTTCGCCCCTGCTTTGCTGCAGGAAAGGTGATAGCATCTTTTTTTTCCTTCAGAGCGTAGCAGCAGAAAGATGAATATAACAGGAGTATCATAGTGTAAAGTCACCCAACATTTAAAAACTTTCCAGTTGCATTCATGACACCCCCCCCTCCCCCCTCCTAAAATAGTTATTGAGTGCAAGTGGAACAAATCTGTCAGACAAAGGAGATTTGAATGACGATGATTATGAGCACACTGATATCATCGGGAGACAGATAAAATGGCGGCCGCCGTCTCTTAGGCAGAGCGCTGAGTGACACGGAGGATGAGGATTATAGAATCACACTGATGACTGATGATGATTCTGTTAACGTTCGGGGTGACGGAGCGGCACGGATCACTTTGCTCTTACCAGTGTGGAAACAGCTGAGGTGTACATTGGAGTGTGTCCGGTAGACATCAACACAGGCTGCAAAACAACAGAAGGGAGAGGGTCATTTTGCAGGGTATGCTGATGGGCACAGGGGAAGAATAGCGGGTGTGCATCAAGTTATAAGAGCTCATAAAAGGGCTGACTGATTCATGTGACTATTGATAATTCACTTCTTTAAGGATATTCCCTGCACTTGAACTCCTGGAATTTTAATGTGGCAGTGTCTTAATGACCTGTCTATAAATTGAGACGTAGATAGGTCACTGGTGTATCACAGGGCCGATGTACAGAAACAACCATCATGCTCACAATTGGTCAATTTAGAGTTTCCACTTAACCTAATCCCTGTTTACAGGCACAGTGAGAACATGCAAACTCCCTCTCTCCTCACTGATTCAAAGAATAAGCACCGTATGTCTGTTTAATGAGAACAGAGTTCTGCACAGCTGAAGCTCAAAACAATGAATTCTAAGAAATGGCTGCAGCATGAGCATTTCACATGACAGGAGATGGTTTCCCTAGTTTGATATTACAGTATAAAGCACGTTCAAGTGTAAATGTTGGGACAGATGTATTTGCTGATCTTGTGTGGGACGATAGGGCTCATGCTGATCCTTATATTTACAGATTGAGTGTCTGTGCACCTCTCAGACATATAGCCTTTTATGTACAGTTCCTCTGGTGACTGTGCATTGCTCAGTGGTGCATGCACCCCTACTCAGACTTTACTAGTCAGGAGGTTCAAACAGGCATTATGGTGCTTTCAAGCCAACCCCATTAACCCTCAGCAGAGCATTGCAAGATTCAGACATCAAGCAGGGAGAGATGGGCCTGTGGGGGGCATTGCTGAGAGGACGCCCAGCTGACTGAGGACCCCCTTAAGTCCTATGATAAGCCATGTCCAAGAGACTTCAATGACACCCTGGTCAGAAACCCCTTAACGACGCCCCAGGCCCCTGTAGCTTTGAAAAGTGAATCATTGTGTGGGTTTGGTTGGAGACTGGCACGTATAAATGTGTGGTGTGTTTGGGATTTTTGTTTGAAGATTGGAATGATGTGGCACCCCAATCACCATCATCAGCTTTCCTCTCTCCGTAACAATCATTGCCAACGACTCTTTATCAAAATCCTCATCAATAACAAAGAGCACAAACATAATCCTCATCTTCTTCACCATCCATATCCTCAGGGTTATTAATTTACCACTCTCACTGCAATCAAGCATAACATGTTAATACCCTCATGTCTTGTATGAAATGCAGCAGAGCACACTATGTTCAAGATGATCACACACGAGTGGAAAAAAAACAAAATGGCTTCTCAGTCCACAGCCACCCAAGCCTTGAGTTACCTTTATTTGTGTATATTTTTATACCTGTTTTTCCTTTCTTTCTTTTTTTTTTTTACATATTGTTATTCATGCAAACAATTCTCTTTGAACTAAGTATGTTTACTCTGGACCTTTAAACTTCATAGTGCATTCAGCTCTCCCTGAAGAGAAACACAACACTTCATAAATAATGGCAGCATTCCAGAAATAGAAATAGGGCCAATCCTGGTTCTCAAAACATTGTGAACAACATCAACATGCTCACTCTTATGTGATAGGAGAAAATATCCTCAAGATGGAATTTTGCTGCACAGGATTTTTTTTTAATAATATTGTTATTCTTGCTTTCCTATCCACTTTTGAGTTTTGAGTCAGTCTATGTATCCAGTCATCCTGTTCAGATACGTAAGAATGGATGGGTGCAACTTTAGTTAACCGGCAAATATGCACTTTTTCGCTGAGGCCAATGAAACACATGGATGTGCAGTGCAGCCACAGTGAAGTGCAAAAACATGACGCAAAGGAACGGGAATGTTGTGCACCTCTCATATCTTCTTTTGATGTGTAATGAAGGTCCCTGATTCAAGTGTTTACCTCTGAGGGGCTGAGTGCCTCCACTTTTCACAGTTCATAAAAACAAAACAATCAAAGCTCTTACAAACAAAGCCCACACAAGACATTGTTAAATACCATCTATAGAATGTGACCAAATATATTTTTTTGTCACTGTCAATCCTGACTCTTTTTATTCTTTTAAATCAAGTAACACTGTGAAAAATGTTTTTCAAGTTTTTTTTTTTTTTTTTTAAAATTTTTTTTAAATTTTTTTTTTTTTTTTTTTTTTTTTTTTTTTTTCAAAAAATGTTCTTTTATTAAACAGCCAGTTACTGTAGCTTTAAGCAAAGGTTCCTCAAACACGACCTAATAGAACATATTTTAGGGTCTATTTTTAGAGGTGGATTAACATGTATTATTACGCTTGTGAATATTTATGGGAGCTGTAAAGATCATGTGGGACTGAGAGGGATTCTAAATAAACTCCAGTGCCCTCGTGTTTATTTAAAGGAAGGGGCATGTCAACTTTGTAGTGGTGTGGCTTATTCAAGGGATTTTAACAGTTTCTGGATGAAGCAGAGTTTGGCTACATGATCAATACTCACAGTCAGTGGGGTATCATCCTCTGATTGTTTGTCATCTATTAATAACATTTTCCATATGAAAATCCAATATATATCACACAGCTAATCTTTGAATGCCATTTATTCAGAGACTTGTCACAGATACTCAGCTTTTTGCTTTCAGGTTGTAATTATTATTTGACATCAAGAGGTCCTTACTGACAAACTCTGCTTGGACAAAGGGAGTTAAACATAGTTCAGAAGGGGACATGTCTTTGTTGAGATGATTTCATTTTGCTTGTGTCGAAAAACCACATGATGCAATATATATTTTTGCGGATGTCCCTGATTGCTACATCCTGCTTAAAATATCCCTGAAAACTGGTCCAACAAAATCGTACATTAAATCAAGCTGCACAAGACCGACACTTGCAAACTGTGCTGTCACACACTGTCGGCTGCAGCAGCTGCTGGACTGACACCTGACAGAGCAGCCAACAGTCAATCAGAGACGTATGGACACTGTTAGACTAAACAACCAGGACTAAATCATGGCTGGGGCATGTTTCTCTTGTCGATTGAACCTTTCCTCTTACCTGATTTCAGTGATTGATTGAAGATACTGGAGCTCAGTCTAACCGTGGATGTTGATTAAGATGATTCCAGTATGATGCCCTAAACTGACTCTTCAATGCCACCACTCAACTTTTCAGTTTGATGCTTGTTTGAAATGGAGGCTCTATGTAGAATCCTCTCAGCTCATTAACAGGGAGGATTTTAATGGACGTATCTGCTCCCCAGCGACTTCACTGTGCTGCCCTGTGGGGAATCCAGAAACGCTTACTCCGCAAAGCAAATACAGTAGCTCTAAAGTCTTAATCGAAGAGGTGAGACGATCACACGTGTGGACATATGAGACGGCTCGCTGTTAAGCGAGCATTAGCGCTTACACCTGCTCACATTTGTAGCTACCGTAACTACATTGTGTAATCGTTATTGCACTGAAGGCAAAGTGACTGTGCTCATGTTCCGACTGACGTCTGCCGTATCTTTTGACTGTGTGACCAGCAGCTCCTGTGCCCTCTGTGCCGATGAGTCCTCTCTGTCTCATAGAGAGACATTTGTCTCAGGTGAGACGCCAAGGCGGAACCACTCTAAATGTGTTCATCTAGTTCTTTTAGTAGTAATTATTTATTTGTCATGCAACACAGTGACAACAGTGGCCATGAAAGGAGCGTAACATATTTGAGAAATAAACATCATTGTATTATATATGGGGCCAAAATTCTATCTGTTTTATTTGTGTGTGTGGAGAGCTTTGTCTCTTTCTCAATCCATGTGTGTAACGTTAACAAATCTGATTGTGCACACATGGATCGTGTTGGACACACACGATAATGCTACAGTATTGGCCGCTTGTCGCTACACTTATACCTCTCTTTGATCTTCTTAATAGCTATAGTTGTTTTCCACAAGTAGTCACGAGAAATTGCATTTCATGAGTCAGTGTCCATTGTGGTCGTTAGTGTTGTTATAATTGTGTTAGGATAAACTGATTTCTGGCTCGATCCTTTTAATGGTTCCGGTGATCAGATTACTCTTGTCCTCAATACGTCTCGTTTCCATCTGCACTTTGATTTCCAAGCTGCTGAACTCTAATATCAAGTTACCCAATAAGCAGGTCAAAGGGCAGATTACATTACTCATAAATATATTATAATACCACTAAAGTATTTATGTTGAAAAATATCGGCGTTTCAAAACAGACGTGTTGAGTGCAGACATATTGTTTGTGCCACACAATTTCACAATCTGTGTCCTGAAAATATTCTGATTAAAATTTAGTTAACGTATTTAGGGTTCTAGTTTAAATGCCTAATTCACTGGGATTCATGAAGATATAAACCTTGATCCCTGAAAAGAATATATGACCTATGCAACAAAAGTATCTCATTTGGCCGGTGTCACAACTCAGTCAGGTGAAGAAGCTCTCCCTCCTCTGACTGACTGACTGTATTAGTGTTAGCTATTGATCGGCAAAGTACATAACAGAGCGTGTGCGTCTGTCCTACCTTGACAGGAGAGATATGTGTGTGTGGCGTGTAGCCATGTATGGCCTCCATAGCAGCAAGGTTCTTGTCGCTCATATGAAGCATTTCGGCACTTTTCCCTGGAGCCAGATGTGCTGGACTGTGCTCCAAGGGGGGCGTCTCCTCATCCTGGTACCTGTACTTCTGCAAACACACACACAGATGAGGCTGTTAGCAGTGACAAGCCCAGTGGAGCATGGCGTTAGTGTATGTAACTCAGAATAAAGACTAGATGATAACATTTCCATCACAAATAGAACCCACCATCAACCTCTCATTGATGTCTCATCTCTTTTTAACACTTCACAAAATGTCAAATTCACAGAACCCACAGAGCAGAATGTCCTCTGTCTATATGCATTATCTTATAGCACGTGGCATACGTGACGCCTACCAGTGCAAAGTGGGGACATGATTTACAGCGGCGTCACAATGTTGCCATTGTGGGTTGAGCAGAGTGATGGTCCTCCACAACCACATGGAGCAGCACCTGTGACTCATAGCTCCACAGTAGCAGATCATGCAGCTTCTTCCTCGTAACCTCGCTCCCCTACCGATATCCCACACCCGGGCAGCCCGCCAGCAGCCCACTGTGTTCGCCACACATGCTAGGTTTCATTCGAGGTGTGATGTCACAGAATATGCATGCAGCATTTTCCATCACCAATGCATCAGGAGGGGGGCAGCCCCATCCTGTGTATTTCTACTCCCCCCTCAAGCACACACCCCACCACCACTCAGGCTCACAACACACAGCATTGCTGCACTGCAGATGTGAAGCAGTCGCGTCTGAAAACTGAGAAATTTGGAGAAGAACATCTGATTTTGGCTGATGGCCTGATGGCCTATCTCGCCACTCGCCTCCCCCCTTTTTTTGGGAGGCAGACGGAAAGGGAGGTGCATCACTGAGCCCCCCTGTCTCAGACAGGGCTGCCTAGCAACCAGAGCGGAGCAGAGATTGCAGTGCCACGGTCAGGGCTGCCAGCATAGGTCCAGGATCACATTACACCGAGACAGCAAGAAAGAAAAGGAGCGAAATAGAGATGAAGATAGAGGAGAAAGTAAGGGGGATGGGGAAAAATGGGGGGAAAAAATTGAGTCTGTCAATAAAAGGGAAGCAGAGAACAGCAGCATGGGGGTGGAGTGGAGCGAAAATGAATAGTTGTTGTTATCACTGTCCCATGATTACTGGTTTCTGAGAAGAAAGCCAAGGATTTGTCTTTATTTGGCAAAGCTACATTAATTAGACATCATGTACCTTTATACCACCAATTACATGTGGACATTATAACACCTGGCTGAACAACTGCTGCACAGCTGGGAATCTTTTATTAAATAACTTGGTAAACACCATGAATCACTCAAAGTAGGCCGAGCTCCTTGCTGCCTCCCCCTCTCCTGCATGACCACCGTTCATGTTTCCATGTCGCCTTCTGTCCCTCTGCTCGGGGGACGTGACAGTCGGCGCTCAGGGTGCGTTGCAACATGTCCTTTTTGCAGAGAGCTCCAGGTACGACTCTTCTGCCCGGCACATTGTCTAAATGCTGCTTAAATAATGGTCTGCGAGTTTCAGATATCATGCACTCCCTGATTTAATCATCAGACAGGCAGCTCTGCAGACATGCAGCCATCTGAACAACACTTTGGGGGGAGTATACAACCATTTGTGTCCGACTGGACTGTACACACCTAATGCTATGATGGGCTGGATGCCACTTCTCACAGTGTAAATTGATGAATGGCTTCAAATGAAACTGCATCTCCTCGCTTTCGATGACAGCTGGGTTCGCTCTCCACCCTCCTCACACATCTACTAAACTTGTGATGTGCAACATGTTGGGATGACAAGCAGAGGTTCTATTTTTTCCTCCGTCAATCGATTTGAACAGAGGTTCCTATGCTGTGCACATTTCACACTAATTCACTGTCTGGTTTTGGCAACAGGCCTTTGAAAGTGCAGTGTCCCGCCAAGCAGGTTATGCTGTGTTTTTTGGTTTCTTTGCCGTTACATAGAGATTATCACACAACCTGATGAGCGAACGTGTCACGAGTGAGGGAAGGATCCATTACATATTGATGGAGATCTGGATCATGGTGTGAATCTGAGGTTTTTCTTTATCATGATGAGATGGGACATAATTCATCATTGTAATTGATTCCTAGAGAATAATTAATGGATCTTGATTCTTAATTGAACAGGGGACTGATGATCATGAGTGTGTGCAGTTTTAGCTCGCTGAAATTGATATAACCTGTTTTATTAAACATATTAGTCATGTGCAGGAAGGTTCATGAATAATTAATAATTCAATATTACTGGTTGCAATGTACAAACTAAGTCCCAATAAAACCTCTAACAGGCTTTATTGTCTCGTTGCATCTTTCTGGAAGGCCACCAGTACATCTGTTAGGAGTCTGGGTGGGAAAGGTGCAGATAAGGAGATCATCTCTGGCCCACCTGTTCTTTAATGATACTTACACATTGGCTAAATAAGCAGTTCTTTTAATGGTTCAACGTAATGTAAAGTAAATGTCAAACTCTACCTACCATCCTCTCTGTAATTCAAGGTCCAACGTTGAGCGTTTGAATTGCTGTGCATTAGGTAATGGAATGAAAGCTAATCTCACCTCTCAGGCAAATCATTCCAGAGATACTTAGACTTCAAATGCACTTGCTGTGCAGGGTGTGACATGAGCCACCAGAAGGTCTTTAGGTGTAAATTAAAGGTGGCAAATCCCTGCAGCATCTCCACAAAATTTAAGCTCTGGCAAGATCATCCATTTGCATTTTCTTTAATGATAATGAATCCTTTTTTTATGTTTGGATTAATTTGAACATTTCCTGCTTAGATGATCTCAAGGGGATTTTATGCCAAGTGATACAGCAAGTCCCCGTGTCACTTCACAGCATCATAAGAAGGAATTACATGCTGGAATTTAGTTGAATGCACGCCAGTGTAAGGCAGTGATGTAAATCTGGACAGGTGAATGTGCTGGAATTAAACCAAATTAGAAGATAGATTAAAAATAACTAGATGTTGAAATATGTTTGAAATTGAGTGTAACCCCTTATTTATATATTCACCATGAAAATGAATTGTCAAGGAATACATACAGTGGACACATCCTTGCAATTATGAAGCCATTTGGAGGTTATGTGTTCGTCTGTTACCATTAAGGTGCAAATACTAATATTGACTTCAGTTGCCTTCAAACGACATAGATATATGTCAACAGAATTTTAGATCTCTTGCATGAAACAGTTTAAACTGTGATCCAGGCTGTAAATTCATCAGTAATGTTGTAAAAATGAGTTGACCTGGATGTTATAGCAACAAACCTTCGCACACAGCGACTGTAACCTTTAAACCAAGGAACCGTGCCCCATCTGCCCGCACAGTGTCGGCCCTCAGTTTGACACAGCATCATGAAGAGAGGGTTACGGTCTCTGACGCTCATCTCCATCACAGTCCCCCACTATGCAGCATGCAAACCGAAGCACAGCGCTCATCTAATTTGCATTGTCACAAACGGACTGGCAGTCCAAATGTGTTGCGAGTCTCACAAGACGCGAGATTTACTCGTCTCCTGGTGCTCACTTGCTTTCTTTCCTCTAAGGAGTTTCAGGCCAAGGGCTGGTGTCCTGTAGCTGTGCTCCAGCAGCAGCAGCACAGCTTTGCACATACCATGGGGCAGAAAGCTCAAAGCTGCACCAGGCAGGATTTGACTGTAACAATGCAGCCAGTCAAATCAAAAAGTGGGGCTACAACAAAGACAAGCTTCTTATCCCCCCCCATGGAGATGCTCTAGATTCACCCCCTTTCACCCAAATTTAAGGCTGGTTTTGGGTGTAGTCCCTCTAATCTCATTGTAATGCAGAGAGTTAACAGTGTGATACAAAGCTTCTACCTAGAAATGCATTTACTCATTATATATTATGCGTTTATTCAGTTAAATCAGAAATCAATCTCCAGGAAAGACGACTGACTCCACCTTTAAAAAGCTGTGTAACAGAAATATTGATTAGCACCTTGACTGGTTCAGTACATTTCCCCCCAGGGAGATCATCAAGGTTTAGATGATCCTGTTAAAACTTTGATTAAACATGTAAAGACACTTTCTGTGCTACATGTTTTGAAGCACAATTCTGTCCAAGATGTTCTCTGAGAATGAAAACCAAAATCCCTGAAGTGCTCTTGAGCTTCCTTCACCATCTGTCACGTGTCATAAAAAATTAAGAAAACACATTTTTTTTCCCCTTCCTTGTTCTTATATGCTTAGTACTGTTTTAGGAATACAACATAGTCTTCATAGTCTGACTCATTCACTTTTTAATTTATGTTCATCCAAGTCAAATTAACAAGATTGTGAATTTTATTTAGGTGGGATGAATCATCATTGATAAAACCCCCCCCACAAATGTATCATCCTGCAATTTAATAATCAGATTAGAGTCATACATACAGTAAATCGTGGCGTGCAGTGGGTGCTTGGCTGTCGTCCTTCTGGTGGAGGTGTTTTTACCCTCTGTCGAGAGCCTGTTTTCACAGGAACCTAAGGCTTATTTCTAAGATGGGAAGAATATTAAGATGGTGTATCAGAGATGAGTCTATGTTGCATCCAGCCAGATAATAACCACGTTATCCCTACGCTGCAAAAATATTGGACTTGTAAACAGACCCAAAACATAACAGAACAAAAGAGATTTATTATATGGAAGTTAACATTCCGGTTCAAATTATTCCCCTCACTTCTCCTCGCAGGTCTCATACACATGCTCCAGTGGTCTTGATTATTTCTTCCCCTCCCCCTCCGTCCACACGAGCATGCACGGGCCATTTTTATGCTGAGTACATGCGTTTTTATGTATGTTGCACTGGAGGCCATTTTAACACACAGCACAAAGACTGGCAAATGTAATACAATAGGAACACACATGCATTTATAGCAGTGGTCTGTATTTCCTGATAGCCTATGTGTGCTTGTGTCTGATTGGCTTCGTCTGCACAGTAAAAAGTGGAAGAAGAGATTCACTCATCAAATCCAAATGGCATTAATGGACTTTTAAAAGGTTTTAAAAGGAGAAAGGTCTTTGATGGATTTTTGCTGTTGTTTTGTTTAAAAAAGAGAGCGAGATTAGTTTGTTTTGCTTTCTATGAATACTCATGAACTGAAGGGTGCGTTCCTTGGATTCTGTTTGTTCAATGCACTGAGATTGGATGTAATTTTAGAGGTCACTGATGCATATCTGTGCCAGATGCTTGGAGAGAGAGGGTTATTATGTATGTATTATGTCTGCACTGTTTATAGTCGGGATGAATTCACCTCCTGGTAAATGCACTCTGTCTCGTGATATCATGTAGATCGGTCTTTTATAAAGTGTCATAAATTGACAAGCGTGAATATTTGAGTTATTTGAAATAATTAATAATTGAGACTTCTGCAGTGTGGACATTGTCATCCAGCCACAAATAACTTGTCTGAAAGTAGGAGTCTAAAAGACTGGCGGAGCATGGGATCCAACCACTAACCCTCTGGTTAATGGATGACCCGCTCCAAAGCTGCCATCTTGTGAGGCTGCTGGAATCCATGTTTGTTTGAGATGGACCAGGGCCATTTCTGTGCATTGCTTTTTCTGCTTCACATTTGCCGTTCACACAACACCAGCTGCTGTGCATGATCACGGCTAAGCTGGGAAGTGCCAGTTAGCACGGCACTGATTAAACTGAGGGGCTCAGTCTTGCACCTGAACTCTGCACGTTGTTGCTGCTGCATTTCTCTGAGCTCACTGCCAGAGTTCACCACTCTCCATCAAGCAAGAAGCTACAGACGGAAGGAAATGTGTGATTGCTATTCAGGTGTGCAAATTGTTATGGTAAGGATGTGAGATGTAAAACCACTGCCTCACATAACACACAAACACTGCTTATTGCACCAAAGAAACAATATTGCCTTCTGATATTCTCTCCAGCGTTATTCTTAATCATCTGATTGTTTGGCTGGTGATGAGTGACGGGTATGGAAGGGCTCCTGTCCATTTTCCAGTAAAGACATCTGAGAATCGATCCTCAGTGAGCTGATCATTGATTCTGATATCGAGTTGACGGTACGCCGGTCCCCGAGTTCTAAATCATTCATTGCATTCATGCTTTGTTTAAACTGAATCCTTTAGCTAGTTTGCTGAATAGCAAACCTTCAAACTATGGCATGTCTTGATTGGACGTCGTGAGGCCATCAATGAGCATTGGGCATGAAAGAGCACATTAAAGTACAGATGAAGGCTTCCAGCCACCAAAAGAGTCTTTTAATTAAGAACCCGATTTTAAGATGAGGGAGAGGCTCCACACTGGCTTAAGGACAAAGGTTATTCAAACAAATAACCTTGAAAATGAGAACCTAGTGTCGCACACCTACAGTACTGCTGGAGAAAGGGGGAATTAAATGCAGCAAAACCAAGAAAAAAATAGTTGCAGGACACAGAAGAACAGAAACATAATCAAATCCCTGTAATACACAGCATCCCAAAAGCTCGGAGTGAAAAAAAGCACCATGAGACTGCAACAGACTGAACACAAGCTGTTTCAACCTGCAGGACATATGTGAACCAACAAGGTATTTGGGTATTGCACAACAATGCAGACGCTAATCTGGAATCTTTCTGGTCATCAGCATGTTTCTAAGGACAGAATTAATTTTGGCGTGATGGATGCAGCAAATACTGTATAGCAATATTTGATTCCCAAAAACAAGGCATCTGTCATAAAATGAGCGGAAACCTTATAAGTCAGATCATCTTAACACTACAGTTCTTAACACTCCAACTCTTTTTTAATTGAGCCGTTAATCCCATTTTAAAATCTGCATTTATCACAGTATTAATGTTTGATCACAATGACTGCAGCAATTTGAGTCTGTGGGAGGAGGCTTCTGATTTACTTTTCCACCACGAAGACGCGGCGTCTCAAACGGAGATACAGAGGAAGAGGATGGGAGCCAGGAGTGTGGTGTGGCGACACATGGGGATTATATGCGCTAGTAATACTCAGCACAGCAGGACAGCCGTTTTTAAACCCACATTCATTTAACAGCAGTAACTTGCAAATATAGAAGTTGGCCCGTCTTACCAGAGGAAAGGGGAGCAAAAAAATGTATGACACAACAAGAATATCCACCTATTTCATATTCAGTGATTCATTATTAATTAAACGTGAATAGTATTGAATTGGTGGAACTAAAAGCACAATGTGGTAGCTGAATGGACAAACCATCCCCAGCTCTGTACACTTGTTCACATCATTTTGGCAAAGAGTCGCCAAAAATCCTGGCGCGTGCGTACTTGGCTTTGTAGAAACAACAGACTAGAGAGCCATGTGTGAGGGAGCTCTGAGCTGGCTGCCATTCTGGAAACACCTGAAGCCGAGGGGGGGGAAGGAGCAAGGATCAGGGTGGCGATGGACCATCACTGGATGAGCGGATAACCGTGCACGTTTTCAACTCGACGGCAAGATGTGAAGTCCAGATCCAAAAACAACATTGTGTGCTTCATTAGTAGGCCACAGCAGCGGCAGCGCTGTCCCTGCTACCTGATTTCAAGCTGGGCTTCAGCCTCCCTCGTGATGGATGATATGTTAGTGGCCCTGAGCAATAAAGTAAATTTCCCAAGGTCACAATAAGGCCACACATGAACCATATGCTCATGACACCCCATGGAGAGAGAGAGAGAGCGACAGTGGAAGGTTTCATTCATTAAGCATCACTGCCATGGACATATATGGTGGAAAAGAGCCGTCCTCAAACACAACCACAGCCTGCCAAGCATGCTGTATGGAAATCAGCCATATGAGCATGGGGGGAAAAAACTGGAGCTGGCGGTGATGTAAAGGTTTGTGAGAATAAGCAGGTGCCTGAGAGCATATGGACTAGAGAGGAAGCCGTAGGGGCAGAGTGTGATCACTGTGCTAATTGGTGGTTGTGTAAAAAGGGAAAACGCGCGGTTCAAACGAGCCAAAGGAGGAGACGCGATCACAGCTGTGGCACACACGGACAACTCCGCATTTACCAGCACGCGCCTTTTTTGCACGAACTCAACAGGGCAGACTGTGGAGGCAAAGAGAGGAGCTGCTTTCCTGCTGCAAACACCGCGGCCGCCGTGCACGCACCGTGCGCCCCCCGAGGCTCGCTTACCTTGCAGCCGAACATGAGCGACAGGGTCCGGTTGCTGCAGATGACCTTACACTGGCACATGACCGGCGACAGACACTTCAGATTCCTGACGGGCAAAGACATCAGTCCAGAGGCTCACCCTCTCCTTCCTTCTCCTCCTCCTCCACCACCACCACCTCCCCCAGCGCCTCCTCTTCCTCAACACAGGACAGCACAGACCGGCCGCCACTCGCCGCGAGAGAGACGCGGTGCATGGACGGAGGGGATCCGCGGAGTGGGGGTCGAGGGATGGAGAGGGACCCTCGGTAGATGTGTGGTCGTGTCGCGGTGCCCGGCTCCAGTAGAACTACTTCAGATCACTCATGTCTGCTCCGCATATACACTGTCATGTTGTGCAAAGCTTGGACTCTGGCAGCATCATTCACAATATTCCACTCCCCCCCCCCTCTCTTTCTCCTTCTCTCTTTCCCCTCCTCTCTCTCTTACACGCACACACCCCTCTCCCCCCCGTGTGTGGGCACATATATATTTATATACAAAGCTGTGCAGAGAGAGATAGCGCCACTTGATCATTAATCCCCGGAGGCTAGAAGTGATATTAAAGCATGGGGGGAAATATAAACCATTCCCCTCAAAGAAGTGGAAACTGGGAAATATTTCTGATGCCACATCAAACAGACCCTGGTTTACAAGCACGTTCCAGTCCCAGATAAGCAGGGTGGTGTGATCACTGCGCCCCCTGTTGGTCCACAGAGAGAGAGGCGCTGCTACAGCAGCTGTCCAAGGTGCTGAAATGTTTGTGCCCAGCCCCCCCCCCCCCCCCCCCTTTCTCCATTTCCCCCCCCCCCCCCCCCCCCCCGAAGAATGCAAATAGTCTTCATTCAGTGTGATTGTGTGTGCAGCCAAATTACAGCATACGCTTTCTGCAGGTGCATTGCAAAGTCAAGTCAAAACCTGTGTTTTCGGCTTTCCTTCCTTTTTAACCTCGAGCCCAACCAGACTCTATGTGGGCGGGCATCTGCTTTCGACTGGTTGGGATGTGAGGAGAAACATGGGGGAGAGCGAGAGGTGGGTGGTAAGGCAGAAGGTCATGTGTCACTGAGCCAGAACGGATCATCATTTACCAACAGCCTCCGTGGGGTTTGGTCAGTGTTTGAGCTCCTTTATTAAAAGTTGGTCAAAGACAGTAAATAAGGACAGAAGGTTAATGTGTCTTTCTGAAAAAAGACACCAATAACTGAAATGTTTTAATCAGTTGAATTCACTGAGACAGTGACAACATTTATTCGTTTTTTAACTTACAGAGCTGATATTAATTTCAGAGAGAACTGTGAGCAGAACCAGCTGATGAGTTTGGCTTTATATAATAAACCTATATAGAATAAAATTGTAACTGATCATTTTCTTTCAATTTGTTTGGTATCTTAGTATTCATGCAAGTTGTTACATAACTTTAGAAACAAGAGCCATTTCAATAGAGATCCAGATAATCACCAATATTAATTATGGCTTCTTCTTTGTTTCTTTTTAGCCAGATGTAATTAAAGATAATTTATAACCGAGTTAATTTCTCAATGTCTCATTTAGCTTTTATTTGAGTTTGAGACGATCCACTCCTGTGTGTGATTGTGCTGACGTCTTGAGCCCACAGGGTGGAGTGAGAGAACCAGGTAGGCCAGATTTAAATATTGTGCATTCATCTCAGGACCGACTGCGGCGCGGGGCTCAACGCTCCCGGGTGACGTCAGCATTAAATCGAACTCGGAGACCGCTCCAAATAGCCCAGTGTGCAGCTGATGTTTTTTTTTTTTTTTTTTTTTTTTTTTTACCACATCACCCTCTCAGATAGTTTGGGATAGCCTGGGAAATCTGCAATGAGCTTAAGACGTCAGCAGGTTTGTCGGCGGGGGAGGTCATGAATCTCAGCACAGTGGGAAATAGACTAGAGTCACTTGACACAGTTTACTCTCACACGGAGAGGTCAGACCATAAATCAGTTGATCAATACAAATATCATTTTAAAAGCCTTCTGTAAAGTAGTACGACTTTTAGTACTGTGTGTGTTTTACCTCTTCATGACCTTTTCCAGCATAAACACTGGCCTTGTCATGATCAGTTGTCGTCATGTATTTATGCTTTTCTAGTCAAAATGACCACTCAAGGTGCACATACACTGCAGTTTGCTATTCACTCATTCACACACCCATCCAACCTGTGCATACATGGGCAATATTTGATCACACGTCACTCACTCGCTGCTGGCACACTGAATTGGGAGAGACTGGGATCAAACTGCCGGTTAGCGAACAACCCGCTTGACCTTTTGAGCCACAGCCACCACACTGATGACCCCACTGATGAGGCTAAATGTCACTGCTGCCAGCATGGTTGAGGTCAGAGGTGAGATGTGAATTATGGTTAAGGTTTGGTGTGGATTGGTCGTGGTTAGGGAAGCAGTTTTAGTTTTGCTGTCCACAATTAATAGAAGTCAATGCAATGTCCTAATAAGGATAGCTGAGCTGCTAGTGTGTATTTCAGTGCGTGGGCACAGCTATCTCCACAGTGTTTTCTCAGCACTCCAGATACATGACGTTTCCCCTCGCTGTAGGTTTAACTTTATACTTTGACTCTCATCTCTGATCACATAACACTTGAGTAGTCTCTTTTTATGTTTCAAACCCACAACAGTTTTGCGTGGATGTTGTTTTCTACAAAAGAAAAACTCCTGAATGCCTTGAATTGCAGCGCTGAATTGATTTTAAAATGGGACTCTGGCACGGACTGTGCACAGACTCACAAAGGGCCAGCTCTTCAAACACCACACAAAGGTGGTTCCGCACATTTCTCTGCGTCCCACTTACATCAAGCTCCGGTGTGAAATGAAGTTATTGAGCTTGCTCAATCAGGAGTAATGACAATAAAATCTCCCATCGGAAACTTGCCACAATGAGAATGGCCAAAAAAAAAATTGAGATGTTATTGTACAGCTGCTTGTTTGACTCCAGCCATCTCTGACATGTATAGGAACAGCAGGATGTCACGTTAGCTATGGTCAGACTATACAACATGTTTTCGGCTGCTCAGTTTTCACAGGTATGTCGTATAAAGACCCATTTGTAGGGTCTTTTCAGAACATTTTCAGACAGAGGGTATACATTAAGATGGATGTGACGAATGCTGCCTATCTGTAATCAGTATAGATACAGTATCATTTCTATGGCGATCATATGCTATAAGTAGCTTCCCTCTTCCACTACAGGCGTTATGTAAGCGTGGGAGTCACATGGAAATCTGAACTGTGGTGTTCCGATGTTGAGTAAAGCATTAACATCCTAATGCAGCATTGTGTGAAAGAGAGGGAGAATGATAGAGAGCGACCCAAAAGAGATGGAGTGTTTCCATGACAACATCTGCAGGGGGGAGGCAGATCCTAAACAAATCGTCCCCTTGCCAGGAGCTTTTTCGGTCACCATGTATATAACATGGCTGCATGTATATAACAAGGCGAGGGTGGCTGTAAACACGTGTGTCCTCATGCTACTACGACACGCAGCACCAGGGAGACACATGCCGTTTTTTTCCCCCCCATTCTTCTTACCTCACAGAGAATATGGAGAAGCACTGTGAATATAAGAGTAGGCTGCTATCCTGCTGGCATAATTCACCACAGGCTGTTACAGCAGCTTACCGAGCCTGCGAGTGCCAGAAATTGTACTAAGCCTAACACACCATAGGTAGAGCCAGATGTGTCACACTTCACATTCTCTCTCTCTCTCTCTCTTCTGCTGGCTACTCTAGGTGTTGGGCAGTTATTTTTGTATTTTCTCGTCATTGTCAGTGGTTGAGACAATAAAAACTATTAATGCTTTGCCATATATTTAGGTCTGTTTAAGTCTTTACAGATACTGTAATGCTGGAACTCTCTTTTTAAGATATGCAGTTTAACATTGATCCCATCTGATAAACTGTACATGTTTTTTAATTATGTAAAACACAATGTAGTTGAACCTATATTTGGAGAATTACAGAGCCCAATGGAGTGAGAATGGCAATGGCTTTAATGGCCCAAATCAATGCAATGTCAATAGCGATTGTCTTGTAATGGGTGTCTCATCTTTTAGTCAAACCACAGTTATCTCTTAATGGTTTGTTACAGCCTTCATGGTCCATTTTTTAACGTTATTGATTCCACAGTACATGCTATTCCCTCATCTGTCATTTTCTCCTGATCATTTTAAAATGTCTTTTGTGTTAGTAGTCATAGAGTCCATGTTATGATTGTGATTGTATTTACAGCCATTCATAACTACCACCATAGAGAGAAACTGCAATATCCAAATTATTTCCTAACAGCGGGTTGTCATCTATTGAGGAAAGAAATGTGACTCACAATGAGCCCCCAGGCTTCAGCCTTTCATTACCCCCAGCTCTCACTGAAATAGTCTCACTACACTGCAAACACAACTGGGGATCTCTATGAGATTATCTACTGGCTAGGAAAAACCCAAGGTGAGAATTATAGTATTCACACCTCCACCTGCTTTATCTGCTTCCTCTTTGCTCGAATATCGGCTTTCCCCTGTTTTGGCTAGAGCAATCACATCATATGACATTGCTTTGGTAAAAGAAATGATGGAGGTTGTTTGTGAGGATTGAAGTAGTGCTCGGTTTAAAATGTTGAAGAAGGTCTTCATTCATAAGTGGCTCTAGGGCCCAGTCCTATATGGTGATGGGTGTGATACGTGTTTGTTAATGTTCTAGCCCACATTTGTAAAATGTTTGCTTTCTCATGTGCTGATAGAAAAGAGTCTAAAACCACAGCCTTCTGTATTTATCTTTTTCATTGTGAAAATGTTTACGCTTGTATCAACTTGGGCTAAATTGCGGAGGCATTTAAATGAAGACTTGCCACAGTTCAGCTGCAGGTGCAGCAACAGCACTCAGTTTGCTCGACATGCAGACTTTAACGTTTCACATCTGATATTCCTGGTTCTGTCTCGAGCAGAACCATCCAGCTGTGTAAATTTAACATGCCAGAATGGAGACATCACCAGCAGTGATGACCTGGAGCAGTGCGTTATATATGCATGAAGTATGGTGTGCATGGTGCACTCTTCAAAAGCAGCCTGGGATTGCTCTTGTTTTTCTCCCTTTGGAATCTGCAGACATGTTTGGAGAGAGTTATTAAATGGTTAAATTGAGCTCTCGGGGATAATTATCTGCACCACCATGGGATGAGAACATCCACACCATAATCATGAAAGCCTTAACGGATGATCTTCTTCCTGTGACAGGCGAAGAATGTCTCACAGCGACTACACTGGTCTAATACTACACAGCCATCACCTCACTTCCTCGATTAGTCTGGTTCTGCCGTGCCTCCTCCCGCTCTAAAGACAACCGCAATGTACCGATGTGCCAGCTGTCCTCCATCTGAGGCTCATATATGATGGAAGAAACATGGAAGAAAGATGACCGTCCTGTCAGCTGAAGCTCCATAACAGTACCACAGTCTGCCCATTATAAACCAGAACAACCCTCAAGCTAAAATAAAACATGCTCCTAGCCTCAGCACACTTTAAAGCCTTTCTTCTGGATGGTTCATTGAAAATATATTTTCTATTCAGTACGTGATCTTTGTTTTACTAAATATATCCGTCCAAACAAGAACACACAGAAGCATGCCCGGCCAGTAGGTGGCGATGTTATACGTTTGTGTTGAAAGACAATGAGTTGGCGTTGGCTGCTTGGGTTCACATGACTATACAAAGTGATAAAAGTTCTGGAAAACATTGACTGGGACCTCTGTTATACAAAATACAAGCTGTCATGTCACGGTTTCCCAAATGATCTGTTTTACATTACACAGACACACACATTTTTTTTGAAAATTTGCAGCTTGGAAGGCAAAATCTCCATTCACTTTATTTTCCGAGTGCATGTGGACGAAGGTTCTAAACACAAGGGATAAAGTTTGTTTTGCTCATCATGTTAACTCAATGCTGTGGTGTATATACTATAATTTACTGTATAGTCACTATATGGCACTAGATATACTTGAATTTGCATTAACTAAGCCCTTCATTAGTCACATGCTTTGTTTATTTTATGCTTGGCTGGCACTTCAGCAAGTTACAGCAATTATAATGAACAGCATTCAAACCAGTTTCATTTAAATTCAGACTTCACACACCCCTCTATTTTCAGTAGTTTTAAATCCAGTCGCCACTTTGTATTGTACATTGGAATTACCATAAGATTTTATCAATTACGCTGTTTTGCAGAACATGGTGAAAAGTGGTGGGACAGATTAACATTCAGTTATAATTCAGATTGGCGATTTAAAAATCCTCAAACAGTTAAACCACACAATGACACTCACAGAGTGGCACTGTATGTTTTCTAAGGAACGCACCACGCCATTTAATGAGCTAACACTGACTCTATGGCAACAAGCGCCATCCATTGTTTAGAAGCACTGCCATGTTTTCAGCCAGAAACATTTCTACATAAACTTGCATTTTTGGAGTCTTTTTTCAATCATGCTGGATGCACAACAATACTGAACAATTACGAAAAGAGGAGCATGAAAACCAGTTCTGGTCACAGGTCTTGCTCATCTACATCATAGAACAACACTCAATATAACACCAGGGACTTCACTTGACATGTCTCCAGTAATACAACATTAAACGTTTCTTCTGCTTTAGAGTATACTGAAACTACTGTGAAGCCAAGAGGAGCCAAAAACATTTGGTGAATAAGTTGATATGTTTTAGACCAACTTGCACATTCATTTCGCTGTGTCGCGTCCTCAAACTTTCATACTCATTTTTTTTCTGGAGTTACCTCTGATGAAACCAAAAAAAGGAAGCTCAGGCTACCGCTGATAGCTTTGGCTCGACACGTAGCGAGCACAGCAGGGTGCCAGTCTGGTCGGCCATGGCACCACTTCTAGCCAAGATGATAAAAACAGAGCCACTGGGTGCCAACAGGTAGAGCTGACTGGCAGTATTCATGCCCAGTTGCCTACCAGAGTCGTCTCAAAGTGAATCATGTTGGCATGGATTTTACACATGGAATGTGAAAAAACAAGGACTTGTGACTGTGACTTTGGAAACTGCTGAAACAACTTTGACAAAAGATCAGTAGAACTGACGAAACACCTCTGTAACTAATAATCTTCATATAAAGCCAATAATGTGTAGTATTTTCATAGTATTCTTGTAGTATTAGCTGAGCATATTGTACTAAAAATGGATGGCATGACAGTGATACTGTATCTATCACCTCCTGGTGGCTAGCTGCAGTATAGGTCAGACAGTCTGCCTCTTCCATGTTAATGGATGGGACACAAACCAAAAATAAAAAGTCAACAAACTTAAAAAACATCACGCAATGTATTGTCAATTACGTACTATTTTGCAGCTGCTTGCTCACGCCGCCCTATCCCCATCACTACTGTGCAGCATCTTACCACAACTGAGTGAGATGATAAGATTGCTTTGGATGCTTGGGGGGGGGTTGTTACTGATAATGAGTGGGCAGAAAAGAAAACTATCCCAACAATTTAAGTGCCATTTACATCGTACAGTTTTCATGTAGGAACTGAAGATTTAAGTAACAGTTATGGGCTGCATTGCTAGCAGTGACTTAAGAGCACAGTAATTTGCAGCTTACTATAATTACCCAGTGTGATAACTAGTAGGGTATGTTTGGTTGAATACCAGCTGTTGTCACGATTGCGGAAAACCAAACAATAGATGAAGGGCTTCTCTGTAAAATGGTTGCTAATCGTAATTATAAACAACAAATAAACAAACCTTCACACTGCATTATTATCCGTGACCTTGCATGAGCTCTATTAGCTCTGATGCTGTGTCATGTCAAAGTTGTGATGGTCAGTTGTTTTCCAGCTCAGTGCAAATGTGTAAAATCACCTCTGCAGAGAAATGACTCATGATAATACAGGCAATCTAAGCTGTTGGATGATCCGGACACAGCAGGGAGACCAACATCTGATGGGGCTCTGCCCTCATATCAATCACAGGGCACCAGAAGACGAATGGCACAGACGTGTGGCGCAAATTAAATGTACTTTTCTGTCACGACACTGTCGTGACATCATGAGCAGCGAGAAGAGAGACCTAATGATTTTGCTGGGAGTGTTTGCAGCCAAGTGGTGCTGTTAGCTTGCCAAACATGATCTGAATGATATGGAGCTCATCTCGTTAGTGAAAATATTGCAGGATCATGTTGACTTCGTTACTCTGAGGCTGTTTTTACATTTCCCCTCTTACCGCCGTAGTTATGTTTTCTTGTTGAATTGTTGGATTGTTTGGGTTTTTTTTGTAAGGACAATTAAACTAAAGCACCGTGTGGAAGAATTTGAAAATGAACCAGGGCAAATTTTGATTTGGAACCAGATGAGGGGTGGATTGAGTGCAGATTTGGTGCAGAGCCAAATAAAATGTGGGTATATTGAACTTACATGGTGTTCATAAGGCTCTGTTGGGACTTGATGGAGTTCTAAGCTCCTCTGAGACATTCTGTATGTGAAAATATATCATTTTTGAGGCTCTACGGATGCAGCAGCAGATTGAATTTGGAATCATTCTGCCATTAAATTACAACCTGGTTGTTCTGGCTTTTGCTGTTTGTGGTTAAAACGCCGAGGTGATGTTTGTGTAGTTGTGTCTTGACACAGGTTCACAGGCTGAATGTCCTGGAAGGTATTGTTGATCTGTTGCAGGGCAGTTGTATACTGGCAGTCCCAGGTCTAGCTGTTGTTGAAGGTGAGCAAAGAATGTGTTAGTGTAGTTGTTCAGCCTTACCCTGTACTACTGGTCCTTGTGTTGACAAAATAAAAATGTAGTATCTTATCTCTTTATCTCAAGCACTTTGCCACTTGAAATGTGGCAAAATGTTGATAAAATATCAACAATATGTCATTGGCCAAGGAATTGTTGTCAGCACTGTCCCAATAATGAAGTTGATGAAAAATAAGACGATTCTCATTAATCAGCGCCACTTATAGTTTAAATCTTTGCACTGAAACTGACAGCTTGTGACAACAATCACTGTTTTAACTAGAATCGGCACCGAGCAAAGCACATTCCTCCACCAAGGCCCAGTACTCCCCTTATGAAACCCCATTTAAATTCAGTAGATCTAGATTTTTATTTGGATCCGCACCAAAATTGCACCACTCTTAAACATCAGTCCCCTTTTCATCAAGCTCCATGAATTATTCTCTGAGAGATCAACGAAAAATGTTGCAAGACAGCCCATCTTTCAGTGTTAACTCTACTATGGATAAGTAGTGCAAATCTGTTGGTTCACATACATGTACAAAAACATGCTTGGACGCGATGGATTCTGGCTGTAGAACCACATTAAATTCATTTCTGTGGCACAACTCAACTGGCCTCACTACGTCTAATCAGCTAATTGGGACGAGTGGAGTAGCTCTGGATGTCCCTTGCCTACTCAATACTTCATTAATTATAACAAATACACAATACGTGTATTACACAACTGCATATATACTGTACAATAATGGGACAGAGCTGGACATTTAACATTCCCCCATTCTCTAACCTCTAACCCTAATGTCTGTGCCTATCCCTGATGTTTTTAGCCCTAAAACAGACATGACCTCATTCAATGTGAGGAGGGTGGATTTATTTATTTTATTGTCAGTAGGATGATATTCATCTGTGCTGATGTCCTCCCAAGGAGAGGGGTGCATAAAATTATGAATAACACCCAAGCAAACAATCCAAACGTGAGGTGAAACCACTGCATACATGATGCTGTGATGCTCCATTCAACAAGTCTGCTAGAGTTTCACTCTGTCTGCATGTCGAAACATGCTCACAGGCACATACACGCCCACATGTGCCAGGCCACATTCACACGTAATGCCTTAAGTGCACGATTAAACGTACCCAGACCACACGTAGGACGCCAGCAGAAAAAGAAAAAATCCTGACACGTATATTACTGATTAGTCTATGACAGTGGAGGGGATTGCAGGCATGTTCGATGTTAATATGCACAGATGTACGTAGAGGCATCCTTCAAGCCTGCCAGAGCGACGAGCCTAGACTTTGAGCTAACATGCAAAACAGAGGCAGCAACAGAGAGACGGAGGAGGAGAAGAACGACACAAAACAGAGAGGTGGATTTACCTACCACACACGGGCAGAGGGAAGGGAGCTTAGTGCGGCCCTTCATGAGCGAGAGACAGAGGAAAAACAGCCTCCCA
Organism: Pseudorhombus dupliciocellatus; assembly: GCA_016785235.1. Lineage (NCBI taxonomy): Eukaryota > Metazoa > Chordata > Actinopteri > Pleuronectiformes > Paralichthyidae > Pseudorhombus > Pseudorhombus dupliciocellatus. The sequence goes on along the minus strand of JAFBJW010000043.1, from coordinate 197,174 downwards.
GACACCCGCAGTAGAGGAGGAGAGGGATGGGGAGAAAGAGAGGGAGAGAGAGAGAGATGGGAGGCTGTGAAAGGGTAAGGGGAAATAAAAAAAAAAAAAAAAAAAAAAGCAGGAGGGGGAGGGAGGGGAGGGGAGGGATGGGGGGGGTATCGTAGCAAGCAAGAGAGAGAGAGTTTTCCTGGAAGACGGAGTTGTTGGTGTTGGAAACGTCTTGATGTTAAAGGATCGGGTCTGAACGGCAGCCCGCTCCAGCCGTGACTCATAGAATATGTTTGTCACTGCCGGTGAGTGAGGGAGGGGAGAGAAGAAGACATAGCAACAGAGAGGAAACCATGTATGTTATTTTATCTTTCTTCTCCGTTTGTGAACCGAAGCGTACGCTGCCCTCCATGTTGGGTTTTTGCACCCTCTCCCTCTGAATCATACTGACACACATTTGCATTATGAAGCACTCGGATGCATCAAGTAAAAGCTGCATGCTGATCTCTGAGGGACGCTCCTCTGCCGTCATGTCTGTCATGGGTCAGAGTGGTTCTGCTGCTCATAAAACCAAGACAGCAACCATTTCAGCCATCTTCATGGTCTGGCTTAAGGCAAGATGACTTTCTGTCTGCAATGATGAAATGATTCATCGAATATTCAATATAGGACGAAAAATCAATTACGTTCTTCTCTGTTTCGTATTATAAGTCAAATTGACGTCATGGAAACTACTTACTAGTGTAGTGTACTCGTGTTTTATTTTACTTTTTTCTGACATTGAAATATTTAATGGTTTATTAGGTAATAAAATAAAATACAACCTCATATACTACACAACTGCAACAGATGTTTTATCTACTGTCTATGTCTTGCTCAGGGATTCTCAGGGATTCTTTTTATACATATTAGTATTATTATTATTATTATCATTATTTTCCAAGAAATGCTAAGCATGTTTATAACTTGAAATGTCTCAGAACAATATTTACACCTACTGGATCTAAAAGGTTGCCAAATAACACACACAAGAATATTATCTAGATAATAATGCACTCAATACTCGTCATCATTGTGATTCTCATTGTTCAATTATAACCCGTCAACATTGAAGCTTTAGACCGTATTTTAAACATTGAAATTCAAAATAATGACCAGACAGCATTGATGGTTCTTAATCTGTGAAAACATCACTCCTAATACTAACTTTAGCAGAGATTAATCAGGGAAGTATACTTCCTCCGTATATATAATCATCAAATATTTGCCCAAGTAAGTATCATTGTTTTATCTAAAGGTGATCATAAATTAGTCAACATCTTCAAGCTGTTCTTTAAACTGTAACATCAAAGTTAATTAAGATTCTAAGTATGTACGTATACTGTATTAATGTGATGCTTTTACACAAATGATTTGTGTGTTATTTGTTGAATAAAATGACCCTGGTTCTACTCTAAATCCTAATTTATATTCTATTTCTATCCTTTTCGCAAATACGAAAAGAGAATGGGTTACACATTTTCCTGTAAAGTGCTCATGTTATTTTTGCAGTCCCTTTTCATAGCTGTATAGCTCAGAGACACTCATTTCTACAATAATAAATGGCTGTACCATTCATTCAGTCAGTGGAGTGTTGTGATGCACAATATAATTCTGGATCCACCCTGGTTAAGGATCTTAATTGGGGTCATAATTGCTGTATTTGTGGTACATCCTGTTCGCTTCCCCTCCCGCCTCGTCGCTTTCTAATACACGGCTGTATTAAGGGCAGAGAACAAACAGAGTAAATGCACCATGACCCTATTGTACTGCTTTACACTGGACTGCTGTTGGGTGATGGATGGGTTATGACACCTGCAGAGGTTAGGCCCAAAGCCTCCGAAAACCGCAGCGACACACTGAGCAGTGGCTCCCGCTCCTGCATCAGCCGCACTGTCTGTGTGACTAAAGACAACTGGAGCACGTCGTGACATTTCCATCTGGAATGAAGCCTGTGCTGCGAGAGCGCTGTGCAACCCGTGGATTCCAGCCGCATAAGACCAAACGTAAAATTTCTATTCTCTGCATTCATGAGCAGTCTCTGCCTCCGCCTACACAGAGGTCATCCTCCTACCTGCACATTGTGGGCTTCCTCTCTCTCTCTCTCTCTCTCTCTCCCCCTCCCTCCCTTCCTCCTTTCATCTCTATTCTCTCCATGATGATACCCCTGCCATGTTGTCATGGCAACAATCGGGCCCTGATTGCTTGGTTGCTAGGCAACTGACATCACCTATAAGAGGAACATGAAGATACAAAGCCAGAGACAAACAAATCACACAAAAATATGTGTGCTTTTTCATTATAATGTCGAGTACTTTGACTGTCATTAGCTCATTTTTTGGTTTTCATTAAAAAAAAAACAAGGTATTTAAGCAGCAAGCTGTTGTATAAGAGTGGGAGGGCATTTCATTTTAATATTCTTGGCTCCTTTTGCCATAAAAGCAGGTTAAAATCCTCAGAGTCCCAGAGGAGAACATCACAGGGGTCTTTGAAAAGAGCCTGCTCATGAATAACTAATACAGGCTTCAGCGATTTCCTGTTAATTACTAATAATCATTGGGAAAAGCACAAGGCCTCCAATGCACTCTCAGACTTGGGCTAATGTAGCTTAATGGAGCATCAGAGCATCATGGACAACACCAGCAGCTGAGGATTGACAGTGTCCCTGAGCCACACTGTCATGGACCATGTTGTAGTTAAACAATTTTCCACAAGGTGTCATTGTGCGCTGTATTGAAAAAAAAAAAATATGATCATTGCAAGAGGATCTGATCCCATTTGCAAGGCTAATGCGAGTGCTATTCATATAAGATAGATAGATATCAGCATCTATCACTCTTGTTTTCTGTTATTTTTCTCCTGTCATACTCTTTTATGCCCCCCCCCCACATGCACACAGACACACACACATTACATAACATTTTGCGGTTGGTTTAGTTGTGTCTTTTCACAGAGGTGCCGATTGTGTGCTCAGGTAGTTTTATTACAAGCTAGAAGTTGACCCAGCTTGACCTCAGCCCTCGACCCAATGAGGCCCACAGGACATTCTCTGTTGAATTTACCCTCATGTTTAAATATACATCCTCATCTCCATTGATTCATTGTCTTATTTCCTGAATGAGTACACTCTGCCGTCCCCTCTCCAGTCGGTACGTGTACACGCACATGTCCCGGTGTCGGTTGTCAGCCGCGGCCGCCCTCCTGGTTAGGCCTTCTCCCTCAGTGTGTGATGACAATGTCTCCAGCCCAAACAATCCGTGATGGATCTAATCTGTCACTCGTCATATGGACAGTTTCAGAACGGACAGCCATGCTGCCAGTCAAAACACTGAAATCAAACAGCTGAGCATATGAGCTGGGCTGGTGAGTGGATAGCAAGTAGGGTCCTATTTTAAACAAAAGAAGGCAAAATGATCATCTACCTATGATACGTGATCAGATCTAGAAGTGAGTTTTAAACTCAGCACAAACAAAGCCAGCACGTTAGAAATGGATAACGATGCAATATCGTCAATAATACATTAACATTTGAGGTAAGAAATGTTCAAAAGCAATCTTAAGGCATTACTCATGCTCTTAGTGGGTGAGACTACAGCAGAGTGAGGCAGGAGACAGCGAGGATGGAGCGGAGCACAGATTGTGTTGTGTGCATTTGACAAAGAGAAGCTCTTAACAGCCACCTTGCCGGTGAAGGCTCTTGATAGGGTGGGCTTTTTAAAGCAGTTCAGAAACTAGAGGCTAGCGTCATACAGGCAAAAGATTGATAGGTTACGTAAAATGTCTCAGGAAAGTGTAACGTGCCGCTGTCATACCTTCAGTTCACCTTGGTATTTTTTCTACAAGGATTTTACAGCCGTGTACAGCCATCCTTTCAAAAGCCCTGTCTTTGGTGTTCTCTGACAGAGCTTTGGAACAGGGTCCTCCGAAGTCTTCAGTAGGCGTTCAATTGGGTTGAGATTTTCTGCCTGCAAATGGCAAAACATGTGATTCACATCAAACTGCTCAGTGACCTTGACCATTTTTGTCCTGTCTTATAGTGTCCAGCACCTGTAACATGGTGGAGGATGGATGACCGTCTTTGTACTGCAACTCTGTAATTACTATAATAATCTTGTGTCTGGTAATGGCAAGTGTCCTGGCTGTCACGTCCTGCATTGACACTCTCAGGCACCGTTTCACCTCTTCACCCAGACAGAGTTGCTCCTAAAGCCTGAGTATCACGGTCGACCGCAATGTCCAACATCATGAACTGACGAATTTCCCCTAGGGTTGGTTACTGTCCCTTTAAACACCAGGAAGTTAAGCATCTTGGTGTCTGAAGCTCTTGATATCCCTGTCCCAATAATGAACCTGCTATGACTTGGATTTTCATTCAAGCAAATATTTCCTTTGACAAATCAATAGCAGCATCTACACACACCACAGAGCGTGATTGGATTTCGATTTCGTTAATTGAACCGTGCAAGTTTTCCTCCAATAAATCTAAACTCAATAAATATTTCTTATAATGCATAAAATGTCAACACATGGGACTATTTTCTTTTATGAAATAAGGTTTCCAGCAAGTATAACAGCAAATATAGTGGTTTGTGTTAAGGGTAAAGGTCTGCTTGGTCTAGTTTTAGTGGCCGACTGATAAATCCATTGGTGTTGGTGAGAATTAAAGCCCATTCACAGCAGTTGCAGCTGCTTGATTTCAGTATCTGCGGTAAAAATAGCACCGCACAGCACAGCAAGCCTCTACCTTCTGTTTAATTAACCCTGAAGAGTTTCCCAACACTTGAACTTGCATCAATGTTTTAACTCGAGCAGGGCTGCAGTTACAGTTCTGGGTGCAGAAGCCCCTCGTGCTGGAGCGCAGGATGCTCTGCAGTTCAGTCTGATCATGTAGGTGTGCGCCTTTCTGTCAGGGAAGCAGTGGAATGTGTGGGTGACTGGTGCAATATGCGCTTAAGGAAGCGCCAAAGCAGCGGCTGACCACAGAATTCATCACTATATATTTTTCATGAGCACAGAAGCAAGTCGTCATTTCACCAGAAATGATGATGGGAGGGGGAAACATCTGTATGTAATTACATTTCTGCTGCTCCCTTGATTCTGCCATTTGCTGTCTGATTTTTTTAATTTTGTGTCGTCGGACAAAGCAGAGCCCCAGCGCTGTGCAGTCATGGCATCAGACTTGTGCCGGGGTAAGCCCGGCTTCACTCACTGTGCCCTGGGAGCAACTTGGCAGGATCTGTGTCTCTGAGGCTGCATACAAAGGCCTCATGGACGCCCGTGCCCTTGAGTGGAAATCATATGAGCTCTCCACTGGATCACTAATCCTAACCCACAGCACCGTGTACTGTATGACACACACCCAGTGTGGTGAATGGACACTTGTTAAGGTGGACGAGTCGAAATGAGCACTCAGGAGGCTCTGTTCGATTTGTTAGCGAAGGATTTAGTTCAGCTCCATTTTGGAGACTCTTAGGACCAGAGCAACCATGCAGCCGCCCTAAGCTTCTCAGCCTTATATGCGCACACAGACACACACACACATTCATATACATTAAACCATAAGAACGGCTGGCAGCAGAAAATAATTACAAACGTGAGTGTTAAAACTCATTGCAGGGAAGGAGATGTTCATGATGGAGCATGAAGCCATACATGCAGCCAGTGGTGTGCACATGAAGCCGCTGCATTGACTACATCTTGTCAAATGTATAATTCATTTGAAAGAGCACTAACCAGGGAAGCCTTGAAAGTGCTGAAGAGGAGGGCAGAAGGTAAGAGTAGAGAGTGGAGAGCAGGAAGGAGAGGAGTAAGCAGAAGCGGGGAAAAGAGGTAAAATGAGAAAAAAGGGGAGAGGGAGAGATTACTGAATTGAAGGAGGCAGAAGGGATGGAAAACTAGGAATTGTGAGAGCAGAGAAGTGGATAGAGTGCATCCAAGCACAAGCAAAGCAGGAGGAAGGAGGATGTACCAGAAGTATGTGCACACTTGATTCGTTTCTTGCAGAATCATTTTCTTGATTGTTCACTTGCTTTTCGAGAAACTGTAATTCTCCTCTCTGTGTACATCATCTTTGTTCTCGCCTCTGAAACATCAAACCGCTTTTCTCTGACTCAGTGCCATACTGGGAGAGAGAGGCAAGCGTATCGTCAAGCTAGCAACCAAATATAAATCCAGTGACGTCACCTCAAGCTGATATGCCCTAATATTCCAGTTCCAGAAATGTTATGTAATGACACTTCTGTGAGATGCATTGCCATCATGCGTCTGTCCCTGAGACTTCGGTGTGGGAAGGAGCAGAAAATTACATAAGTTGTTCAAATGAGATGAAAAGTGAGAACCCATTACTTGGCAGGAAGTAAAAGTGTGAGTGTTCCTGGGTCATCTGTTTTCTAAATGAGTTTGAATTACGAGCGGCTCCAGTTGGCATCGGAGCAGCGTCTACACCAGAGACAATGTCTTAACGTGACCTCATCCGTATGTGTGGGAGTTAGCTTTTCCTTAAAGGACGTCATCATAACTTACAGAGCTAACTTCATGTCTTACATAACGCCGCGAAGCAGTAATGAAATGAGCGAGCATTAATCTACAAAACCCCAAGTTTGAACCAGTCAGGAAATAGAGATTGATAAAGATAACACATTCATTATAAAAGACACATTAACGAGTTAGAATTTACCTCAATTACCTCAAAGACCTAACTCCTGCAGGGTGTTTCTCCAAGTGCATTTAATATTTCTTTTCACATGTACTAATTCTGACTCAGTTCTTATCAAGTGAAGAGAAGGACCTGCCAATGAGGACTTCTGAAAACTTCGTACAAATGGAAGATTACATTAAGACTCGAGTTTTACTATAAACCAGAGACGGGGCTCACCCTCGCTCTCATACAAACAGATTTCAAAATTAAAGTTCAGTATGTTACTTGAATAGCATTATCCCACTCACACTAACAGTTTCTCGGGGGTGGAGAACCATTCTGTGGTGTGTTCATTTATTTGTCATCAAATGTAGATCAGGCTGAAAATGGCCAATTTCTGGTCACCAGCAGATCAATCGCTGCAATTAAATCCCCATTAAATCATTGGAGCTTTCCCTCCAAAGAAGGCCTCCTCAACACAGCGGCTCCTCAAGCCATTTAGGTCTCGCTGTGAATCTTGCTTTGTACTGTACTTGAGCACAAGCTGCGCTTAGCTATGCAAAAGCAGGATTGACGACTTTGCTGCTTTCATTCAACATAACTTGCTGTCAAGAGAGTTACCCACATTTGGCTTCACCCACATGCCAAAACTTTTTGCACAGCCCTGCAAACCTTTCTTTCTTTCTTTTTCTTTTTTCTTTTTTTATTTACATAACCTGTTCTCCAGTATGTGGGTGTCAGGAAGCAGCTCACCCAGGGAGCAGCTCACCCATCATCTGCTACATAATGCCAAGCCACACTCTTCACCTGCAATGCAGCCGGCCTCCATCAAAGTTTAATAACTCACATTTGAAGGAATGTATAACAAATCCATTATGAATCAGCCAGGTAAACTGCGGGGACAAGTGAATCTCCACCCTTTATGTGAATTTCTTGCTTGGTTCTTGTGGATACCAGAGCGGTTGTGTTGAAGTGGTTGTCGTAGCTATTTAAAGTATCCAATCATCTCATTGGTGGAACGAAGACATGCATTTCCACTCAGTCACTGTGTTCCTTTACACTCTTTTGTGCACAAACTTTCCCTTTTATGCACTGACCATCTGCCTCACAATCCCCTGGCACTGCTCAGGTTTTCTTTGCCAGCTTTACAGTAAGTCTTTTCTCACTTTGATAGCGATGCAGGATTCTGGAACAAGTTTTTTGTGAAATATCCACTGTCACCAACTGTGGTCTTTCGCTTGCCGTGGTTTTTTTTTGTTTTTTTTTTTTTTTTCTTTCTTTGTCAAGCTCCTCAGTGACTCATACTCAAGGCAAATAAGAAGAATAAAGGACTGATGCTCCACGCATTAAAGAGATACCTTGACATTTTCATGTCTCTGCTCTCACAAAGTACTTATCACACTGCATCGGGTAAACTAACACAAATGCTTTTGTCAAGTCTGCATACAGTCATCAGCTCATTAGAGGGAAATGCGAATGCTTTTATTTCTGCCTACGCTACTTCATATTTTTGGCGTATTTAACGCCAGACTGAGCAGCTGCCCATCAGCTGCGTCCACGTACTTATGGGACGACCACACAATACATTCTGCTGGAGCAGTGTATCTATAGAAACTAACAGGTCATTGACAAAAATCCTGACCTCAGACCAACTTCCCTTTCAGCTACTCAGACCTCAACCTTGAAAGTATTGTCTCGGTCCAGTGATGTCAAGTCAGTATTGGGCCAATGTGACTGAACAAGAACATCTGGGCCCACAAATGTTTTGTGCTAAAACGTCAATGCAGGAAATGCTGCCTCTGCCGTGATATCCGCACTGAGGATACGATGCTAACTCCTTCTTGTAGCTATACAGCTGACGACTGATGCTTGACGTGTGATGAAGCCTCACATACTTCCCTCAGGTTATCACACGTCTACGTATGTGGTGCAAGAACAGGTGTTCTTGAACACGGAATACAAGTCGATCTTAAGTGAAGATAATTTTGAAGCTGTTCTTCTAAGGCAGAAAAGAGTTGCATAACACTGGCTTGATGTAAAACCTCCACACGGTGAAATAGGGTCTCCCTGCTCATCTGACTACACCTACTTGTCTATGTTTAACTGACCAATAATCTGTGTTGCCAAGGAAACTGAGAGGTTGATAAGCAAATGAATGTAATGTGCCACAGTTAAGCGCACATTTACGTAATACATCTGAAGGGCCAGCTGCAATCACTCCTGCTCTACACACACCTAGTAAAAAAAAAATCAAACCGTCACAAGTTAAGCTCACCTGTGTGTGTGTGTGTGTGTGTGTGTGTCAGTGTGTGTATTTTTGTCTCCCAGTTTTCTCATCACTTCCTGCAAAACACTGTATTCAGGTGCCGCTGCCACAGTGCATTGTTCCCCTGTTTCTGACTGTGTGTGAACAAGTGTGTCCACCAGGACTTCTGAAGGTCCTGGACAGATGGTAGCCTCCTGTACAAACAGGGTCCGACCCCAGAGTCCCACCATATTTTAGCTGTCCATTATTTTGCCCCTGTTATTAGCCAGTTATTCTGAAAAGGACTGCCTCCGCGTAGCGCCAAGCTGACTGCTGATGCCGAGGACATGTACGTGATATGACATCGCTTGCATCCCTTGTGTGTGTGTGTGTGTGTGTGAGAGGCAGACGTGTGCACATGCACAGCGGGTCGCGCTAACGTGTGCCTGCGGCCGAGGTTAAGGTAAAGCTGCTGAGAATGTGGGGAGATTAGCATGCAGAGTGCCCTCCCATGGTCTCTCTCTCTCTCTCTCTCTGACATATTCTGCAGCTTCGGCATGACACAAAGCCCTGCACAGACAACCCTTTAGCACCAGCTCTCTCCCGCTTCACACTACATCCAAGCTGTCCCTGTTTAAACACTCGCAAGGCATGACACCGAGTGGGAGATGCTGGGGGGGGGGGTATTGTGTCCGTGCACCGCTCAGGTAGAGCCGCTCACACTGAGATCTTTTCAGAAATATATAAAAATAAATATCTCAAAGAAAGCTGATTTTTTTTTTCTGTGTCCAGCAGAGGAAAACCTGACATGCAGATGTCATACTTTTAGAATTGAGAGGAAGCCACAAAAAGAGTGCGTCCCTTCACTCTGTGTCCAGATACAGCTGTGGCACCTTTCACTCTTTGTCACTCACTCACACACACATAGAACTGGAGTAACATCAGACAGGCTTACCTTTGTTGTCACAATGCAGAGGCAGTCCATGGTACTTAAAACAAAACACTGGGGTGTATCTCAACCCCCCCAACCCCCCACGACCGAGGGCTGAGACCCCACACCCCTCTCCCCAGCCTGCCCCACTCCTGCACTCTCACTCTCGTCCTGCCTTTCCCCCCTTTTCACTCCTTCCGTGAATCTCTTCTTTGACTAACTGAACCAGCGAGGGAAAGAGAGGATGGAGGGAGGGGGAAACATGAAAAGGGAGGGGGAGGGCCACAGGGAAACGGAGAGAGTGAGCAAAGAAAAAAGAGAGCGGAGAGGAGAGGAGAGGAGAGAGGGTGGTCTTGGAATTTTGTATGAGGGAGAGAGAATGAGCAGAGAGGAGGGAAGGTGAGAGTACATCCGTGTGCTGTTTTTTTCTGTGTGAGTGAAAACGGCGGAAAAGAAAGAGAAATGATGGGGTGAATATGAAAACAGATGGAGGATGGAAAACAGAGGTAGCTCTAATTTGAAGGAAAAAAAGGGAATGTGATGGTGGGGGGTGTCAACACTGAAAAGAGAGGGGGAAAAGAGAAACGGAGAATAAGACAGCAAAACAGCAGAGGATGGAGTAGAAGAAATGAGGGAGGGGACAGTGAAGGAGAGAGGAGGAGAGGGATAGTGGGTGAGTGTGTGTGTGTGTGTGTTAAGACAGAAGGAATTAGACCGAAAGAAAATGTGTTGAGGAGGAGTGTGTGAATTACATATGCATCACAGAAAAAGAAGATGCACAGCAACAGCCACTTAAAGAGGAGCACAAAAGAAAGAGAGACGGCGATGGAGTTTACATTAACCGGATGAAGTAATGAGATTGAAAATGCGTGAAGGTTTTTCTGCTTGTTATAGCACTCTGCAGCTGTTGCCTTAGCAATGGTGCAGTTGTTGCCATGGCAATAGAGAGGCTTGTTGTTGTCATACGGCCTCCGTTGTAGTGTCGAGGACCGAGTGCATCAGATTTACACACTTGTGCATCAACATCTGTTCGTGTGTGTGTGTGTGTGTGTGTGTGTGCCCATTAATTTCATATGGAGTGACATCAGGCAGAGAGCCATGAAGGACAGTCCAGGTTCAAAGAAGTAATTACCAGACATTGTCATGTGGATTATTTTAATCATCAGCACAAAGCCAACATTTGAAATGTGATTTTTCAAATTTCCCCCAAACATTCTCTAGTTATTTTTTTTTTTCCTTTTTTAAACCAGCGTGTTAACTGTTTTGTTAACCGGATGTAAAAATGCATATATGGACTCATCTGAGCTGTACACTCTGCCTTTAAGACAGTGGGCTGTACCACTCGGGGTTGTGTTAAAGGGGGAATGTGCGCTTCACTGTGTCTTTGCATCATCAGTTCTATAATTGCACAAAATCCACCCCTCACCCCACCTCATCTCCACTTTCCGGTTCCCCACAATGTTGAAGCAATGGTGCAGCAATAAAGCAATTCTCAATGATGAACACACATTTATTCCCCGCGGGGGCAGGAGTCGAGGCTTTGATCAAAACCGTGAGATGCAACAATCTGACACTCAGGTCTACAGATGGCCGCATCCCACAGATGGACACTGTTGTATACACTCACATGCATTCACAGTTCTCGAGCCCTGTGATTAAACAATGGGAACTTTAAATCACTGCGCTTATTACTCCTGTTAGTCTCTTCCTCTGTGGCGCTCAGTGATTAACTCCAAACTTGTTAGAAGCTACACAGCAGCTAAATGTGACAGTAGTTTAATGGGAGACCCAGCAGAGACTCGAGCAGAGGCAGCTAAAGCAATATTTCACCGTCATCATATAACATTTAATAACTCCCATTACCCTTTGATGCCGTCCGACAACTCTATTTATTATACATTGAAAGACTGACGGACTGCTAGGTGTTTTTTTTCCCGAAGAAGATTCATATGATAAGACATACCTGTGTTAAAATATGAACAGAGAGACAAAAATGTTCTCAAAATGGTCACCTGTAATACATTGGCAGTGTTGGATCTAGGATGTGTCTAAATCCGTGTCAATCAGAATCAATCCTGTGAAACTTCCTTTTAAATACATGGCCAATAAACGCATCTGTGCATGAGGTGCTCATTCAACACATGGACGAGTTGCTTCAGCCAACACAGAGGTATGAAAATGAACTGTGCAGTCACCAAGCTTCAGCTTCAACTGGTGTGTGCCGCTGCGTGTCACGCCACATCAGCCTTGACTGGATGCCAACAGGAATGGGTGTTTACGAACCCCCCTGTGAATGCCACAGATAATTAAGTACGTCCATTTATCACATTTGTGATGACTTGACTTTTCTGTTTTTTTTTTTCCACTTAGTTGTTCATTTGTACAGCAATCCACTACTCCATGTGCCCTCAGCCTTCACAGCTGACTCACACACAGAACCAACATGTATAGCAATGTAGCTTTTTATATCCAGTACGTCAATATATGAGGGTGAAACCGTGTGTTTGGAATATCAATTCAAGATCATTCACTGCAGTGTGGGAGGTAATATAATGACTGCATTGAGATAATGGTAAGTATGAGATAATATGGCTGACCTGTATATAAGATCATTGAGCTGTGGAGCGAGCATGCAGCTCTTGGTCCTCACGTTCTCATAGTTATGATGTCATGTTTTACATTACAGAGCTTTAAATGATCACGAGTTTGATTAAAAACAACATGATACTGATCATGTAACTAACGGACTGAACCCTCCCCCTCGCCCCCAACACACACACACTCACTCAGTCACACATGCTGTTAAAAATACATATATGTCATCCTTGAAGAAGAAAAGAGAAAAACCTCTCCCCTGTGGACAAGCCTGAACGCTGAGGCGTCCCCACTGCTCCACATTCACAAACCTCCATCTTACTCAAACTGTCTAAGTCTTGAAAAGCACTCACCCATAAATATGTGTTCTCCATCCTTACGCGCTGCTCTGCTTTAAAGACTCTAGTCTTTTGGGCTCTGTGGCGTGCCTCTGACTAAAAAGTAGGCCAAGGACAAGAGCTGGTCATCCAAACAGGCTAAACCCGAGCAGAACATCCAGATCATGGGGCTGCTGACTGAGAAGTGGCCAGATATAGATTTAGCAGGGGCAGTTGGCACAGTTCTTACTCGAGCTGCCACATTTCAATTACTCTGTGTTAGTTATTTTACTTTAACAGCCGTGATCCTATTTCCATACTGACGGATCAAGAATTCCTCAAGATGTTGTTGTTTTCCATTCACTGTTTTTACTTTAAATTGGTATTATAACTTAGACATTAAAAACATCTTGTCCTTCTCTGTGGTTCGAAACTATTGGGCTCCCATGAGACCCAAGAGACCCTTCCTAAGTTAGCGATGACACAAGACGCCCACAGGTGTCTGCACGTTCACTCCAGGAAGCGTCATTGTGAGGCAGATTTTGTGATTTTGAGCTCACTGCTGTTTGATGCGACAAAGACGTCTGACATGTTCAGTGTGAAACAACCTAAACTGTTCTGTTTTCAGCCTGGGAGTGTCATCTAAGTGGGTTCTCATAGTAATGAACTATTAGTGCCGCTTTAAGTTTCTGGATAAAGGAAAATATTTCTGCTAATTATGTGGACAGGAGACAGACTGTGCCGTTGGTCTCTGTGCTCTATTGAGGGTTCAGTAACTGCCTTTTTGCCATCCTCTATTACAGAGGAATGATTGTTCTCCAACTTCGAGGGCCGGCCTCACACTGCCTACGTGTCCCAGCATGCCTCGCACATTAGTGATTAGTCAGTTGTGAATAATCCAATTCTTTTTAATGGCTCCCTTTGGTTGTCATGAAAGAAAAAGAAAGCTATTAACATCGCATTACATGTCCGTCACAAAGGGACACTGACATGTGTGTGCTCCCAATCATTCCTCCGTTAGGTTCATGAAAAGCCACCTCGCCGACAACCTTCGGATTTGGAGTCTGACAAACTCGTTCAGAAGGACAAATCCCTCATCACGGTGGCTTGTTCCGTTTCTGCAGCCAGGCGGGTATGAGTGGCAGCCTCAACCATGTTATATACCCTGGAATATAATCCATCCAACGGTCTCATGTAGGGTGTTAAGTCACAGGAAGAAGTTGCACCGTGGTTTTTAAAACTACAAAGAATACAACCATCACAGGATAAATAATGGGACAGATACAGGACTCAGGGTAGATAACATAGGGAGATTTTCATGCACAGATAAAGTATTGTGACCAAAATGCCGTTCTGAAGTCAGCCTGCACTGCGATACCACCGGGCGCAGGGAAGACGTAACTCAAACCCTCCCTGTAGTCCTTGATACATGAGTGGATGTTGAAAGCAAACCAGGCTGCTGTCTGGAGAACACTGGCAGAGCCTTGTGGGACCATAACACCACGACTGCGAATGACACGAAAACAAGGCTAAAAAAAATGCCTGAAAGGATCATTTAACTTTTCAAGCTGTTTGCTGCTCTCATGCAAAATGTCAGATGCAAACAGAAAGCAGACTAAACAATTATACATGTCCTCACTGTTTGCAGCCAGCTGTGTAAACACACTGCTCATTTGAACCAGTGCACTACTGTATAATTATCCAGCTCACTTGCACTAGTCAGTGCACGCTGCCTCCCGAGCTGACAGCCCAGTGAGATGGCACTTGGTGCACCGATAAAGCAAAAAGAGTCAGAGCAAGGTAGTTCAACTCCAGCCTCGCTCACTTGCTTGCAGTTATCCTTCCTTGCTGATTGTTCCCACCAACCCACAGCTTGCTAATTAATAAGCAGCAAGGGAATTGCAGGGCTGCTAATGCATTCGGCCGTCCACTGCAGCATGTAATGATTCAGCTCACATTCATCCCCCCTGTTATTCTGCATCAGCCTGAGAAACAGAGCTGGCAGTAGGAGCTTATTTTTATATTTATTTTCGCCCCCCAACTCTACCGCTTTTACCGTTAATTCATGTTAATTGGAAGAATACACTTCATTTGGCAGTAGAGGTCAGGCTGGCAATGGGTAACCTTGTGGGAAAAATGAATGCATTGAAGTTGGTATGGGCAGCCGGAAAACATTAATTATAGCCACACAGGTTAAATAGCTGTGAGTGGTGAAATGAACTTTGCATTTTTGATGTGAAATCATTAGAGCCTGAGCCTGATTTCTTTGGTCAACTAAAATTGTGAGCTGTGCTCAGACAAGTTGGATTTGCCAGTTGGGTTTGCCATTATAAAAACTGCTGTTTTAAAGAATAGATAATGCAGATTAGTTAAGAATTTGTTTAAAATTTCTACATTTTTTAGTTTCTACTTCAAGCTCTAAATAGTTGGTTGTTATACAATGCTATTATAGTCAATATAATTTGGGCTCTATAGAGGTTATTTTAAGCAGACAGGATTTTAAAACAGTCCAAGATCACTACATTATAAACACCAAGGAGCCTCTTGTATAAATACATTCTGATTTTAGTTCCTGAGGACACACCAGGTACAGGGGCCTTTTACTCCCAGAGTGTTGACTGGAAGGCAGCCACCTCCTTGAGGGCTGCCAGCAGCAGCCTAACAGTGTTCATCTGGCCAACTACACGCCGTGCAGCAGCTTGCCTTGCTCATCTTCGCAGCCAAAGATAAAATCTCACTGCCCCCATCTGGTTTATAAGTTCCATAACATTTGATGGTGAGTGTGGACTTTAGTCACATTGTATTTGCACTATATCTGATTCTTGTCAATCTCTGTCAGGATGTCAAAGATCCGAGGTCAGTAGGATAAGAGATTTATATGTATGTGAATTTGGGAGATAACAGTTGAAGTCTTGAAATGGTTAAAGTAGTCATTCATGTAGTGCTGGGTTGAATGGAAATAATGCATTCGTATTTGCACCAGGTATTTATCTGAACTTGATTTATGTCAAGTTAATTTTCCAATGTATAATAAAAAGAATACCTGTTTAACGTTTGAAGTTCTAACTTATATTAGTTGTTATTAAAATGCTGATACTCATAATGAGAGTCGAAAGACTTAAAATTGTTTAATATTGAGCATTCATTACGTGGAGTGGAATGCCATCTCCTGGCTAAATTCTGCAGCCAAAGAATTGTCCTGAATTGCAAATTTATGAACACATTTTTATTTTTTTTTAAACTAAAGGATTTTACTCTTGATCATTTTGATAAAGCAAAACAACTCCACATGTATGGGTTGTAGGATTGTGACATCACATCTTGGTAGATTTAAATATCTATATACATGAGGAATAATCAGCAGGTCAACATTATGACAAGTTCCGCATGCGTACAGTTTTGCTCTCCTGGTGCCACGCGTGTTCCTCAGCTATCACATGATTGAGGCGTAGCAGAGCACTTAAACAGTATTCACCGGTGATGCCTGTGCTTGTCCAGATGCTGTAGAAACGGCCCGTTTGCACCACAGTGTATGAATTCCTAAAAATATCAACCTGCTTTATTAGTCATTATCTTTTCCGGATGTTCTCAGGGGTGTATAATTTAATACAATTTCTTGCTAATGACAGTTAGGCGCTGTCTGGAAGTCATTCGAAATTGACAACGACTGAAAGAAGATCAAAAAATGAATAACCGATAAACTAGGCAAACAGTACAGAAGGCACCTTTCAGTTGTATCTGTTTTAACTGTCTGTTTGCTTGTTCACCACCTGCTGTTATTTCAGACATGCCTCTGTAACTCAGCTGCAGGCAAGAAGTGCCACTTTAAGGAACACAACTCTTAGAATGACTGATGTGGATTAGGGAATGAATTATTAAGTGGGGGGGGGGGGAGTCTAATAACTGATGTGGATTAGGGAATGAATGGGGGGGGGGGGGGGGGGGGAGTCTAATAATAAACTGTGTGTCGTAAATTAAAATTTTTTTATTATACCTCCAGGACCTGAACATTACTGACAGTGTCGCCTGTTCAGATGTGTTGGGGGAATCATCCACTAGGGGTCACTATTGTATTCCATTGAGGAATTTAAGGATGGACGTGGGGCGTTAAAATGTTTCCTTCTGCCCTTCTAACACGATCCGGTTTTGTGGTCAAAGTCATAGACCTCAGTAAGTCAAATCAGGAAAAGCAGGATATCAGAGTTGCTTTGGCATTTCTTCTCTTAACCATTTAACCATTTCCTCCTCCTGCCGTGACTCTGACTGCAGCTGAACTGTCATTCAAGGACTTGGACAATCCTCTGACAGAGCTGTCCCTGTGGAATGAAAGTCTTAATCCGAGGGAGAAGCAAACATTTGAAACTGATGAGCTATCAATATACTTAGGAGGAACTGGTACTGGAGAACTTCACCCAGGGCTCTTTGTTAGGTAATCCATGCTGGTTCTCGTATCAATGGCAAAGCTAAAGGTGGTGACTCATGCAAAAAAAAGCTGATACTGTAACTGCATCTAGGCTTGATGTTTCTAAATCCATAACAACTGGCTAACATCAGTCAAGATTAGATAAGATATACCTTTAATTACCATGAACCCTGACACTCACACGCACACTTCTGCCGTGGCCAAACGGTATTAAACCACATATCACTTCACTAGATCTGGATCAGCACCAGATTGCGCTCACTCACAGAAAGCGGTCTTCCAAGCATGCTGGGTTTCTTTAATCAAGATCCAAAAAGTTATTCCCCGGGAAACTAGGGAAAATGTCAAAAAAGTCTTATCTCGGAATGTTAAATAAAAAAAACTCTGGATCCACTCCAACCTTTAATGAATTATTTCTTGGCCCACGTCCTATCCTTTTACCAAGTTTTGTTGAAATCCATTCAGTAGTTTTTGTGTAATCCTGCTGTCAAACAAACCAACAAATCAATCAGAATGGCACTCAGTAAAAGGCATATCAGCGCCAAGACCCAACAGTCCCTTAAACCGAGCTGCACCACATTTCACACACTCAGAAGTCAGTATTCTGAACGTGCCTGTGTGCTTTATCACCAAGATCGAGGAATTATTCTCTGGAAATTGGTGAAATATGCTGATTCTCCGATTGTTAAAGAATGTGGACTCAAAATCCCTGGATCTGCCCCTTGATCTGAATCTGCACCAAATTTTAATGGGTTCTTTCCTGAGCAATAAAACGGTTTTATGGACGTTTTTCTTGTAGTTTTTGAGCAGTCCTGCTGAGATACAAATGGACAGGGGTGAAATAACAAAAAATATCGTCCTTGGTAGATTTACAGTCCCAAAAAAATCCCCTCTAATGATGAGGTAATTTTGTTTCAGGTAAATACAAGTGAAGGGGATGTGTTCTCCCTATAGGCAATTTAAGATACCATAAAAATAAAATAGACTTGGATAAAATCTTAATTATAATCAGAGGAGAGCAATAAATTCTAAAATAATAGGGTTAAAAACGCAGCCATCTATTCGCTATTTTTACACAGTGTTTTGTGGCACACTGAAGCGAGAAGTATGAATCACAAGGCAGAGACTTGAGGAGGAATCTGTGGAGACCGGTGGCATGTTTTATATACATTTTTTTTTGTCTCAGCTACAAGGCTGACACAGACACGGGCCCCTGTGAGCTGAAAGACAAGTGAAGAAGCCTATTAATCATTTATACCGTTTGGACCGTGTTCCCAAAAAGACAGCATTGTGATAACTCATTTATGGCTCCTCCACTGTCTTTCTAAAAGGGACAAGCACAAGGGTGTTTGTGACTGAACTCTTACGATCGGTGTCATTGTACCTGCTTGAGATTATTGCACGTTCACACGCCTCTGCACTTAATGTACAACATTTACGTTGTAGAATTCAGGTGTATGTCCATAAGATGTACAGTATATTTGAAAAAAAAAGAAAAGAAATCAACCTCACATACGTGCATCTGCAATTTGTTTTATTTATGAGTGACTGTTCTTTGACTTGCAACTCCCTGCAAGGATTGTTTATTTTTGAAAACGGAACGCCTGCGCTTTTTCACAACTATTCTATCAAAATTGGAATCGTGTCATACAGCGCACTTGATGCCTTGCTGTACCTGTTCTGTCAAGGAGAGTCACAATTCATGCATAAGTTGTACTTCACCATCGGGGTGAATTAAACCGTTTAAGAGTCAAACCTGCTTCACAAGGTACTAATTTGATATATTCTTCTCTATTCCTTTTTTCCCCTCCTACGATGGAGCAGTTGATGCCATCCTGTGAGGAACAGGAGCTGCTGCTATTTGTCACACCTCACAATCAAAAACATGCAGTTGGTACAGTTTCGGCATGAGCGCAACAACACCCAGGTAGAGGCAGAGCGAGGAGTCCTGGCACAAAAGGAAAAGAAAACATTTGTCAGTGCCTGAACAGTCCTACTTCTCTGTCACGTCTGGCTCGTCTGTGATCATTTCTTGTGAGTTTTCAGGGAAACATGTAATACTAATGTTGTCACAGACACACGGCCACAAAAAAAGAGTTATTTTAGGCCCAATAATTGACAAATTAAGACCAAAGACCACACAACCAAAACGAGAGAGAGAGGAGTAGCTAACAAAGCAGCGTTGTTGTCTGTACTTGTCAACTCTCTCGCAGCCAGTTTTGAAGATGAGAGGCGAGCGGCTCTGTAGCATTGCAAAGTTACTGTGCATTACAAAATGATGCAAGCTGTGGGGTAGCGTGTTAGCACTTTATTTTTTTAAACTCCAATGCCCATTCATTTTATCTCTCAAACACATGAAACGATACAAGGAACAAGACACACAAGTTGCCGTTGCTGCCGTGGTTTTACAGCATGGGAATATGTGCGTTAGTATGAGGGAGTAGAAAGATAGCGCTGTTGTGGCTGCTGGCCAGCGCCCAAACCGCTGCAATGTGAGTTTATTCATGAGATGTTTAAACAATTCCAGAGGGTGTGCTTAAGGTGAGAATGCATTTATGAGATGTGGTGACAACTGAATTAACAAAAAAAAAAAAAAAAAAAAAAAAAAAATTGCATGCAAGACCATGTGAACTGTTTTGACTGGTGACACCAATTAAGTGACAAACTCCAGAATATAAAGGCGTGTCTCACGTTATCACGCATGGTTGGCACCCTGGAATTTACAGACAGCCCGTGGCTCTATATGGGTTTGGCAAGAAGCTTCCTACCGTAAAGAAATAAAGCAGCAACTCGGCTGATTTGTCCTCGAGATAGCACAGAACAATGACATTGTGTGGCCATGTTGTAAGAGGTGCAAGTGGCCTTGCTGACTGGATTAACAAGCAGGGAGCCCTACTTCGGTTAAGTGTGCTTCAGAGTAATGGAGTACATGGAGGGTACAGTACACATGAAGTAATGGTAAAGATGTTGGGCTGCCTGAGTGAAGTGGTGTGCATAGAAATATTATGTATGTGAGGTGGTGGCACTTTCAGCATATTACTTTAAAAATGACAGGCATCAACAAATTTTGCAATCGACTGAAGCGCATCGCATAAAACGGGAAAATTAAAAAGGAAAATATCTAGATATTCTAATTGCAGAACAATTCATGTATACATATGAAAACTGCACTAGGAGTAAGTGCAACATCCACATGGGCTGGGCTGTTTTTTGCAGATGATAGTAAGTGGGTGCTGTGGAAGGGAAACTACTTGTTTGGAACAGACCCCAGTAAAAAAAAAAATAAAATAAAATAATAGATTTGGTATTTTTTCATTCCTTCCTCATCCCTCTTCACAATATCAACATAAACAACAATATTTTGGACATCTGATTAGATTTATTATGAATGTATTAAAAAATTCTTAATAGTACATGCTTGCTAATATATGTTGCTGCCAGGAATTAAACCTGCACCAGGGTGGAGTGCAACTCTCAAAAGCTTGCAAACAGAGTAAATAACCTTGAGGACGCAAGTAACTCAGGGAAATAAATAAATAGTGCATTCCCGAAAAATGGCTTGGTCCTTCGCATCAACAGATTCTGGCAATTTGTTCTTAAAACAAAGTATTCTTAGGCAGGTGCATTTTTTTTAACAGAAATAAAATTTTAATTGCACTGCAAATTGAATGAAAACTAATTCCAATTGCCCTAAAACACTTCTCACATTGTCACTTGCCATCCAACCTGTAATGAGTTGTCTGGACTGTCTGTATGAATGAATAGCCTGTGGGCCATTCACATAGTGGAATATATTAAAACAGAACAAGAGACACAAGGACAAGACCTGAGTAGACTCGTACAATAACTCTGCAGCTAATGCAGAAGCTGGGATGATTTATTTCCAAGTTGAGGGTACTTTGAGGTAATTACTCGCTTTGTCCGATTTTAGCCCTGAACGTTTGTAAACCAACAGCAGTTTGCCTAACTAACACATTTTCATGTGTATTGATAGATTTGGATATTTTTATTTTCCAATATCATCTTGCTGCATGTTTCTGGGAAGAACTACGATCACATTAACAAATTAGGGGAAATCCAACGCATAGGTTGTTTTTGCGTAGGGGAGGGAGAAATGGAATGAATGAAAATGCAAATAAATAAATAAAACTCCATACAGTGAAGTCATAATACTGCCCTCTGTTGGTTCCATATAAAGCCGGAAGAGACCAGGCTTGACCTGCCAATGTGAAATTACAGCACATTTTAGATGTGGCAACAATTCATTTTCTAATGACAAAAAAACTAGAAAAACAAAATGTCTCTGTTAAGTGAATGTAATGTCATGGACTGAAGGTCAAGTTAGTTTAAATTCAGCCATTCTATCTATTGAATGAATTCTGGCTTTTCTGTGTATTATTTGAAGAAATGTATGTGGAATTCATCTGTAATGAGTTAAGACTGGAAAGGAGTTCTACACATTTAACTCAGTGGTCCCTTTTACAATCGGCGTGCTCGTTTAATATATTCAATTGGGCTGCTTTAAAATGTAATCATTCAAGAACTGCAAATTAACAACTGCCAGTTGATTTGAAAAATATATTTTTTTCATTTTCAGCAACATGTGAGGAGCTTCATCAGTTGTTTTTTTTATCACGGTTTCATTTCAGTTGACACTTTGTACTTGATAATAGTTTTGATGTGGAAAAACACGCAGCAATGTCAAATTCAAAAACTGTGAAAGCCTGCTGAGTGTTTTTTCTATTATATCTGCACAGTCTGGGTTTGGAGCCAGTATTCAGGTGTGATCCACACTCGCAGTAACTGATGTGCTGCTGAGACCTTATTTTCTTGTTAACTGAGGACAAATTTAGAATCACTCCAAATAATATTGTATTATTTTTATTTGCGCTCCAATGTATTATCTTGACATTGAAAATTTTCAGCAGTCACTGAGGAGTTCATATGTGTATTTAAATATCTATGTGCTCTCTCTCTCTACTGGTGTTTTATATTAAAACTATATATTTATAATGTGTTGGAAATTGCCTCACTGCATTTGTGTTACACTGAATTATTACGCGTTGTGATTGAATTATAAGTTTAGATTTATTTTTCATGGCTCTGTACTAGCAGTGACATGGGGAGGTAAACGCAATTATTCTGCTCAGGGCCTATCCAGTGCTGTTGTATGTGTTCAGCTTAGATAAATAACCCAAGCCTATAAATTTAATCAGCGGTTTTCTCACTGTGGCTGCAGCACTGAGTCAGAAAGTCTCGTCAGTCCTGTTGGACATGCTCAGGCCTCGGTGGCTCCACCGGCGCTGCGTGTTGCCCTCTGTGCAGCCACTCGCCCCTGCACGCGCGAGCTGAGCCGAGCCCAGCGAATCAGGGGAAGTGTCTGAAACAAAGTGTTCCGGGAAGGCGTGTGCCACGCGGATCAGCGGGGACGCTCGCATTGTGATCCCAAAGTGACACGGGGAGCACTTTCGCTGGATATTAAAAACGCTTTTAATGCGTGGCCCATTGTGGGGACGCAAAAGCGCTGCATTAAGGCCGCCGGCGGTGTTCCTACGGTGTTCCTGGTTAATGTAGGTCAAATCGGTGACGGAAGGGTGTCCTCCGTTGAACCCGCCGTATTAATCCACAGCACAGTCCTGCAGATGGCGCGCACAGCCAAGCGAGTGCCCCGGCTGCTCGCCGCGGCGCCGCACGGCACAACAACATCCGTACGGGGGGAGAGAGATGGCGGTGAAGCTACACCTCTGTCCCCCACCACCACCACCACCCACCCCCTCCGTACAGCTGCCGGGCCCGTGGAAAGCAAAGTTCAGGGGCTGCAGCTCCTCGCGTAGGTTTTCCACTCCGCCAACGTGCAGCGGGCTCGCGAGGCCGGAAGCGTTTATCAGACGGGGCCGATCGAGCGTAACCTCAGCTGACCCCCTTTGTCAAGACGCAGGAGTCGCTCTCACTGAACATCCTCCGCCCCGCGCGCGGCACAGGACGCGCACACATGAATATTTTATTGAAGCTCTCTTTTAGACACCAACCGTGCGCGTGCTTCATTATCCAGACCCTGGACGAGCACGCGCGTACACACACATACACACACACCTGTCACTGTCTAGACAGAGAGGGGGGGCATTAAGGCGGTGGGTGCGTGGGGGGGGGGGGATCATCTCACATGACCCATTACTGCTCTATTCCATGCCAGCCATAGTGTATCTCAAGGCGTTG
Source organism: Pseudorhombus dupliciocellatus (assembly GCA_016785235.1). NCBI lineage: Eukaryota > Metazoa > Chordata > Actinopteri > Pleuronectiformes > Paralichthyidae > Pseudorhombus > Pseudorhombus dupliciocellatus. The sequence goes on along the minus strand of JAFBJW010000043.1, from coordinate 173,792 downwards.
GATAATCAGTGAAAAATCAACAACAACAAGGGGGAAAAAAGCAATCGCTCCACCTAATCTGATTGGCCGGCTGAACCGACACCGATTTTTTTTCCCCGCTCGCAAACTCGAGGTCAGCTCGGGACGTTAAAAAATAAATAAATGAGAAAATAGAAATGCGTAGAAAGTAGAAGACACGGCGGGACAATCTAGCTTGTTGTGCGCCGGGGTTGAGTGGCGGCGGCGGCGGCCAATGGGAAGCCGCGGCGCAGCTGGCTCGCTGTACTGGCAGGGGCGGCGTCCAATGCAAAGTTCACAAGCGTGATGGACACATAACTGACAGCCCCCCCACCACACACACGCCGCCACCATCCCTCCCTCCCGTCCCTCCACCAGCGCCGTCCCTCCTGATCCCAGACTGGGGGAGAGATCTGCCAGTTCATTCACATTTTGCCATATTCTGAGGAGTGCGCGCACGTCGAGGAATAAAACACACACGAACTAAATCAAATGAGTGGCGTGCATGCGGAGTGCATGCTAGTGGCACGGGGGTGCATCGTTTCCTTTGATCTGCCTTTGATCTCCCACCTCCCCTGGACCTCCATCATTTCTTTAGACCTCCCAGAGCAAAAATCTTAAACAGCACGAGTAGGAGGAGAACACTACTACTACAACTACTATTACTACAACTCCCACCACTTCCATGAGAGCCATAATGGAGCAGCTCTCTCCCTCTCTGCACACCCCCCCATCTCCCCCACCACCACCACCCCACCAGTCCTGCTGCTGCTGCGCTCCCTGCGATTGGGGGGCGCGACAAATGTTGACGGCTCTCTGATCCAACCCAAGACAGTGCACCGCTTCTTCCAATAGCAGCTTTAAGTGGAAAGGCGTGCCTGCGTGCCCCCCTCCCTCACCCACCACCTCCACCACCACCATCTCATCTACACACACACACACACACCCCCCCCCCACCCCACCCCCCCCCCCCCCCCCCCCCCCCCCCCCCCCCCCCCCCCCCCAGTCCACCACCATCACCACCCCTCAAAGTACTCGATGTATAGTTAAAAAATGGGAGGGCACACTTGAACCGAGCTGCTCTATGAAGGTAGGCTGCAGCGTGTGTTTATTGATGAGATGAAAAGAAGATGGAAGTGAGAAATGAAACAAAGTAAAGGAACACATTTAAAATAATCATAATAATATACAAAAATAATAAAGTGCAACAGCTCTTCGTCGGGGGAGGACAATAAAAAAAGAAAAAGACGCGAGGGGAGCCGTGGAAACGCTGTCGCCACTTTTTCAACGTGCTTCGAAGTGCAGGTAAGAAATTGAGAAAAGTACGCGGGCAGAGGGGATGGGTGTTCACGGGGGCTGTGGTGCTGTTGTTGGACGGGGGGGTTTTCTTATTTAAGACGGGGAAACGTGCGCGTTGACTTCGCTGCGAAATTGCATGAAATGCCTCTTTGACTTCCATGTATAGTTGTTGGCTGTAGCTTCACCCAGGCAATGATTAAGCTCCGGGCAGCTCCACAATCGGAAACTTCATTTCTCTTCGGAGTATGTCGCGTATTTAATAGCAGTGTGTGAGTTTTAAGGTGCCCTCTTTTTTAGTTGTACGTTAATATTCGTCTGTAAAAAAAAAAAAAAAAAAAAAAGAACGCGCTGCCCTGGCATGACGCAAGTTTCCCCCTTTATCTGCCATTATTCTCTTCGTGCCCCTTTTACCTTTAGCCCCTTTATGGGCGACTTTCGGCTTCGTGCGTGCGTGAGCCGGACCGGGGGACACTTGAGAACAATGCTACCGGTTCCAAGTGTGTTCACAGGTCCGATTGTCGCTACCAGCGATGCTCGTACAGGCTTTAGCACCGCTCGCTCACATTTCACACACTGAGCCCGGAACAACTGTGGCCAGCCGACGTGCGCATTTTGGCTTTTAGGTCAGTTATTTGAGTCAGAGGAAACGCGTTTCCTCCTCGGTATTAACCACTATAACCCACCGTCGCTGCCTATTTCGAGGCACGTCGGTTTGTTGAACTTGATAGACTGATGTCGAATTGTCTGAATCATTAGAGCAGCGGCTCAGCGCCGCGCGTACAGGCTCCTCAGACAGATGTCTAGCCCATTTTCTCCCCCTCGCTCTCGCCTTATGAATTAATATCAATACTGTGTGGTATTTATGAGATGGGGTTACATCAAGATGTGTTCGGCAGGCGGGAGGCAGCCTGGCTATTGTGTCTGAGGGTAAAACAATACAGCAGGTTCAGTTTTCTGAGATAAATCACATCCAGATCCAGCGGGACCCTGGCTCTGGATTTTTTGGTGCCATGTTTCTTTCTCCGTATACCCCCCTCCCTCCCTCCTCCCTCTCCAAAAAAAGAACAAAAAAAAAAAAAAAAAAAAAGAAAAAAAAAAGAAAATGGTCACTTTAAATGTCGCAAATCCGTTTTTTATTAATAGCTTCAATTGTGATGAATTGTTGTCGACGTAAGGATGTTTTGGAAACGGCTGGCCTAGATATATGGGGCCATGTTGTGTTGTGATTAAAGTTGCATTAGACGCTTCCTGCGCGTCTTTTGAGACATTTCTGTTGCAAAATATTCATGTGCCACCCGCGATGCCTCCTTTTTCCTTTTTTTCCCCCTGTTGCTTATGAGGCTGGCTACGTGGAGGTGTATGCTAAAGTTCAAATATGACCAAATGCTGCACATTGTTGATGCAATAAAAAGAAATGGAGCAGTGACTCCTCAAAATTCACTTAAAGGGCCACGGGGAGTTTATCCGGAGCAACATGTCAGTCTTATTCTTTTGGGGCTCCATCTATTCGTGCGTGTGTCTGTGTGTGTAAGTGAGACAGAGGGGCAGCGACAGAGCGTGCGTGCGTGCGTGTGTGTGTGTGTGTTGCAAACAGATGTTGTCCCAAAGCGCTTGGCTCTGTCAGATAAAGAGAGTGCAGCATGTTCTTGTGTCTATTTAGTTTGTGCTACGGCTACAACACACTCTGGGTTCGATTCATCGGAGCAGGGTTCGCGTCTGTAACCCCACAAGTTGTGCGCAGGTACAAAAGCTTTGCGTCAACACATTAGCCGAGCCAGAGGTTGGTTCTGGTGTGACCACTGAGGCTGTATCCGCGAGAAGACGCCAAGCGCTGCCACACAGGAGAGCCGGGTCCCGGGTTTGACACAGGGGAGGCGGCGTGAGAGCGCTGCGCTGCGTCCGGCTCCATCCAGCGCGCACACACGGTCTGTGGATGTCCACCTGTGTGTTGTCTGTGTTGTGTGTTTAGGTTTCATTTTACCACGTTATTGTGCGTTCATAACCTCTCACTTTTTTTGTTGCGATCACTCCTCCCCCCCCCCCCCCCCCCCCCCCCCCCCCCCCCCCCCCCCCCTCCCCCCACCCCCCCCACCCCCTCCCCGCCTCCATTTCCACGATGTAAACGGGCTGCGATGCTATAGGCTTTGGTTATGTAATTGATGGCTGCACTGGATCATTTGTTTTCTGAATGGACACACTTGGATGAGTGTGCAGCCCCGTGCAGCAGACATGCCACATCTCTCCTGTAAGATATCAGGCTGCACATAATTCTAAATCTGTCCTGTGTGCTGTAAGGCATTGATTGTGCACGTGGTGAGAGTCAGGTAAAAATTATTTTGTCACATTGTGTGCACTGGCATGGATCCCCTCCATGTTCAAAGGAACTCGACACAACCTGCATTTTTGGACATTTTTTTATTGTTTGATGAATTGAAGGGTGCTTGTATTGTGTGTGAGTGAGCTCTCACCACAGCTTCATGTCAAAAACTCTTGTTTTTATCAGCACAGAGGTGTACAGTAGCTGCTGGAAGAGCACCAGCCATTATGTGCCTTGGAGGGGGTTTCTAGTCCAGAGTATCAGGTGCCCAGTTTCGTCTCAGTTAGGAACTAATGAGTATTTATATGTATATATTCCACATGTACATTAATATTCACAGTGTTTGAGCCATTGCCATTTCCCGCTTTCTGTGTCACGGCTAAAACCCACCCATGACTAATGAATATTTAAGAGCATGTCTGCAGACCAAGGAAACTCATTATTATATGAAGGAGACCTAGCAGATAAACTGGAGGCCCACTCAGATGAAGGCAGGGGGACAGAGGTGTGTAGCTAATCCACACCCAACAATCAATCCCAGTTTTCTTTTGGCTTCACCATCTTCCACTCGTCCTCTGTAGCTCTGCCACACTGTCTTCACACTCAATAATTTATTATTGACGAGCAAATTGACATCGCGTTCCCATATTGTCACTAATTCCACACCTGATTTAATTGAGTTTATGTGTGAGGAAACCATGCTGCACCTACATATGTATATCTTCTTCTTCTGGAAGAGTATTGGAGGGGGGAAAAAAGCAATAATCTTGTACTGTACATGCGCACAGATGGCAGGTCAGTATTCCAAATTATTTTTTTTAAGCGCAGTAAAAGCAAATGCCCAAATACACAAGATAGAGATGTCTCTCTGAAGCCTCCGCACTGCCACATTTCTGGTTGCTGTTTCCGTCCAACCATCTTCACCAGGCTGCTACCAGGATTTCCTCAATATTATTTTAGGCTGTGATGGCTTATTTGACTGTGTAGTACAGAGGAAATAATGATGATGGGTACAATTTACCCTGCTCTACAGTATCACGCAGTGTGGTGTAGTTTGCCATGTATGATATAAAGTAGTATTTGATTTTACTGCAACACACTTTTAAGTTAAAAAATAAACGTGCCAGGGACTGAATTCATCACCGACTGTCATTATTCTAACAAAATATCATAGTGCTTCTTTTAACCATGTACTAAGGAAGAAAGATAATATTGTTAATTCTAAGAGGGTAATTTTACCATATGACAAAAGACTATGCACTGGAGTTCATCCTGGTACTTTGTCTAACCCAGTTGAACATATTTGGCAGCCATTTTGGGAATGCAGTAGAGATCCATCGATATAACGAGCTACTTTGTGGATTGCATCCAGAATGTCACAGTGCTTGTTAACTGCTTGGCCTTTTTGTCCCACACAGGGCTTTTTTTCCCCTCTTTTCTGCCCTTTTTCTTCCTCTTGTTCTTGTATAATACACATTAGAAGCATATTGCATCATGGAGCAAAAGTAATCTTTGATGTTGTGCCACCCTGATGTTTTCAGGTGCATTACTTAAAGTTAATGTTAAGTCTGGTGTAGCCTCTATGCTTTTGGTTTTTATTTGAGAGGTGCACGTAAAGTTTCTCACCTGATGTTTATTGCAAAGGCTTGTGTTTCACAGCCACTGCTGTTTTAATACTGCATGTGAGTCCCCAGTAACCATGGCAAAGTTGAAGAATATCCAGGCACCTTCATAGAGCTCTGAAATTATCATTAAGTTGTACATGTAACACGTATGCATTTTCTTAATCATAGTAAAATATCATGGCGTGAGTGCTTGCTAAGTCTACCTTCGTGGTTTGCTAGCATATACAGATTTTTCTTTTTTTTTTTTTTCAAAACTAGAATTTGTTGGCAGGCTAGCTGCCTCCTGGCTAAACTGGCTGGGATCCTTCTACTCACAAAGCACCTTTTTCACACATAACATGCTTCTCTTCACATCAAATTATTTTTTTATTCCACAAAATAGACAATTGCAAAACCTATTCAGAATCTGTAAAAGCTGCCTTTGTAATTAAGGAGAAAATGTACCCCTTAGCTGTATTATGGAACATAAATGTTGTTACAATGAGTTATGGTGATTTCCTTTGAGCGAAAAGGCAAAGATGGAAAATAATGTGTTTATATAAGAGGAAATATATCTTGTTCATTGATGAGGGAACTGTTTTGCCAGGATAAAAACATTTGGGGATAAAACTGAGTTTTTTTTTTTTTTTTTTTAAACCAGTCACTGCTTTATTATGTATTCATAAAGCTAAAAGAAGTCTCTCATGACGGCTGAAAACAACTGAATTTGACAATTCATAGGGCTGCAAATTTTTTAAAAAAGGAAATAAGCAGATAAAAATGGGACTGGTTGGGATACTGACTTTCACTCTACACCCAACGACTTCCAGAGCACACAGTGTGAGGAGAACTGACTGATACAACTAAAAGGCTCTGTTGTTTCAGTTTTCAGGTTTTGTTTTGGAATCTCCCCCTCCCTGCCAATATCATAGGAATGCAAAATGAAATTTGTGAACTCGCCATGCTGTTGTTAGGAAGCTCTGGTTTGGTTATAACATTTAATGTCTTATGAAAGGACAGTTAATATCCTTAAAGTTCTCAAATAGCTCAATGGTAAATACAACATTGTTTTTGGATCAACTGATAGCAATATCAAAAATATGTGTAAAAAGTACAAGCCCACATCAAACTGTTCAGTACATACTTGCTCCAGGATAAGTCTTCACACATATTTTGGCACTAGATTTAGAGTCCTGCACAGTGTCATTATGGTTAATTATAAAATATAATGTATTATTTTTAAAAGCCTATCTTTTTTAATAGCTATTTTCCTGTTTTTATTTCATGCATACAGTACAAACACTCCAGTTGTGGGTGTGACCATGTGTTTCCATTACCTTTGCTAAAATTGCAAACAGACTCTTGATTCATGCTTCTTTATATTCACAGACCGCCTTTTTAAAGCTTTTCACGCAAAATCCTCTGTGTGTGCTGGAAGTTGTGCTGGAAGCTGCTTCACAAGAAGTCCAAAAGATTTTCAATTTCTTGCAAGGGAAACAAAAACCAGATTAAAACTGTAATTAGTTACTTTAACGTTTCTTTCAATCCTCAGTAAACATTCCCTCTTTTACATTGCAGCAACAAGCATTTAAGCCCCGTTTGTATCCTCTGTCTTTAAACACACACGCAGGCCCAGGCATTCAACTGATGTGAAAAATGTATCCTGGATTCTAATAGCGAGGTTGTATGTTTGCCAAGGTGCATGTGTGTCCTCAGTTCACCCTGCTACCCATATGGTTTTCTACAAGTCATGGTGAGATCACTGCCTTGGTGAAGTGGAGGGGAAAAGTATCTAAAGGGAGTTGAATAAAATGTTAAAGTGAGTAGTAACAGAGTAGAAAGAGTAACTTTTAAAACAATCTTTTTACAGAGAATAAGTGCTGTGAACCCGTTGCTCTTATCTTGGCTTCAGGAAGACTTATTAAGCCTCCTACCAGTAAACAGCACTCAGAGCAGCCAAAATGTTCAGATCACGCACAGACTCACTCAAGGTACATTGGTATGTAACTGTGAAATGGGCACACAATAGTATTTTTGTTGCGGGTTTATCGCAAAAATAAAGATTGTTGTAACCTCAAAGTATTTTCTCACAAAACTTTTGTCTTCCTTTTCTCTCTGTCTCTCTCTCTCTCTCTCTGTCTCTCGATCGAGCAAGCCAATCGTTTTTGAAATGCAGCTGCAGGGACAAAAAAGCATTTTGTCTTTTGAAAGAATTTATTTTTTTGAACTAATTTATTTTTTTTCCATTATCATGAAACTGAAAAGAGTGTGTGCGCAGATACTGTCTGCATTGTTGTGTGCCCTGAAATGACCCTGACAAAGATTTTAAAATATAGTTGTTCAATAAACTAGAAACCATCCTTAACTTGGCAAAAAGCTTACAGCTTTACCAGCCCAGCAACTTTTTTTTTTTTTTTTAATTTTTTATACTTGGACTGATGATTAACGACTGTTGGAACACATGACAAAGGAAAACCAATGCGCAACCTGTTCAACAACAAACACATTTTCTGTTTAATTTATGTAGCTGGGTTTGTTTTCACAGTACATTTGACATTTGAAAGTGATAAAGACAAACTGTGCTGTTAGCACCAGTTCAAGTTTATAACCACCGTGTTACATTTTAGACACACATGCAGTCCATGTGCCTCCTCAAGATGTTTCGGCGGTTTGTATGGCAATGGCAACGTAATAGCTGTCAGTTGTGGCACAGTGTTTTTCTCTTCAGTGAAATCTTCCAATAAAGACCGCATGGCGGCAGCAACGTAAACCAACAGTAATGTCCTCTTTTCTGTTAGAACTCCAGTAAACAAGTCGACCGATATGGATGTATTTAGACGCCATGACTTCCTTGGCCTTTTACTGTGGTGGTGTGCCAAGTGTCTCGAAATTCATGCATTCATGAATTTGTTTTCATACTTCCTCCTGACTCCTCCAGGGTCAGCCCAGCATATCCCAACATGCATTTATAGAGGAAGGCAGGGCAACACCCTGGGCAGGTCACTATAGGCTAACACACGCACAAACAGAGAAACACTCTTACAGGACTTAGTCATTAAAGCTGTGCCATTACATTTGCTCAGCCTGCAACCCTCTGCTGCACAAAGAAAGAAAAATCGAATACCAAAATAAATAGCAAAGCTTCCTGCTCCTCTCGGGCTGAACATGACAGAACAAATGACTTCAGAATTAACACATTCATGATAGTAACTGCTCAAAATACCCTCTGCCACATGGGTTGATCTTTATAGTAATGTTACCAGAAGCAGCTGACGAGCTTAGGTTTCACTCCTGGGCTTATGGGCCATAGATCGGTACCTCCAGAGAGAATGCTCCTACCTCATTCAAACTGACTGCATGTACCAGCCAGCATGTACATTATCTGAGCCAAAAGGCCTCATGATTATCGTGGATGGAGCCCACGGGTGGTCATGTCATCTCTCCGCTCCGTGCCGTGAGAGGACTCGGCAGTGACACCTCTGTTTTGTACCCGAAACTCGACAGACAGCCAAAACTGCACCGGCACTTACCGATGGCGGTAAGACTCACAGTGGTGGCCCAAAGTCAAAAAGCTTGTACGGCAGGTAGGGACACATTGCATAGCAACGAACGTTTGGTAGGTAGGGCAATGGAAACTCATTACAAACCAACTGGGCTTTGCCTTTATTGCACACAGCTTTGTACAGGGAGACCAGTTTGATCTCAATAGGAATATTATAATTGCAAATGTGAAAGTGCTCACCATGAATTGTACTGATTGGATTGACTGATTTATTATTTAGCAGAAAAAAACATCCATCTCACCTTCATTTAAATGTCTTCTCACTGACTTGATGTATCATTGATCATTTATGTAGTAGAGATATCAATGTCCTTTGGGTTCAGTGAGCACCATCTGACCCTCTGGTTGATGGAAGGACCACAAACGTATGAGTGCATCACCATAAAAAAGCCTGATATATGTATTAGCAACAGAGAATGGTATTGTATGTAATCAGTGATAATATGTGGTTATGTTGACACAACTCATGATATGCTGTAAAACTAGTATAACCACACCAACTCACACACTAGCTCGGCAACAGCTTTTCCCTGCAGGCATACCTGTGCCTGATCGGTAAGGTTGAGCCGAAAAGAAAACTTGCCAGCGTATCTAATTTGCAACCGAACGTTTCACAACACAACACAAAGCTCGGACTAAAAAAAAAAAAAAAGAAAGAGAAAAAAGCGTTTAGCCAAAGATTGTACATTTGAAAACATTTGGTTAAAAATGTTGCCACATTTTACAGTTTCTGGTTACACGTGCACACAATCAAAGACACACTGACTAATTCAGTGTTAATAAATACTGTGTGAGGCTCGGTTCTAATTTTCCATGAATTGCCATGTCACCTGTTTTCATTGGTTTTAAAGCAGCAGTCAGTGAAGTAGAACATGTATAATTTATCCAATGGTTTGTGTGCGAGTGTGTGTTGGTATATTGTTTGTCTATCATCAGTAGTTCTGTAAAATGACTCTGGCTTGTTTTTAATACCCCATGTTAGCTGATACTTGCTATAGATTACTGACCTTATTGTGTTTATTGAAACCCTGTTTCCATTGGACGTATCTGCGTGTTCTGCAGTGTATATTGGAAGAGTTCTAATCAGCTCAGATTTCCAGATGATATCTTGTCCTCTTTTTGAGTTGTGTCTTTACTAGAATATCATCAACACAATACTAAAATGGGGAAATCTAACTGGCTTCTTTAGCAACTTTGCCTTGCGACACAGTGTTGTATGGATAAGGTTTCTCCACTGTGGTTAGATGGTGCCTCCTCCCCACTGGATTCAGAGAAAGGCTTACATTCGTGCTAATTTCAGACTGTTTGAGTTTGAGTCTTAAATGGTGTTGCCCGGCTAACATGCAGACCACTGAGACCAGAGCCCTCAGTGGACATGTGTATAGGTCACTCAGCTGGTTGACTGTTTCAGCGTGTCAGCGTTACATTTTTAGACAGGTCATATGTCAAAGGAGCTGAAGGGACATATATAATCTGTATTTACTACGCAACAACCTGCCGGACTATAAATACACTGAAAAGTGCTAACATCCATAAGGTTCAAAATAAACCCAGAATAGTGTCTGCTGGAAATCTTGTTCACATATGAAGCTGAAGGAAGACAATATATCTCCATTTTCATGGGTTGCACATTGTTGCAGTCACAGCAACTGAATGAAGAAATATATTGCATCATCCAAACCTATTTTACAAAGTCCATTTTACCCATTTCATTTGCCTCCGTATTGTCAACATGCGGTGTGTAAGCAGTCATTTTTTGTAAACCCTCTGCCTGCCAGGATGTGGGAGGGAGGCAGGGCTGCTGACCCTTGAAGCACAAACCAGCTAACAAAAAATAAATAAAATCAAGGTTCAGGGTTCCAGGGTTTCTCTGAGCTGCTTTAAGCACCACCGTGCATCTGTGAAAGTTCAGCTCTGTTGCCGGACCAACTCGGCACTGGCTCGTGCACCCTCGTGCAGCTGCTGGTGAAACACATGGTGCAGGACTTCTGAGGCTGCTCACAATCACATTCACAAATGGTGAAATGAAGTTAATGCGCTGTTGTTGGTTACATCACCGTGTCCTGGGATGACACTGTCCTAAACTGACATTCTGAGATTAGATTAAATGTTATATGACCTGACAATAATGTAAAATATTTAGAAAAAATAATCACAAAATCTCAGGATTAAATTTTATTTTGATTCCTATTCTAATAACATTTCACAAAGCACATTAGTGTATATGGGAGGGAGTATCATAACCCCATGTGTGTAGTTTACTGAGTGAGAGCACTGCTGTTGATGTTGCATGTGTGCGTGTGCGCGCATGCGTGAACACCTTTACTATAATCCTATTAGTGTTGTATATGAAAGTCAGCCTTGTATGAGCACCTTTTGTTCTGTTCTCCTGGACTCCGTCTCCGTACTGCACGTGTGTGTGTGTGTGTGTGTGCACGCACATCTCCTTTCTCTGTGGTCTCTCTAGTGACGTACATTATGTACACTTAGTGTAACCTAACATATCGTGGTGCTTTGCTGTCAGAACTGCTTGCTCGTTAGCGGAGGTCCCACACTATCAACTCGAAATTCAGAACAAAGCATCTTTGTTCTGCTTTATCTCTCAAGAACAGAAAGTCAGGAGACAGCTGGTTTTCTTCCGGAGACATTAAGGTGCTGCAGCCCGTCTATACTACACAGTTCACTTGTTGAGATCTTGTTTACTTATACATATCATCCAGGCAGGGAGAGAAACTCACAGGGAGAAGGGGATTCCTCACCAAACAGAATTAATTGATCGCTCTTTTAACATGTTGCACTCGTAACAGACAGAGAACTCCTATGAGCATCTGTGTAGGTCCATGAAGATCTCTTAATGGCCTGCGAGGTCCTTTTTTTTGGAGTGGTAAAATGTCCTCGACATGTGTAGTAGCTGTGGAGAGGCAGTTGCTGTGGACACTTGTGTCTAAATGATAACTCTTGAATTTAGTATTATCTGCTTCGGGGGTTAGAGGTGTTTTGGAGACTGTCATATGAGTAGTCAGATGGTTCTTTTTGGTCAAATGCTCATTAACAAAAGCACAGCCATTTGCCAGGGCTAATGTTTTCTTGAAAGCGTTCTTCCCTTCACCATAGGGAGAAAATGTCTTTATAGATTTGAGGGGTTATGTATTTTTCTCTCCGTGGTATTTTGCAAAGCTTTTACGAAGCACAGAATGATGTTTTCTTGCAGTACAGATTTGTTTAAACTTGCCTCTAAAATGTATTTTAGATTTAGATTATCCACACATAAGTCGGACAGGCTTCCTTGTCAAAAATACTCTTACTGTCTTGTACTTGTGTAACAGCATGGTGGTGTTTATTGTTACTTGTTTGGTTGAGGATTTTATTAGAAAGCTGCACATCCAGTCACGTTTGAGGCTTTCTGTGGAACACATTAATCTGCTGCTCAATGGTGTTGTTGTGAATTCATAAACTACTATTTTACAGTATGCGCTAAGTATTTTTTTTTTTCTAAGTGTCCCCTGCGCTGAGCTTGAAAACAATACTGTGGCTGTGAAGTAAGAATCGTCTCACGTCTGTGGTTTTAGGTGAAGCACTGGTTCAAAGTTCAGGAAGACGTTTCACGTGGTAATTGTTTCACAAATGCTCGGCTCAAGCGAAATTCAAAATGTTTCTGGGGCAACACCGGACGTTTCGACTCATCCCAGAAATATTTCTCTGGTGGCATGGTGTTGCACCATATACAGTTTCAGTCACAGCCGAAAAACCAAGTCAGAGGAACAGGAAAAACAAAAGTGTGAAAAACTTGGCTCAACTTGTCATCAGCCTACGCGTGCCAGTTGATGATTTTCAGTGACTGTTAGAAAGGCAGATCAATTCAGTCTCTAGAGTGTGAGGCGTTTGCTGCTGCTTCTCCTGAGGGGCGTGTGTGTGATTTAGTTCCATTTATTTACCTCGCAGGTTGATTGATTCACAGAACTATAGATTGATATTTCAATGTAACATGAGCCACATCACTCTGAATTACATTGTTGGCTGGAGATGAATATTCAGTTGCCTTGAAAGAACCCTGTGAATCCAGCAGCAGGAACAGACACAGTTCAATTATTTTATTTATATTTGTCAGAAAGTTTGATTGATTACGGCAAGTTGTAGCTGTTAATTGTTTTTTTTTCCAGAGGAGCGAAATGAACGTGTGGCGTCGTTATCAAACACACCTTCAGTTGTCACTCCTCACATCTACACCTCATCTCCTGATTATTGCTTAATATTTCCACGTGCGCTCATGACACGCATTTCCATTGGACTCTAAATTACATTAGATCACCTATCCAAACCATACCATTAAAGCATGATTTCTGGCAGTTTATATGCTAATGCACTTGGCCTAAATGGATGATGGAAATTAATAATTACAATGTTGGACAGTGGCTGTTAAGCAGTAGTGGTCTCAAACAAATTCAAACATAAATTACTATTAATTAGGCGCAACACAGAAAACACTCCTGATAAGTGCAAATGTGCAGCGGACCCATCAAGACGCTGAATGCATGGACGTGAGCGTTTCACAATGCCCCGTGGCCCTTTTATCTCCAGATTTAAATGTACCCAGGGTCTGAGATATATGTGTGTATAGTGTGTGTAAGCGGTATTTGCATATTCAAGATGTACATTATTCACATGGCTTGTACTGCTCCTTTCATGGGCACATGCCTCTTATGTCTGTTCTCAACCCCATCCCCCATCCTCACCATTTTACCCCCCCTACCCCACCCTTGATTAACTAATGTCCAATGCGATGCTGCGTATTTCATGAGCCAGTCACCTTATGCAGACGGCTGATTAACCTGAAGTCTGGGCTGGCCAAGTTGCAACCTTCATCTCTCTGTCTTAATTTTTTATTTTTTTTTCTTTTGCTCTGTGCCCCCTCTCCACTTCCACACCCCTCCACCCCTCCCCAGTCTTTGTTGTGGCGGCAGCGGCAGAGCATGCATTGCATTGGCAGTCTGAAGCATTGTGTCTGATTTCCAGCAGACAAACTGACCTCTGGGGATTTATTGACAGCAAACTCCACAGAGGCAGACACAGAGCTGGGAGCATGGAGGCAGCCAGAGAGGGGCGGAGGGTGTCGGGGAGGGTTCAGAGGGGGGGGGGGGGGGGGGGGGGGGGGGGGGGGGGGGGGGGGGGAAGAGGGAGACAAGGGGAGTGGGGGGCACAGACGGAGAGACAGACAGATGGAACGTGATGAAACAGGAAACAGGTAGAGACGCTCACGGGAGCAGATCGATGTGGGCATGTGGGGAAAATACACACCTGAATTTACTGTAAATCAAAAAATGTTTTTATTTATTTATTTTTTGGTGGAGCGTTAAGTGAAAGAAAATGGCCAGAGGGAGACAAGGGGAGGGGGGGGCACAGACGGAGAGACAGACAGATGGAACGTGATGAAACAGGAAACAGGTAGAGATGCACACGGGAGCAGATCGATGTGGGCATGTGGGGAAAATACACACCTGAATTTACTGTAAATCAAAAAATGTTTTTATTTATTTATTTTTTGGTGGAGCGTTAAGTGAAAGAAAATGGCCGCCTCCTACAAGGATCTAATTAATTTTGAAGGATCATCAGCCCCTTTAGTCCAAGACAGGGTACAGGAGGGAGGGAGGGAGACAGACCCCTGGGCTGATTAGAATTCACTGCAGGTAGGCGCTGGCTGCTGCTCACCCACTGTGTCACGGCTAAAATGGAATCACTGTTGTGAGTGGCAGTCTGGGCAACTGAAGCCTGCTTCCCTTGGCCTACTCCTTTGTTGCCAGCATTCACCTCACTTTACCCCGTAGGCAGGTGGATTTACATGTCTGGATGGGCACGGGGGAGCGGGGGGGGGGGGGGGGGGGGGGGGGGGGGGGGGGGGACATATATGTTTGCATTGTCTAACTGTGACCTCGGAAAGAGGGCCTGTGGCATCAAGAATACAGTTCCATATCTGATTAACCACTGTTAGCAAAGAAAGCAAGCAAATATTTGTCAATGTTATTAGGCATGGGGGCATTTTGGCATATGTGTTACAGAGGAGGCATTAGAATGGTGATATCCGTTGATGTCTCATTGACTAAATCAATTCTGATATTTGACGGTTACAGTTCAAGAAGATTTATTGGATGAATTTAAAGTTAGATGTGAGGAGTACAGGTTTATAATGATTGAACGTGTGTTTGAAACGATTCCAGGTTCCTGTTCAGTTTTAGTTGGAAGGGGTTCGTGGAGTTTAATTCAAATTTAGGGGTTAAGGTTTTCAACGTGGAAAAGATTATCTGTATTTAACGGAATTTAACACGGAAGAACAAGTGTGCGTGCATGCGTGTGGGGTGTGTGTTTTCAGTGCCAAAGAATGATCATCTCGGTACACAGTGATCACACTCTGTTGCCTAACATGCTATTACTTGCCTATATCTAATCATAAAATTTCTTAGTTGACAAGAGCACTTCAAGAAAACAAGCACACGTCTCACTGTCAACAGCGCTTCTCAAATTGAGGCCTGCAGACAGACACAATGCAGTCTGTGAGCGCAGCCATTTCACTTTATTACTCTTACACTTTAACCCCTCAGCTCTGGTTTCCTTTAAAGTTATTCTGCTCTTGTTTACGACGCTACAGATAAAAAAACACCGAATCTTCTCTGAATATTTGCTATTGGATTATTTATGGTCTGATTCTTCTTTTTGGCATCTGTAACCTTGGCTCACGTGACCCATACTCTACCAGAATCGGTGGTAATAATGCAGAGGTCACTTTTCATCAGAAGTGAATGTTTATTGTTTGGCAATGTAGCCAGAGGTGTGTTCTTTGGAAGTGCTCGATTCATGTCGTAACCAGGAACGTTTTTGCCCCATGTTCATAAAAACAGATTTAAGACTCACACTTACTGATCTGTTAGTGATAAATATCCACATGCCAACATGCAGAGTGATCTGCCTCTCAGCTTACATTGAAGTCACCAGGACCAGGGTAGAACTAATATGTGAGAAATTGTTTGAAAAGAGAATTTTGCTTTGGTTCCATCCATTTTTTTCCACCCGGCCTGACCTTGAATGACACCAGTGTGAGTGTGTGTCTTTTATGTGGTCAGTTTTAAAGTCAAACTTTTGCATTCTAATGTGTGTGTACAGTATAAGAGCAATTGTGTAAGGCTTTTTTTGTCATCAGCTCATCACATGGTTAATGTTGTTGAATGCCTTTCTTGTGTTTTTAAATGAATGCCTTGTGTGTTTAATATTTCTTTTCCCCCCCCATTTTCCTCCACTCCTCATGTCAGTGCTGGACATTGTCTTGTTTCAATGTCACACTTCGCAGCGAACGCTCTCTGGGATATTTACTAAAACATTTCATCTGTGTGAATTTATGAGGAATTGAGTTTTTTTTTTTTTTTTTTTTTTTCCTCCCGTTTCACTGGAAGGGTGTGGTTTTTCATTGCCCGGCAGCTCAGATAACTGCTAAGAGAAGAAGTGGCTCCCAACACCACTGTTACTTTCAACCTTGATTTGTAATTGGTGGTCATGTGCACACAGGAGCGGCCATTTGTCTCGCTTTTGAAAACTCTTCACACATCTGTTGCAGCGCGTCGCTGGCAGATATTCGTGTTACTGTGGTTCCTGGTTCATTAAGGGAGTGGCAATATCGACGAGGCTGTATGTGGCATTAAGATTTGTCTTTGTCTTTTCTCTCCCCCTCCAAACACTGTGGCAGAGCAACACAGGATTTGGACAGAGAGGACTGACAGCCTTGCCTAGCACCCGGCCTCTGATCAGCCATCTCCACCAGCAAACTGAAGCTTGACCTGCACTTCATCACCAGCCACACAAGCATCTTCGTAACAAAACGTCATCTGACTGTGAGTACCGCACTGTTTTATTTAATCTTTTTCCCCGTTTCAGTTGGAAATAACTTGGCTTGAAATAAGATGCAATAGTTTGTTGGAACACTATTAATCTTCATCGGTGGGACGATTGAGCTAAAGTCCTTCATTTAGAGAGACATATCTGCTTCTGTCAAATATGGTTTTATTTTTAGTACCGCTGTTAAATTTGTTTCAATTTATTGTTTCACTGTGGGACAAATTGCGTTGCCTTTTTCGACCTGATCAAGTTTTTTCCCTGCGTATATACAGCAGTTAAGTTACGTGTTGGCTCTAGCTTTTCATCACCGATAAAATTTCATAAATACGTATTGTTCCCTCACAGACAAAGTATAAATTAATCTATTCATATTAATATTTTTGCACATTTTCTGAGACCGAAATGAGGATAGTTACCTCGGTTTGACTGAAAATGATGTGTCACGTAATCGATCAGATCAGGTTGAAGTCTGGATTATTCTCAAGCATGTTTTAATGCAAAACAAATTAATTTTACAGAAAATTGTTGAATCCTGCAAATTACATAATTCTCTAGTTAAATTCCTATCAAATTTAGGTTGACGTTTTTATTCGTTTTGACGACTAACAGGGGAGAAAATCATCTTAAGTTATCTTACACTCTGATCAGCCGGGTCATATCTAGTGTATTCCTAGGATAGTTAGGAAGCACCATCACAGTGAACACATGGCTAACAAAAGAGGCCTGCTGTCCTCTGAGCCCAGTGCACCACCTAATGGCGACAGGAGGAATTTCAGAAAGACTCACTGAAGGAGAAACTTAGTAGTAATTAAATAGGAACCATCTTAATTGTCTCGCCGTGGCAATGGGAAATATTTTAAACCACGATTAAAGATCAAAAATTATTTAGCTCAGATGTTGAAATGGTTTGATTTTCAACTTAGTATCTTGAGACAGAGAATTACCATATCTGTATTATCATTTTAGGAATCCCCAAGTGAACACTCGTACGTTCAGTTCATTATAAGCACCAATGCTGCTTATCATAGGTCTATATTTAAATGTATTGTAGTAATTGTGTTTTCTAGTATATTTTTTTGGTTGCATGCAACACAGATTCTCTAATGTCACTCATTGTCTCATTATCATTCCATTACATATATTGCTTATATTTAACTGTTACAAAGCATTTCATTCTGATTTTATATCAGTAATACTGTGCTAATTTAAATATACTGTTGAATGTAATGTGAAGGCAAACATTTGGGGCGTACTGCTGTGTTTAGGCCGGTTGAAAGATGTTGTGTTTCAGCATGTCAGAAAGAGTTTTTAAGTCGGGTGTGTTGCTCCCTGCTCGTAGGTGACATCAGTTGCAAGGGGATGACCGAGCGCATTCATAACATCAATCTCCACAACTTCAGCAATTCTGTACTTGAGACCCTCAATGAGCAGCGCAACCGTGGGCACTTCTGTGACGTGACTGTTCGGATCCATGGAAGTATGCTGCGAGCTCACCGGTGTGTGCTGGCCGCTGGAAGCCCCTTCTTTCAGGACAAGCTGCTCTTGGGCTACAGCGACATTGAGATCCCTTCTGTGGTCTCGGTGCAATCCATCCAAAAGCTGATTGACTTTATGTACAGTGGGATCCTGCGGGTGTCTCAGTCGGAGGCCCTGCAGATCCTTACTGCTGCCAGCATCCTACAGATCAAGACCGTCATCGATGAGTGCACCCGCATCGTGTCCCAGAATGTGGGCCTGGCTGGGCCAGGGGGGTTTCCTGTCATGCCAGGAGACTCTGGTCAGGAAACGCCCCGCGGCACGCCAGAGTCGGGCACCTCTGGGCCCAGCAGCGACGCAGAGTCAGGTTATATGCAAGCAACATCACAGCAAAGCATGGATCGTGCATACACATCATTGTACACCTATTCCGGCCTCCCTCTGCAGAACGGCACCCGCGAGCGCCCCCTTTATATTAACCCTCTGTCGACAAACTACGATTCAACTCTCAGCAATCAGAAGGACCAGCAGTCTCAAGATCCGCCCTGGATAAACCGCATCCAGGAGAGGTCTCAGCAGGGCGATCGCTTCATCGCAGGAGAGACCACCCACTGCCGCAAGCAATCCCGACCGGTACGCTTACAAACAGGAGGGATGCACATAAAGCAGGAGGCAGAAGATGAGTACAGCTGCTACGGGGAATGCCAAGACGACACTGACCATACTGAGTGTGTAGAGAGTGAATCCAAGGTTGAAAGTTTTGACTCAGGGGTGAGCTCCTCCATCAGCACTGAGCCAGATGCTATGGAGCCACAGCCGTACCTGACAGGCTTTGCACGAGAGGGGAGCGGGGACGGGCACCACGGTGAAGGAGTCCCAGTACAGATAGAGGTCAATGACTCGTCCCCAGAGCAAGTGCACGAGTCAGAGGACGGGGACACATCCCACAGCACTAGTGACAGTAGCATGATGCAGCCCCTGCCAAACTCAGTCATGTCCCAGGCCCTGCAAAATGCCCCGCCCTACATGCGCCAGGCAGAATCACACACCAGCAATCTGAGGATGCCGCTCACCGTGACCAGCAATTCCCAAGTGATGGGCACTGCTGGAAGCACCTTCCTGCCCACACTCTTTCCTCCACAGCTGGCAAGAGACAACAAGCCTTTCCCTTTCCTTCCTGGCCAGCAGCAGGCACAGTTTGTGGCAGTGCCACCTCCTGCAATGCCATCATTCCCAAACCCCATGTCGGTACAGCAAGCACCAACTCAACAGCAACAGGCTGCAGTAGGAATTGGTCAGGGGGAAAAGAAGCCCTATGAATGCACTCTCTGCAGTAAAACCTTTACTGCAAAACAGAACTACGTCAAACACATGTTTGTGCATACTGGTAAGTCCACACGCCTGAATGACTTTTTACACTTAGCCAGCTCAGTTAACGGATTCTGTTCTGTTGTTAATGTCGAATGGAGTCGTGCTTCTAATAACAGCAGCACTTGATATATATTTGTGGCTCGGAGGTGCTATGAAAGCACTGAAAAGGTGTCAAGTTAAAGAGGAAATGTTTCCTCATCACAACACAAAAGCATTAGGAAAAAAGGTTCCTCATTTTCATTAATGCTATTATTGCAGTCGACAACATACTGCATACTATTAATATACAAGGTATGCGATTGTAATTTGTTCACACTGAGAACGTGACAAAAATTAATTCCACACATCGATGTGCAAGTTGCAGTCTTACGTTCCAAGTCTGTCTCTGTCTGAGCAGGAAGCGTATTAACAGATTAACAAGAGCATTTCAGAAAGGAAAAACAAGGGGAGAAAATCATTGTTTGATTTAATTTAATTTGTAGTACAATGTCCAAAGTTACAATCAACTTCAATTTACACTTTCCATCTCATACAAATATGTATAATTGTCATAATTGAATGCAATGGGTAAATAGAACATATTGTGGATATTATTGTAGTATATGTTTAATTTTACACCGAAAAAGTGTAAAATCACAGCCTCAAAGTTTTTATTCTTGAGCTCACAGCTGACTGGTATCTCGATCATTTGACTTACAATGCCAGTCGACTGCGGGTGCTGCACCGCTCCCATCCAGAACCGACAGTCTTATTAATCATAAACCAAAGGAATTATCATCACAGAAAGAAAGAATTGGATATCATATAATTAGATGATCTCATAAAAAATTGCCTACTCAAATGGCCATTATTATTCATTAGAATCCATTGCTTGGCCAGAACCACCTCGTATATGAAGGCTATTTAAAACCAAATCTTCTGTTTTGCGCGCGCGCTCGTGTGGATTTGCACGGCGATGACATTCAGAAGAGAAGTCACTTATTGATCAAGCTCAAAAGCCTTTTTTTGAAAAAAGATTTAACATAATACTGAATTCTGATTACCATGGGGTTCGTATATCTACCACATAAATTGGTTTTGTAACATTCACAAGGTGAGAAAAACTGCAACTGAATAAATATGCCTAAAAATATGGATCTGTGCAATATAGTCGCTGCAATTAATCACTTGATAACAACAGATGATTAATCTGCAAATGAAATCATTTGTTTTAGTCATTTTCTAAGCCACAATGTTTTTCTTGGTCGCACGTCGGTGCTGTACAACAACCAGATTCACTAATTCAATAGATTTCAAGAATCCAAACTCAGGCCCCCCCCCGCCATCCAAAAGAAACGATTGATAATATAATCAATAATCCATAATGAAAACTAATCATGAGTTGCAGCCCTATTTATGACGATGCACACCCCTAAAACAAGCTGAAAGGTGAAGGACACAGCAACACCACTGCAGGATACTCGTGCAGCAGAGGTGGTGTGTTGCTGGCTGTAATCTACACAGTTTTTTAACTTTATCTATACCTCATTGTCTTGCAAGTATGTTTTCCTGAATTAGAGTAACACTGCAAATAAGCCCGCTGTTAATATTCCCGTCCGGAACTGCTGATCTCGAACTGATCCTCTGAAATCCCCAAAAGACCAGGTCAAGAAAAATAACAAAACACACCAAACACAAAGCTGAAGTGAGAGTGTGAATTATTGGATTCATTAAATCGAAGCAGGTAGCCACACATTAATTCCCTCCGTGCAGCAGCAGCAAACAGTAGATACACAGGACTTCATTAACTTGCATGATACAACTTACAGCTCATTTTGCAGTGTTATCAGTCTCTTCCTCTACTTGTTAGTTTTCCATAATTATTGGTATGTTAATATTTTACAGCCCATAATGTCAGTCGTGGCAGTTCTCTAAAATTAGATTACATCTTAACACACTCACAGACATACAAAATAGATGCATGAATAATTTCATTCCTGATCATATGGGAATCAATGCCATTGTGTGTGTGTGTGTGAGAGAGATAGTTCCTCTTCTCCCTTCCCACCTTTCTGTGTGTGTAAAGTTATTTCAGCAGTTTAGAATTTTCATAAAATATCAGTTGCTGTTTTTCATATCCGAAATGGCCACAGCGTAAAAGATTTTAATATTTCAGGGGAGGACTTAATCAAAGTGGATGTTTACATGATAAACAGATGCAGCTAAATCAACCTCAGAAGAAGGAAAGGAAATAAAGTGGATATGATCACAAAGAATTTTTATTTCGCCATGAATGACAATGAATGTGCCTCATTTTCCTGGCATTACTCGATCATTCAGCGATCGTGCTTGTAGAATCCTAAAGACTTTACATCTAGAACATATCCGTCTTTATTTAGATGTTCAGAACTGGTTGTCCAAAAATGCCGAATGATTGTTAACAAGTTCCAAGTCCTTGATGTTTTTTGAACTAATCCTCAAATTTTGTCTCCTCTTTTGCATGTAAATCCAGGTGAGAAACCTCATCAGTGCAGCATCTGCTGGCGCTCATTCTCCCTGAAGGATTACTTAATCAAACACATGGTGACACACACAGGGGTGCGGGCCTACCAGTGCAGCATCTGCAACAAGCGCTTCACCCAGAAGAGCTCTCTCAATGTCCACATGCGGCTGCACCGGGGAGAGAAGTCCTATGAGTGCTACATCTGCAAGAAGAAGTTTTCACACAAGACCCTGCTGGAGAGGCACATGGCCCTGCACAGCACAGGCAGCGCCATCACAGGGCTGTCGGGGAGCGCATCCGCCCCGGGCCCCGTCTCCATTCCCATGCCTATGGTTGTCCCTGAGCCTGGAGCTGGAGTGGTGGCCCTCGCCATGCCGGTGAGTGGAGGTGCTGGAGTAGGGGCTGGGGTTGGAACAGGAGTGGGTGTAGCTGCAGAAGCGAGCTGCCAAGAAGGGACCACCTACGTGTGCTCCGTCTGCCCTGCCAAGTTCGACCAAATGGAGCACTTCAATGACCACATGCGAATGCATGTCTCCGATGGATAAGTACAAATGAATAAACTTCTTTCAAAAAGAATGACAAATAAAATGGCACTAGATTTTCCTTTTCTTATTTTGAGGTATGAAGAGTAATGAGTATAGACACTGGCACATTAAGTTTCCCAAAAAAGATTTTTTTTTTTTTTTTTTTGTTATTCTAAAAGAAAAAAAAGATGGTGGCCTTAAGGCTTAGTAGTTTGATATTGATCTACTGGATGGATCCTAACTACAGGCCTCTAAATGTATGCTTTCCTAAAATACTGATTTATGTGTTGAACACTACCGAAAGGCCTACGAAAGAAACACATACACACAAACACACCTAGTGTAGATCTGTCTGAGTGGATATACATGTGCATTTATGTTTGAGTGTCTGTGTATTTGCATGTCAGTCCAAGTGTGTGTGTGTGTGTGTGTGTGTGTGTGTGTGTGTGTGTGTGTGTGTGTGTACATTGCCATGAGACATATCGTGGCAGTCGTGAGCCCATACTGACCAGTTTGGAAACAAAGATGTCCAAGCTTACTGTGGTATAATTTACAACAACAATAACAAAAGAAATCGTCTGGGGTTGGGCTAAATATTCCCTCTAAGAATACTGATGGTCACAATATTGCCTTCTTATGTAAAATAAAAAAGGAGAGTAGTTAATTTGACACTGGGTTTTATTTATTCCTATGGTATTAAGGGATTATAATGCAGCTGTTGTCAAGGTACCAATTTCAATCATTTTACTGAAATGTAACTCACTGTCTACTGCGACAGAGACAAATATTTCTCATGTTTTGTAATTGTTGTCCATGCATTCTGATGGTTAACTAAATTAAGGTGTGTTGATGAGACAGTATTTGAGCAAAAACATGTTTCTTTTTTTCTGAAGTTTGGAGTTTAACTCATTTGCATACACTGCCACTAATATCTTAAAAGACTGTTAAGGCTAGTAGACCTCTTCCATTTCAAAACATGAGAAAAAAAGAAAGATTCTTTTGCTGGTGGGTTTTTAAAAAGCCTTTTACATTACAGTTATGGCAGGCTGGAATATGTGACTAAACTCTCTCCTTCATGTTTGCTGCTCCTCAACTTGCACCTGACTGTTATGGGATGTAGATTTAACAAAACAAATGATTTGCCACCTAAACTATTGATGTTATTCAGTAGCCTACATGGTTTTGATTTGATAATTGAAATACATTTCTGGAAGTGGGGGAGGGTTTAGGCTAATTGTTGTTTGGAACAGTGATAAAGAGGGGGGATTTAATTTGAATGAAATTTCTATTGGGAATAAAAGCCCCTGTGCACACTGTTCTTTACCATTGCAACGCCATTTCATCAGGTGGGAGCCAAGCGCATTACTCATTATGCGCCGGCTCCCCCTGAAGGCTCGAATGGCATGCAACGGTTTGAAAGGAAATACAGTATCAAAGCAAAACGAGAAGCTCCACTGATCGATCTGACACCCTCTCATGATATACTGCAAGTTGCAGATGGATTTTCTAGACTATAGTATACATTCCTGATTTTTCTAAACACACAGACACTGCATGTATAGAAGAGATTTGGAAGCTAGTGTGCACAAGTTGTCATCCATGTATCACATCACT
This sequence comes from Pseudorhombus dupliciocellatus, assembly GCA_016785235.1. Lineage (NCBI taxonomy): Eukaryota > Metazoa > Chordata > Actinopteri > Pleuronectiformes > Paralichthyidae > Pseudorhombus > Pseudorhombus dupliciocellatus. The sequence continues at coordinate 149,668 of JAFBJW010000043.1, read as the reverse complement.
TAAGGCTCATTTCTGACATTTGGAATTGTTTTGTATTGCTCTGTATCCAAATTAGGACACACACACACACACACACACACACACACACACACGCAACTGCCTGCAACTGCAACCTGGAGGATTTGCTCATTTACGCGAGCAAACACTTTGGTAGTTGTGTCGTTCAAAAGAATAACTGCATACAGCGGTCTTAAGGAGACCTGCTGTCCATTTAAAAAAAAACAAAAAACAAAGTGCTAGTTTGCACATTTTCTTAAATTGCCTGTGCTTAATATTTAATCATTTTCCTTATACAAACTTCTATGATTTTCTTTTATTCAATTTCAAAGGAAAAAAAAAAAACATTTTTTTAAATCTTGATAAGTGGACTGCATTATTTTCTTGCATATATGTTGCACTGCTTAAACCAATAAGTGCACTACTGTTAACAGAGATATTATAGTTTTAGAAAAGAGGATTTTTTTTTTTTTTTTAATCTAACATTTGGTTGTAGAGTTCACATGTAGTAGGATAGATTTGTTTCAATTTATTCATTAAGTAATTCAGCGGTTCTTGGCTTTTGTTATTGCTTGCAGTTACCTACAGTTTAAATATACTTGTGCCGTGTTAATGCAAGCATTTATTTTAATTTAAATCTGTACCATTGTGTGTGCTACATCTACGTTTTAAACCTTTGAATTCATTCTTTTTATGGAGTCAGTTCCCAGACAACAGTTTGTTCAGTTGCATTTCTTTAGACACACAACAGAATTTTCCTGTGGGAACATCCAAGCCAAACAACATTAACAGTAAAACAACAAGTAATAATAAACACAGCTCCCGTCCAACTCCGTTGGCGGAGGTAATCATAGTGACTATTATTATATTATTAAGGATAACACATTTATAATGTGTGTGTGTGTGTAACATATATGAAAGGTGTGTCCTAGAACAACTTTCTGTGGGTTTAAAGGTGTGCGGGGGTGATGGAATGCAGCTTCTTTGATATCTGTCTGTCACTTGTACACAGTTGTGTCCCTTCCTTAGTGTTTGTGTGTCTGTGAGTGTCTGTTTGTGGTATATAGCCTAATCAAACTGTTGATAAGTGGAATATCTGAACTGTAGGGCTTCCTTTGCAATATGCAGCACAGGTACTGCGAGACGCAGCTCTCCAAACCTTTTGGGCTTCATGCAAGCACCTGCGACATTTTGTTCTGAGATCTGACTAAAGCCAAAGTCAAGTGCTGTTGACTTTATTGTTTGGAGGAGTTATGTCAAGCATTTTGATGCAAAATTTCATAGAACTGCTACTCGATGTTTGGATCCCTGTGTAGTCGCCTGTGAAGTGAGGTCAGGTGTCCTTGCCAGAATTAAAAACCGATTGAAACACAGTGGAAAAGCATGAGGTCCTGGTCCTCAGTACCAGTAGCACATTATTGAACATTTGATTGGCCCTGTCTCTTATGGTGTCGTATAAGCCTAAAGTGTATGGTTTCTGTTTGTAGCTGTCGTTGCCAGGATGGCAATATTGCTGCATGCTAGTGCTATATTTGTCTCTACACAGCACGTGGAGGGTAATCTCATGCCTTAACAGACAATGCACTAAATAGAATATGTAAGCAACTGCCGACATCTCTTTCCAACAGTATTGCCGCATCTTTGGCACACAGCTCCTGATGTTGGTGTCTGTTCAGTACCAAGTTAAACACTGCCAGTCTAACACCGTCACTTCTCCGAAAGCAAAGGCAGAGACGTTTAGTTCAGTTGTTTCAGTGTAACGTGTGTATTCAGTAATCTAGCATTCCTTCATGGCACCGAAAGATTTCACATATTTTGTGTAAACACATATATCAAATGCACTATTGACTGTAGCTAGATGAGTACAACCAGCTTTGTGGTATCATTGGTCTAAAGAGTAGGTAAAGTAGCTCGATGTTGGTTTTTGAAATATTTGATTTCACGATTACACTATCAATCATTTCACTCTCTTCTTCTTTTCATTTTTTTTTTCTTTTTAGAATAACAAAAGTAGCCGATCTCAACGGTATGTGGATGAGGGCTACTGAGTTGTCCCATCGTCAGTTGACTTGTTGTATCATAAGGTGTTTGATAGCAGACCAGGCTCGGAAGGGGGAGTACCTTCTTCTCTCCAGTGTGTCATAACGTTTCTATAGCATACCCCCGGCCTCTTTCCTTCCCCTTGTTGCATTTTTGCATCACATGCTCTTCACTGTCCATAGTTATATATTCCTATTTCTGCTTCGGCTACTCGTGGTGGTGCTTAATTCTCTTTTCTCAGTGTTGCGATCGAGTCGGCTCAGGGTCGTCGAGGAGTTGCAACATTATCCAGAATAATAAGTCCTTATCTCAGTTGTGCTTCTTCTAGTTGTTAGTTTTTTAAAGAGAAAAAAAAAATAAGCCTAGACTTTATGTTTGCAGAGTGTGCGCATATTTTCCAGAACAAAACATATTGAAACGTAGAAAATAGCCTTGAGCCTGCAGCTGTTTGTACTGTGTTTCAAATATATTACTGTTCATGTTTTGTTTATCTTAGTGTAGAGACATAGGGTCTACAGTACATTGTTGTCCTTCTTGCAGTATGTTTAATTCATCGTAATACTTCTGTTTTCTTTCAGACTTCCTCCTGCTTTTTTCTGGTGATCATAGTGGTGTTGTTTATACATACATAGCTTCACGCGACTGGATAACGCTTAGTCAGTTATTGAGTCGTATTTCACATTGTACTATAAATATATAAATATACATATGCATATATACTTTGCATTGAGATGAAAACAAGGAACTGGGAGATCGTAATGGTGAGGGTCGTGTTGAGTAAGGAACAGGTTCATTTTATTCTGATAAGCATGTGTCTGTCTTCCTGTTTGTCTTTCAGTCCGTCTCCACACATTCAAAGTCAGATTTTTTATTTTTGTTTTGGTTTATTTTTGAAGCATGGATAAAGTTTAGGAGTAGAAAACAGAAATCACATGAAACCGCTCAGATAAATACTTAACTGCATTCTTTGTCCTTCCACAGTACACATACGAATGAAATAGATAACGTCTTACAAATATACTATATATATTTAAATATCACCATCACCACACAGATAATGAATACAGAGTTTGATAAAGACATAATTGCAGCGAGAGTATACAGTAACCTTGTGGGATATAGGGAATATGCCTATCAAGTGCCTATCAGTACATACAGCAACTATACAGAAATATTCATAGTTTTTCTCTCCTACATTGCACAGATACAGTATATACACAATGGTCTATGGAAAATATACTATTTATACTATTACTGCTAAAACCTGCTGGTTGTGAGTGCATCCTAAGAGAACCCTTTAAAATACCTGAAATCTTCTATACATATACAGTAAAAGGCTACATCTGCAAGCTTTATTTTTTATCGTACATTTATACAGTCTGGAGGATTGAAAGATATCAAATGAGATCACGTTCTCACATTTAAATGGACCAAAAATGGATTTAAAATAGACATTTTATGGTAATTGATGATTACTATATGAACTCTTGACCATTTTCTTCTTTCCCATTGCTCTCTCTAGTTGATATTAGGCTTTTCTTTTAATTAATGAGTCTCTCGTCACAAACAAGCCATATACTGAACTGTACCGTACTGTATGTTTGGGGGGAAGGGCAGGGCAGTGGCACTTTGTGAACAGCAGAGGGAGCCACACATCAACTGGAAAAGGTCATGTCAACTCACCGCCTGCCACAACGAACCAAAATCCACACCTATCTTGGGAGGCTTTTGAATCTTGCCGTGGTGAATGCTGTAATTAAATCCATAAACATGGCGGCAGTTTGATGGCTGGTGTCAAAGCACGCCATGTTGACCTTGATGACAGGCCCCTCCACATGCAAGCCGCTGCCCACTTCCCCACAACGACCATTAAAGTTTTTATCTTATACGACAGCCTTGTAGTTTACGTACAGCTTGAAATCGTAAAGGGCAAGCAACAAGCGATGGGAAAGAAGAGACTTGTCATTAAAACTTTAAACTAGATTTTTATAACTGATACTTGGTCGGCAAAACGAGATTACAAATTAGAAAGTTCTGGCTACACATGAACACGCAAAGCTCAAAGGTATTTTTTTTGAAGTGGCCCATGTAACGACATGAAAACAAAACTGGAAGGAAATATGGTTGAAGGAAAAAAAAAACATAAATCAAGTTTCAGGGCTGCGAGATAAAAAGATTTTGGGACGGCTTATTATTCTATTCCCTGTGGACTAATTACCACAGTTTTCTCTCTAACCTTCTCCAGCCTAGTTACTGTGCCAAATTAAGAAAGGAAAAAAAAAGGACCACTTTATTTTTATTGTACCACTATTGTTAAATTGGGTATGAGAGCCAAGCACAAAAAGGAAAATAATATATATATATATATTTAAAGTAAAATAAATCTGTAAAACTTGAAATAAACAATTTATTCTAATGAAGTAATCATCCAACTAAAAGAAAGTGATTGCCCTCATTTTGAATCTTTAAATCCTCCATATTAAATAGCCTAGTGTTCAAGTGAATAGGAGAAAAGAGCTATGATTAACAAATACACATTTCAACGGCTTAGTTTAATAGATAATGTTCAAATGAAGCATGAATAATGTAGGCAATGTGATATAGCTAGTCCCTGTCATCCAAATGTCACACACACAAACAGCGTCTTTTCAGATTTTAACAGATTTTTCATTTCCAGCTTTACAGTGAACCAGATTTTTACAGTACTACGCAGCTAAACTAAGCTATAACGACATCTAGATTATATTCACAATGATGCTTTCTCTCCGAACATGCAGTGATTACACTACCCTGATGAGGTATTCAATAAGAACATCATGGTCATCAGGTGAACCAGCAACTATCAGTCCAAATGAAGCATGCAGTCCCGTCCACGCAGCTTTTTCTTCTGTAGGGGAGAACTTTGCTTTTGGCGGAGCACTCTCTTTATTTTGGGTGGTGCTGTATCGTTTCTTTTTATCGTTCGCGTTCCCTCTCGCCGTCGTCTTTTTGGCTCAGTCCAGCTCGATGAGACACTTCAAAAAGTGTGCAGCAGCAGCAGCAGCAGTATAACAAACACATGCATTCCTGTTCAAGTCCAGAACATTCCAACTCCTAGTCTGGCGATTTCCACACTTAACTTTATACTTCAAGAAAATTTAAGATTCCCAGCGCTTTCACACATCTGTTGGATATTCGATCACGCGGTAGCAAACATTGCCCATCACACTGAAGTCCATACGTCCCTCTAATAGATCAGTGTCCTTTTTTTTTCTTTTTTTTTTTAAATCATCATCTCAAGTCCAATTCTGCCACGAGGTCACAAACCTTATAAGCTTATGGTCCAGGTTCTACTTGAGTGGACTGGTTCTAAATACAACGTGCACTATGCTATCACTCTGTGTAGCTCAAGAAGTCGAGGCTCCACAGTGTTGACTCAGCATGAACTGTCTGTGATGACGGACACGCAGACCGAAATCCCCAAATCCCAAATCGTCCCTGTCATGTTCCCTCACGGGCTGGTGACGGTCATTTGTAAAAACAAAAAACAACAACAAACAGGGGCCATGCTTATCATTAGCAATCAAATGAGAAAAAAAAAAAAACAAATCAAACTGTACTAGACAATGTTTGTTTTCCACAAACCAAAGAAGGGTTAATAAAGAAGATTTAATTTTTATGGAGAAACTAACATTTATTTTCTATATGTTTGTTGGGGGGGGGGTTCAGCAGTTGTTTTGTGGTTGTCTTTTTGTATTTCTCCTCATGGCAGGATGCCCGTCTGTGTTCTGACACTTGATCGGTTGTTTGTAGTTTTGTTGTGGTTGTGTTCATTTGCCTTTTGTAGACCAAAATAGTTTTTTTTAATAAGACATGCAACAAAACAGAAAAAAAAAATCGAATTGGACACAGTGGCCGTGATGTAAAACTATTGCATGTTGAAACACGATTGTAAGCGTTGCATCGTTCCTCTGACGAAACACAATAACACTCAGTAATCATGTCTTCTACACACGCGCTCACAGCAAACGAGTGTTCACCTTCACCTTGGATCTAAACAGTTTGTCCGACCTTTTAGTTGTTGTTGTTGTTGTCGCCGTCGGTTTCCTTCAAATATTGGCACTGTCTAATATTTCAAGCTGTCCCTAAAATACTAATCTGACATTGTGACTATATTTAGCCATTTATACTTGAGATGGACCAAGATGTTAAGTTTGCACATATTTGTAAGTTGTTTATTAAGCCAAAACGGAAAAAAAACGAGTGAAGAGAAGAATAATCGTCATGATGATAATGATAATTTATAACTTTCAGTCGCATCAATTCAAGTCAAACGCAGCTGAGCCCATATTCGTCTTTCATGTTTGCCGAGAAACACAAAGAGAAATAAAGCGTCACAACACAATGAAGAATAGAATAATACTAACTTGGATTTAAACATCACAATGTGGCCCAAATATTTCAGGAAGTGATGATCTATTTTTCTAATAATAATAACCAAGGAGAACGTAAAGAAAATTCAACTTTATATTTCTTTGCTTTCTTGTTTCTAAGGTCTAATTCTTGGTGGATCTGCTGTATAGGTTTCCTCCTGTGTTTTTAAAGTAGGGAATACGATTACTGTAAATTCATGCGATGGTTGTTTTTGTTCGTCACCTGGGACGAAGACAGAATTGTTCAAATAATTTCAAATCCATAGTTACACGTCGCCCTAATATATATAAATAAGTTTATTTCTCATCTGGCTTTCAGGCTTTTGGCAGCCATATCTTGTATGTAGTTGCTTTTTGTAAACATGCACTTGAGTTGAACTTTATGAATATGTGTATATTTTGTTAGGCTGGTTCTGGTTTTTGCCGACATTAGCTCGATATTTTTGTTCTTTCCCTTAAAGAAAAATGCTTCTCCCGTATAGTTCTGAACATGGCAGAAGTGGAGCTGTTGTAGTAAAAGGTAGTTCACATCACAACTAAGCAACCCTGAAATATATGCTGCAGTAACGTGTTTTCACTTTGTTTTTGATAGTAATAATAATTTATGCTCCAACTTGGTTTGTATTTTATTATTATTATTATTATTATTATATTATATTATTATTATATTATTATTATTGTAATGAAACAAGCTTGTTTGAAATGTAATGACTGCTGTTTTGAAATAGGGGATAGAGTCTTTTTTGTATGTGCAAGAATCTTTTTTTTTATATATGATTTGTCAAACACTGGACTGGAGCGAGTTTTCCAACATTTCCAAGTTGAGAGATGTATTTGACAGACATAACTGCACAGATGACACCCATTAGCACATGTGAGCTGACACACCCTCCCCTCGCCGTACGGCGTGTCTAAACGCGGCCGCCATCCTCCCATTTAAAAACAGGAGTCATGCAGACATGAGACAATTTCGACATTTCCTTTGTGCTGGTTAATTGCATTTGTTGTGTGATGGGTTACATGTGATAGAAAGTATTTATTAGGGCCCTACTTCCAAATTGTTGCATAGCATCGTTTTTTCTTTTACTGATAAAGAAAAAGAGAGAAAGAGAAAGAGAGTGCGCTCGCTCAAATGTTACGAAAAGAATTGAAAAGGGACACGGCACAAGAGCGATCCACTTCTCGAGTTCACCTGCATGTTCTTAACAAGGTAGAGCAGATATGACTCATGACACCAAGCACCACTTATCAAACCAGAAAAGAGATTTGCACTAGACTTATTTTGGTCTTCTATCTAAAGCAATATAATTCACTCAACACATTTTGAATCCATAGTATCTGACGTTTGTCTGCCCACAGTGGGAATGCTGAGTAAATGGTGATATTTGACAAAGTTTTTATTTTTTTGTATTCAAAGGTACAGAATTGGTCACCTTTTTAAAAAAAAAAAGAAAAAAAAAGAAAATGCACACGACATCCTGTTCGTAGCAGATTTTTCTCTCACCCAGCAGCACCCTGAGTATTAGTGTCCAGGTTTGAGGGGCATTAGAATTGTTGTTTCCTCCTGTGATTGTTTTGGACAAATCAAGCAGCGCTTGCAGATCTGGAGTTTGAGGGAAGGATTCATTTCCCATGAGTCACCTGTCGAATTTGTCTCCATCACACAGCCGAGCACACGTTCAAAGACGCAACACCAATACCAAAAGAATAACCCAGCTATCCACTGTCGTGCACACCTTCCCCCTTAAAACCACTCGTCCCGTATCTCCGCGTACTGAGTGCTTTTCATCCGGGACGTCACAAAAAAAATGCTTTAAAGTTGCAACGACATTGAAATAATTAAAGAAAAAAGAAAAAAAGAATCAAACTCCAAACGCACCTTTTGTCATTCAAACATCGCATCATTGGCAACGTATGTAGAGAACCTGTGTCCACCAAAATGTATCATGCTTCATCCTTTTTCAGCGAGGCCGCTCACGACATCGTCGCGTTTCCGGCCTCAGCGTTGTTTATTTCGTTGATGGATAAGTGTAAATTTTTCAATAATTCACAAACAGCAAAACTTCACCATTTTTATCTGGATGTAGTGGCTTTTCCTGTTTTCACCGCTTTGTGGTGTTGTTGAAAGATGTTGCGGTTTGTCTAAATATGTTGCGTGTTAGAGGAAGCATAAGTATGTGCCTTCTTGTAATCTCCTTGGTGAGCTTGTTATTATTGAGAAGCTGAAGCCAGCCAATTGTGTTTGCACTAAAACCAAATTGCTTTTGTGATGTAGACTATTTAAGCAAGCTTGTTGCGTCACTTTAACCGTACAGTATGCATGAGGGTGAAATTGGTAAGTCTAGGGCTAGAGCTCTCATCTGTTGACCTGTAAACCAGTGCAGCTTAGAGGATCTTGTGAATATATCTTGGCTTAGTTTCGCATTCAGTTTTCTATTCCATCTCCTTACTCATCAAGTTTGTCACAATTTCAAGTTTTAAAACCGAAAAAAATTAAAAATTAAAAAAAAATTGAAAAAAAAAAATCAAAATACACATACCATGAATACAATACAGCTTTTACTTTCACATGCCACAGTTAGAGAGTTACACAACCGCAGTAGAGATGTCCATTTCTCTGAATCCATGGGAGCGCATGAGTATACGAGGTCGCCTCAAGACTATTGGTCAAATTCATTTAGGTTGTTTTGACAATACAAATTTGTATTTATTACATATTTCGTTGACATCTGAGAAAGGCCTACATGCTTTGAGTCTTACAAATGCACCTTATTCATGTCAGTCCATGTGGGAAAAAAAAAAGAAAAAAGGCTGGCAACGTAATATCTCTGATTTAGCACCTTACTACACAGCATGTTTTCACTTTATGCCAGTTTAACTATTCTTCCATATGTATGATTTCAGAAATAAATCTCATATTTTGTGAAATTGTTTCATGGGATGTGCCAAAGTTTGGAGGCGATCTCCCAAGTGTTTATGCTTATCATTTTCTTTTTTTCCTCCTTCAGTTATAGCAATGGTATGTTTCCTATAACAGTGTGTGGAATCAATTTATCTCAGCAAACAGTATCATTACTTGCCATTTTACAATAAGCCCTGTATTTCACATATATTTACCAGTGATGTGTATTTGTTATTATAAAGAAAATAGCCGTAAAAGCTTCATTATGTTACATAATATTGTGACTTTTTTCGAAAAACTGTGAAGACTTATCTTGCATATACTTTATACAGAAGTATTAAGCCTTAATACAAAAGACTAAAAAAAGTGTGGAAGAATAAACTGATTGTTGCTAAGTAAGGATGATTTTTGTAAATGTTACCAGCACTTTTTTTGTAATTTTCACTCTCTGAGGTATTGTACAAGTTCAAGCTGTTTGTGAAGTTTGATTATGAAGGAATAAAAACTAGTACTTTCCTGTACTTCACAGAAAGTCTGGTTGCCGCTTTATTTTTCTCTCCTTGTTCTTGACGGTTGGGTGGATCCTCTCATGAATTCATGCAAAACACAGCTCATGCAAAAAAACAAAAAAAATTGAAAATGATATTTGGCCTTCAGGTCTTCCCACACGACCTTTCACATGACTGCATTTCTTACAAACTGAATCCATAAAACCACAGATAAATAAACGGTAATTAGTCAAATTAAGCCCATAAATATTGTAGGTATTACTAATTTAATATTATCAGATGTGCTGTGGTGTGTGATGAGATCCTGCCCAACAGGCTGAATTTAATCCCAGAATGCACTGGGAAAAATTGATTTCCATCCTTTAATAAGCACTGTTGATACAATAACATTATCCAAGGTTTTATTTTTAATATTAAAGGTGGTATGAAGTTCATGATATATGGCCCCTTATTCAGGTTGTAACCTGGAGAGAGCACATTGGGGAATAAAGAATGTGCTCTTTATTGTTGCCTGCTGTAATGCTGGATTCAGGCTGCGGGGAAGATTTATCGGTTTGAATGAATTATAAGTATTTTCTAAATGCTTGTCTGAGGAAAATGGCCGCTCCACCCTTGCTTGGTTTTATATTTCATGATCATTCATTTTCACTCTGGGCCATTTCATTTTTCCTGAGCTTTCAAATTTATGTATTACGACTAAAACCACACTGTCAATACAGATGAAAAAATACAGTGGCAGCCTAATTACCCAAATGATGTGTGATCTTTTTAAACAGAAAAAAATACAAATTTCTCATGGTACGTCAAGTTAATCAGCGTCTTCGTACCTGATCATAAATTGGTGCGGTGAAGGGAAACGTGGGCTCGTTGAGTAATGGCTGCAACACAAATCACCAGTGGTTCCAGCAAATCCATTTAAGAAATGCAGGAAAAATTAGACAAATGATTATGCAAACATTCATTTAAAATGCTACTTTAAGGCCATTTTGTAACCAGGCTGTTTATTCATTTATTCCTGCATCATGCTCTTCCTGTATTAATTGTTTCATATATTTTATTGAAATGTTAGGTGGTATTGCGCTCTGTTTTTCCACATGAGGATAAACAGAACAATATACTGTAGATTTAATTCCTAACAATGCATTCACAACGTAGAATGTATCAATACCTTTAAATCACCCCTGTAAAAAGCATATATAGATATATATATATATGTGTGTGTTGTGTTGTAATGTATAACGTGAAACTTCTCCACTGTTTGATAATGGAAAGATAAATTTGATTTTTGATCACTGATTGAAAAAACGCGAGCACGCGCAGAAGGTGCGTGAGCGCGCCTCGTTTCACACTTGCTTGTATTTGGCGCCCTCTGCTGTTTAGTCTCCAGCATGTCCGGGGGAGGATTCACATCCGGGGGCGGGGTGTGGACGTAGGAACTTCCGCCTCCGTGCATCGTCACCGCTGCTGCGATGCAAAGCATGAATGAGTCACTGATCTGAGCACAGTAACACCGGAGTGGACGTCTCGTCCATCAAATCACGTGTAGCTGCGACACCCTGTGACCGAACCTGCTCTGATCTGACAGAGGTCGCTTTCCTTTCAGAGCAGGTCCCTCTATGTGGTGACTGGCTGCACGTGACTCACTGGATTTACTTAAGAGATCCTTCCCCACACATCTGTGTCCGCCTCACGTGTTCAAACATGTGGACACGGAACAGCTCGTGATGCGCTGAGGCAAACTTTGATTTGATGATATCTATTGGTGCACTGATTCCAAAGGTGGAGCTAGTAAGTAACAAGATTAGTGATTATTTCAATGATAAATGGCCAATTTCAAAAGTGCTCAGGGCTTTTTTAACAAAATTGTACCAAAGTCCCAGCAGAGTCTCACAGACCATGGCTGTGTTCTTTGCTTCTTTTGATTTAAAAAAGCATGATCTTATTAGAGCTCTGGTGAGAATGCATATTCATTTATATTAGAGAAACACACTTTGTACAATAGAGCTTAGTTCATCTAGATTTATTGTGGATGCTCAACATTGCAGTCTGGTACATTTCCAAGTCTTTTCCAAAGTTTTATTGGTGAGATTTGCGCTTCAATGTTAACATTCATTTATTCTAATCTGAAGATGATGCATGACCTTCCTGAAATTTCTATTCATGCCAACTCAGTGGTAGGAGCCAGTTTTCACTCTCATGCTGGTCGTGGTGTAGCAAAGCAAATTGCACTCCTGAGTGTAATCCAGATTTGATGTGTTCAAGTTACCCTACGGAAAAAAACAAACAGTTAACCAACGACGGGTCAAATTGTTTTCACGAGGAGCCAACACTCAGGTGTTCTACTCTACAATCCACGGTCAAACCAAGAAGGCTCAGGAGGAGATAAGCATGAGTAAATATAGCAGTTGGGTGTAATCCACTTCGTGCAATGCATTATCCGGTGAGTGCTCATCTCATGCTTACAGTGGAGGAGACAAGTCAACGTTAATGGTTCAGTTTGTTCCCCAGAATAGGTTTATTCAAATTGGGACCATTACAAACCTAGTGAATGACAGGAGGAGGTATCAGTTTTCTTACAGGAATGACATTGGTAAAGAGGATGTGGAACGTTTAATATCATAAAAGATGCACAACATACAGCCATCGCCCACAGCTAGTGGTGAGACACTATAGTTTGTTCCCATAAATAAGGCAGAACGCTGAGTCCATAGAAATGGTAAAATTATTACATTTGCCGAATTGAACAGTGATGTGACAACATGTAGAGTTTAGAGGACTTTCTTCAGCTCATCGTACAGCACCAGCACGAAGGCGCCGCCCATGCCCCTGAGCACGTTGGACAGGGCTCCCTTGAAGAAAGCTTTACCGCCCTCGTCCCGTGCAATCTTGCGCCAGCAGTCGATGGTTCCACTGTACATGATGTCAGCTGAGGAAGAAAAGGCAAAGCACAAGTTAGTTGAAGGCAAGAATCAATTTAATCCTTTGTGGATTTATGCATTTCTCTTTCAGTAATCAACCGGACAGGAACCGACTCCATCAAGATTGAAACGCTCACCTCCTTTGCGTCCGGACTGCATCATCATACGTCTACGGACTGTGTCGAAGGGGTATGAAGTCAGCCCAGCAACAGCTGTTACAGTCTGAGCGATCATCCAGCTCACAATTATGCTGGTGTTCTTGGAATCTGGGAGCATGCCTGTAAATGGAGGGAAAAATTAGATCTAGTCGAAGCAGATGTGACTCAAATGTCATGGTGTAGGTTTGTATACTGTCAACTTACCCTTAGCTGTGTCGTAGATGCCAAAGTATGCAGCTCTGTAGATGATGATGCCCTGCACAGACACATTGAAGCCCTGGTACAAGCCTCTGATACCATCAGACTTAAAGATCTTCACCAGGCAGTCACCCAGACCGTTGAACTCTCTCTCTGCTCCAGCCTTTCCCACGTCGGCGGCGAGACGGGTACGGGCAAAGTCGAGGGGGTACACGAAACACAGAGAGGTGGCTCCAGCAGCACCACCGGATGCCAGGTTTCCGGCAAAGTACCTCCAGAACTGGGCACGCTTGTCGACGCCATCAAGGAAGATCTTCTTGTACTTGTCCTTGAAGGCGAAGTTGAGGGCCTGGGTGGGGAAGTATCTGATGACATTGGCAAGGTTACCTCTCCAGAAGGAAAGGAATCCCTGCTCCTTGGGGATACGGACAACGCAGTCGACAATACCCTTGTACTGCTTGTCTGCGGTGATCTGCTTACTGGCGTGCTGGACCTGAGGTGAGGAAACAGAATGAGAGAAAGTTGGTTTAAATTTGACTTGTCACTCAACCTAAGACCTTTTGTCAATCACAAGGTCCCCTTGTTGTGACCTTGGAAGACGATCAAGTTGTAGAAGTGTTCTGCCAAGTGTTGAAAACACTTAAATATGCAGTCATACGAGTCCCAGCCCTGTGGCTGATTGAGCAATCACTTAATGTATTTAATTCACTTAAATCTGAATAGAACGGAAATATAAAATCGTGATAGTATGTATTGTGTCCGGGGGTCAACACTGGGCAGGTTTAACAGAATACTGCGTAAAACTCTTTGACCCGGCTGAATGACTGGAGCCGGGCCTCCATCCCACCTAGCTAACTTTGAAGATGAGCATTAGCCGCTGCGTCGATATCAAACATAAATACAATGAAAATGATGGATGGTGTACTTCTGCATCAACAGCCTATACTATAATATAATACAATGTTGGTTGTTAGTAAAGAGGTTGAGTCGTCGTGTGGTTGGACACAATGTCCCTACGAGCGTTTGTCCTTTGTTAGCTGCGCATGCTAAGGTTAACGTGTGAAGCTAACGCTAGCAGCCGGGCTCGTGTAGGTCATTTCTCCTCACATGATGACCTCGAATCCTTAGACCGGTCCCCTGGAAGGCTTTCACCGTGTCCACGCAGATATCACCCCCGGCTGAGTTTAACCACGGTGCCGTGTGAGGGACACCGACAGGGGAGAGTACTTTATTGGGATTCAATGGCAGTTAGCAGGAGCTAGCCGGCTAACGCCGCGAATCTACCGGAAGACGGCGGGTCTGTTACCTGAAGGAGAAGCTTCACTCTCTCGATGGGGGCGACGGCTGTCTTGGAGATGGCGGCGGAGATGCCACCGGCCAAGAAGTCCTTGGCGAAAGAGATTGCTGTCTCACTCATGGTGCGATTTTCTCGATGTGCTACTCAGGCAACCAGTAAACTCGACGTATCCCCACTGCCCTCTACAGATGGATGGCCTGCACCGACGAAATGGCCGATTGCGAAGCTGCGTTGCAGATTTATCAGACAATACTTCTCGCGATAATCCACGAGAAGCCGCGAGAGCCGGGAGCCGAGCCCACTGGCCCATGTGTCAACGTCACGCTTCCCTCGGCCAATCGCAGCGCGTTGCCAGCCTATTACGTAACCACCCGGAAATCTGGACTTTGAAGAAGTTGATTTAATTCAGGCTGGACAGAAAGAGGATCTTTACGGTGAATTGCTGTGGAGTGTTGTCCAGCTTTGTGTCTCAGGTCAGTGGACACAGCAGCTGTTTGTGTCTCAGTCCCACTGATCCCGGCCTCAGGGACACTGAGCTGCAGGGTCAAGGACTAATCACCTCAGTGAATCACAATGAGCTCACATGTAACATCTCAGCCACTGCGAGTGTAAGTAACCAAACGGTGTGACCTCCCGATGATGTGCACTCCTCTCAATCACATGTGTTATATCACCCACACTGCCTTATGTGAAGGGGTGAGCTGTGGCTGTCCTTGTCTGTCCACACATGCTGTTTGTAACCTGCTTGTCATTAGAGGCCATATGTTTGACCTCATCCTCCAAATGTTCTTGAGACACAAATGACTCTGCCCACTCTGCTGGCAGTGCGGAGAAGTACTGAGATTCTTTGCACAAGGTCAAAGTATGAAGCACTATTGTATAAATGCGTAACTTTGTGCAGCTTAATCCTGAAAAGCTGAAATGATCATCGTATTGACCTTCAGGCAGATAGCAGCTGTGTGTTGGTTCACTGGTAGAGAATGTAATAGGCACAAACCTCAGTATTGCTTTTTGATTCACAACTAAAAGCTGAAGCCTGCAAACCAGCTCTGTCTTTCCCTGACCTACAAACTGTCCCCTCACGTTTAGACTATTGCAATACTTTAATACACACACTTTAATACAATCCTCATTTTAAACATCACAAGCAAGTGGGGCCTATGTCTCTCTTTTTCTTGACTCTCCTCACTGGCTGCTGGTTAAATTTAGTTTTTAAGATTCTTGTCAGAATTCTTTCACCTCAGCAAAGTCTGGCCCCTGGTTATTTTAAGGAGTTTCTAACCCTATATGCCATAAGCTGTAACCTGAGATCCTCCAACCAACACTTACTAGTTGTGGCTGAGTCTGGTTTAACAGGTTGAAAGTTACATTTCTTTCATTTTTAAATTAGTCTTGTTTTTCTGGTTGTAGTTGAATTCTTGTGTATTTAGTGTTTTCCTTTATTTGGACACCTTATAGAAAAAAAACTATTTAACATAAATCTTAAATAATAAATCAGCAGTTTCTGTTTCAGTATCTGTTTCAGTCATCCTACCACAAAGTAAACATATTTATTATTTAGTAACTATTATTAAAACATTTTACTATTACTGCTAAATGTATCAGAATAAAGTACTCCATGGAAAATATGAAACTATGACGTACCAGACAATTGAAGTAGTTAAGTACAGCACACAATGTTCATAGCTTGTTGGCACCTGTTGATTTGCTAGATCTTGAATTTTTGGTTCTGTGGAGCTGGGATGGGATTAAGTCAAAGTGCTGCATCTGTCTTGTCCACTAGAGGGCGACAAGATACCTCGGTTTTTTATTTAGCTCTTGTCAAAACAGGATGTGAGTAAGTCCTATTCATTCCAATGTTTCTGGAACCTAAGACACTGATGTGGTTTGACATATCACTGGCTTCCTGTTGCATTCAAGGCCCCAATGCCACTGCAATAATAACTCTTCATACAGTTAATGAATATGTTTTATATCAAGCCTCATCAAGTGACAGAATTGGAAGCGAAGCGTGGCCCCTCATTATGATGATGCCATCTGTTGAACAAAGTTGTCTCGAGGGGGCCTCGTCGATGGCTTATTATACCAAGCCATGTGTAGTGTGGCCACACGGAACTGTGATAAGACCGTTCTAATTAAAAACACCTTTATCTCCCAGTCACAAGCACTCACTCGGCTGGAGTGTCTGGGTCGAGCTTGGCTTGTTATCTAATGCACTGTGTTGACCACAGGGAGGAGCTGCGGTGATGCGGTGGGAACAGTGTCAAAGCTCCTCTGGGGTTAATGCACTCGCAAACTTCTGCAGCAGGAGTAGGTGTTACCGGGAGGAGACAGCAAGATAACAGCGAATTCAACCTGAAACAAGTTGTTAAAGATTCTTCACCCACACACCCACACATGTGTTTGACGTCACGGTAAACAGCTCGGATATGAACAGATGGTTAAGTTTGAGTGGAGTGTGAGGTCGCCTGGTGCTGCCGTGCTCGCTGTGGATGAGAGTGTCTTATTTTAGGCCTTGCTTTGTTGTCGGAGCATTTGAGTGACAGTCACTAGCCACTTGTATCTTACTGCCACTTCAGCATCCAGTTGAACAAGATGTGTAAATTAATCCACTAATCCCTCTGCTGTCTTTTAATTATAGTGAGGACAACAGGTCATTGTAATGCACTTTGCAATTTTAAATTGCTTTTGTTCTCGGGGAGCACTGGGTTTATTTCGAGGAGAGTATTTGTACAGTACAGCACCATAATGTAGAATTTTTCCCTGTAAATTGGATCATTTAATAAACTCACACATGTGGGTTCAAGCAAACGTACACAACAAGGACAAAAAACCACTGTTTCAAAATCTAAAGAGAAACTTTCTCCAAATAATGAGTATATTACTCTGTGTCTCAAAATTCAGACCTTGCCTCTCGAAATAATAACTTTGTATGTCTGACCGACTCAATATTTTAAAGTCTTAATATTTAGAATCTCATAATTTGATTTACTACCTCATCATTATAACTCAAAATTTCACAATTAAGAATTTCCATCTCAAATTTTGACTAATCTCATTAAATAGATTTAGCATTCATCCTTTCACTTCAATAAATCTTTGCATTAATCAAATTACTCAAACTCATTCAAGCTGCTGATTGCCTTATGTATAAAGACCAAAAGGCGACTGAATGCCTGGTCTAACTGTATATACAAATGTTGAGGCTACAATAAGATGAAAAGTATCATGGACACTGCCCATTGAATCTTGAATTGAGTCTCTTTTGATGTGAACAAATAGAAACCATACACCTCTGGGTACAGGTGAGCGGGTTCTACTTGAGTGTTTTTAACTCTATGTCACCCCTCTGGACCCCATGGTCACCCCTCAGCCACCAGCCGGCTGTGTTAGGGGTTTCAGTGGAACAAGTGAAGATTTCACACTCCCATTCCTGCTGTAAGCTGATAGCAGTGGAAAAGGGCTGTGGGGCTGCAAACTGCTCTCATGGGAGACGGGGTAAGGGGGACACATTTAATTCAACATAAACTCACCTCACCAAGCGTGGAAGTAAAAATTACAACTGGAGTCGTGGTCCAGCCGATATGGTCCAAGAGGAGAAAGAGGAGACATTCTTCTTCAGTGAATTGATGCAAACTTCCCCAGGACAGCTCACAAAGCCCATTATGATAAGTTCAGCTTCAAGGTCAAAGCCATTAGAGTTGGCCCAGCTGAGATTAGCTTTGAAGACTTTAGCACCATTAAGACACAACAAACAATGCAAAAGAGTTTTGCATGAAATGCGCCTGGAAGAGCCTGAGCATGGGGGCTAATTGACTTTTTAATGGAACCCACGGGCCAGATATAGCCCACGGCACCTTGTGGTGTCCATCAACTTGTCTGCAGCAGCCCAGCTGTTCTCCCACAGGACAGAAGTCGGCATCATCCCCCCCTGTGGCCAAATCCAGCCTCTTCACGCGCCAATCACATCGCGCCTTGAAGCGAGAGGAGATGCGCGGCGCAGCCTCTCCGTGCGCACTGATCCAAACTCCGCCGGACAACTGTGGAGCTGCGCAACTGCGACACGACCGCGCACTCGGAGGCTGAGCTCGGTGCGACAGCACCTCACCGGAGAAACTTTTTGGAGGGGGGGGGGATAATCGTGTTTTTCGGTTGGGGCGGGGAGACCCACAGAGACCGACAACTGGGACCCGACAAGTCAATGGGACGTCGAGAATCGCGACAAGTTGACTCGCTCCAGCTGCGTGCGCGGTTCAGTTTGGCCAACTTTGTGCCGAGGCGCCATCCGAGCAGCGTCAGTCCGAGCGGCAGCAGCGCAGGAGGCGGCTGGATCTGGATGTGGCAGGAGCCGGGTCACTGAGCTGCAACGAGCCGTGCGTGACTTTCCCCCCACTGCCCAACTCTCCAATGTCACCGGACAGGATGATGATCATTGGACTTCTGCTCAATGTCTTCTCTCAGGGTGAGCGACCCATTCCTCTAACACCACGTTTAGATGCAGTCTGTAAAAACACCCCGCCGAGGTTAGTGTGTGTACAGATTATATCATATGACACAGAATGTGATGTTGGAGAAGAATTCATTCATGTCTGCGAGGGGTTTTCATGTCCCCGACCTGGATTGTAACTAAGCCCGAACCCACATGCACATGATTTGACTTAATGTTTTTTTTCAGAATATGTTAATAACAACAGGACATACGTCTCAATCTCAGTTTTTTACAATTAGGAAATGACTGAAAATGGATAAAGCAGAAATGTGTGTTTCATGTGTTGATGTCCTCTGTGGCAGATTGTGGCTTCCTACTCTATTCCATGTTTGAGTGAAACTTTTGAGGTGACCCTCAAAAATCCCAGTCCACACAATAACCGGTCTGCCGTTCATTTCCTAAGAGGCAGCATGAGCTTTTACATGTGGATGACATCATGGGTTCAGGTCCCTGATTTCTGCCTTGGCAGGGTTCCAGGGAGAGCTGTTCATCTCCCAAATATTGATCAGCCTGTCCCTGCAGATCATGGAAATATCACATGAATGTAGTTAAACTAAAGTGGTGCTCGGCTTTATGTGAGAACATGTTGGCTCTGCAGCGTCAGTAAATCATAAAATGCACATTAAGAGTCTGATTCAATATGAAAGCAGAGATTTAGAACTTCACGGCAGCAGCGTGGCTGACCGGTTTGTGGCGATTTGTCTTCGCTCGTGATGTGATGGACGTGAGACAGTGAAATACCTGCGTGTGTTTGGACATTACAGTGCATGATTAGTACACACGCATGCTCCTGTGTGAGTTATAGTGATGAAAGTCAATAACAGTGACTGTGGTCTGATAAGAAATGTCCCAGTGGAACACGTGAAGCTTGTTGATCCGTGGTTATTGATAATAAATCTGTTGGTGTTTGTCTGGTTCACATTTCTGGATTTGACTGTGCTGCTGCACACAGGTCGTGTGTCCACTGTGAGCACACGTGTGTGCTCTTTAATGCAGATATACGCTCAAAAGCTGCGGGTGGGTTTTCAGGAGAGTTTACCATAAAATAATGCTACCCTGTAATGACGCACGGTTACTTGTGAATGTCAGAGCTGTCAGCTCCTCGGTCTGTCGCCGGATCCCCCTGTCAGCCACTCAGGTGAAATCACATAGAGAGAGGCAGTTTCAGGTGCCATTTAACGGAGATCATTACGCATGCTAATGCGAGGAGTCTGTCATGATGCTGAATTCATTACGCTGCAGCTAATTGCAGGAGAAATGATTGGATTTCAATTGTGTTTTATTGACATCGTTAGAGGAGGGAAATCTGTGCACCACCTTGATTTTCATCTCATAGAAAGTACTGTGTCTCCTCACTGCTCCTCTGCAATCACATCACAGTCTAATGGACATTCCGTCTCTGTCTATAGGTAATGTATAAATAGCCCCTCTGGACTGTCACTTCATGCTTTGTTATTTTTACCTTGTTATATATCTGGACCTGTGCAACTCTGTGACCCAAACAATGGAGGCGGGAACTTCTCTGCCAGCGTCTGTCCCCATTGAGCAAGAATTCACCCGAGTCATTACTAATGTGTCAGGATCACTCCTCTGTCCCACGCCCCAATCCCAAGACTCACTATTTTCCAACAATAACAGAAAACATTTTAATGTAGAATGCATGCTTCATAATTGAGAAACTGTTCCTGCCAGTTTAGTTCATTGTCGCCATGTGTTGTCTGCTGCTCCCCCCATGGTAATTAAAGTTTAAACAGAAGCACATCTCACATATAATGCGGGTGAGCACTTTGAACATTGTCAGTGTGTCTCTGGAGGGAAATCATCGGAAGGCTTGGCCGTCGTTGAAGGACATTAAACGTGACTTTGACCCTTCGCTGCGAGGCCTTTGTGGATTATTGCTGAAGTCCCAGTGCAGACTAACTGGTGACTGAGCGTTGCTATTTTTGGGAGCTCATTTATTGGACGTGAATGAGCTCTAACACTGGAGTTGTAATTGTATTGGCGCTGATTTTCAAGCCGTGTGGACTCACGCAGCTGTTAAATGGACCAATGTCCACATGCTGCAGTTTCTATTCGGAGTTTGTGTACATGTGTAGGTTTATCCTTTAGTCCTCTCTGCCTTTGCCTGTGAGCCACTGACTCTGCTTTCTCTCTCTCTCTGCTGAGGCATTGTCTCCATGCCTGTAATTTAGTTTTGTTTAGGGCGACGGCACACAAAGATTAAACTGGCAGCAGGCCTATTCGACATCGCTTGGATATAATAAAAAAAAAAACAATAAAATACACTTTCTGCAAATGCAATTATTTCTTTTATTTGATGTTTCACTTTAAAGAAATAATTTCAATTAAATCCTGCATGCTGAGGGTGACTTAACATTGAAATGTGAATGACAACTGCCATTCTGTTGCTTGAGTGACACCAGAACTCATTATCAAGCTCACTGCAGGAAAAACCTGAAAGTTTCTCAAATGTTATAGTTTATGTGTCAGTCACTGCCTGTTAGACGTGTGCGCTGCATCTCAATTGTCACTTTTAGATGCTCGATGGCACAAAAAGAACCCACAGCCTGTCCACATGTAGAGTAACTCTGTACAAGAATTCCTGTGGCAAATCGTAATCTGGGGCTGCAGCAGGAGGAAGGATGATAATGAAATATTGACACAGCTCCAGACTCCCTGACTGGCTGATGCAGGACCTGATGCAAGTATGCATTTTACCTGGAGCACGGTGAAGGGGAGCTGCCTGCGCGATGTGGCTGCATGGCCCGGTGCAGCAGCTCCTTAAACATGACCTTCTGCCTCCCACTGAATGCTGCGGGTGCTCACCGTGTCACCACCTGTGGCTCTGACCCTTAACACCTGCTGTCAGGATACCACTGTTGGAATTTCTTTAAAATGATAAAATAGAAACGGTTTCTATATATTCACTTTTTTTTCTCAGAGTAAAAAACAAACATAGATATCTGTGAGTGTGTGACATGTAGTGCAGCTTGTTTCAGTTCATGGTGACTGTTTTTGACAACTATTCTGAACAATTAGGCTCTGTATCATTTTTTATCTTTGTCTAGCTTGCCAATCACAAAGGTACATTGGGCGTGCAGGCATTGATTCGGTTGTTAGTGGCAGAACTGTCACAGATCACGTCCAACACATGGACAGCAGCTGTTAGCGAAGGCAACAGGGTCAGCATCTGCAGTGGCGGCCGAGGCGGATGCCCATTGTTTTCGTCTGGAAGGTGATCATGTGGTCAACAAGCAGATGTGAGTTTCCAAACATCTGTTTCTGCTCATCCAGACCAGAAACTACAAATGTCTGAGTGGCTCTAAACTGCGGAGTCAAGTTGAGGTCAGGTTCATCTGAAGCAGAGTTGATACTGGTGGTTTGGATGAAGCCTGAGTGCCATTGATGTCATTCAAGGTGGCACCTTCTTTTGTTTGTTCCCCATTGGAAGTGAACAGAACCACTGTACCCTTCTATGGTGCAGTCACACAGAGAACCTGCCATGTTCCTTTGTAAAAATCGAGCAGCAAACTAAAGGTGTAATTTGTCTTTGCATGAGAGGCACTTTTAGGCAATTTTGGGTTTAGCTATGTTAGATAAAAAAACATTTTAGCCAAGCCTCCATCTCAGCTTGTGTTGTATGATTAAATAAATTGCTGGTCTCTGTGGAGACGGGGTCTTGTCAGGGGGTCCAATCCAGTTGTTTTGTAAGGTGGGCTTTGTACAGGAGATTACTATTCTCCTGATTATTGAGTGAGACTGTCGGAAAGGTTCTTAACTCACGCAGGAAGTGCTGCTGCTGTCCTCAGTGAGTCAAGAGGAACCCCAGTGAGAGATGTGGAGGAGATGCAGTCTGGAGAGATTCTGGAGCAGAATGACGTCTTGCAGCGGGTGTGGCACCGTGAGCACATCGAGAAGGGCGAGAAGTTTTATATAATACACTGAAGTTCATTAATTATAACATATTAAAATAACCAGAAACATGGTGGAAAAGTTTTAATGGCAACTTTAGGGAAAAGCCTTGGTTCAGTGGTTGTTTAATATATGATACAGTACATGTGAAAGAAGATACATGAATATCTATCCAGCCATTATCTATACCAGTTCGCCTTTCGAGGTCACAGTAGGGGAGCTGCATGGAGACAAGCCCAGCATAATCCCAGGGGTGCACGTGACATTGTTTGACACCAGAGGAAGCTTTATTTAATCATTGCACTTTAGGAATTGTTCTCATAAAAAAAAACAAAACGTGAAAAAATCTTTAAAACTCAACAGCAGCCTTGAGAATAAAACAGCTTTTCCCGTTTCTTAAGAAAAAGTGCAGCAGGACTGCACTTGCCCGGAGGCAGGGCTGTAATTTCTCTCATTATGAGCAGAATATGTGCAAACTGAGCATATGTTTAATGGTAATGGAGGCGAGCCCATTGGCAGGAGGTGCATCGACACGAGCAAGAGCAGGAGCAGCAGAGTCAAAGAAAGCCCGCACAAGATCTGGTCAGAGGTGTCGTCTCTGCCGACACACCTCTGTCCACTTAACAAACACAGAACACTTGTTTCAGTGCTGGAAGCAATACATTCCCACTTCCATTCTCAGTCAAAGATCCCTGATAATTACTCGAGTTTAGCTAATCCAGCTCCAGATAACATTTTAATTGCTGGACTGTGATGGGGTCAGCCACTTGGACATTTTTTTGAGTGTTGTGTATTTTTAGGCTTGGCCCCAATCTAGTGGTAACTATTGTTTATAAAGACCCCCCTTTCATTAGCCATCTGTCCAACTTTTTTAACAAGTATATAAATTGAATGAAGTAGCTTAAATCAGAATTTGAATAAGTGTTTTGGCAGGAACATCATTATCACGTTTGATTCACGAACATGTGCTCTATTGTCATGCAGCCCTTTTTTTCTGCTCTAAAGTTTTCTTAGTTTGGTCTCTTAAGGCCAATTAGTGTGTTTACTTGGAGGGTAACCTTGAATTAACCGCACAGTATTCTGATTATGTTTGTGTATTCGGTTAATAAGAAGCACATTTAAATAATACATTGCGTTAAGAATTGTAATTATCAAAGGTCAGTTCTGCCACATGTGCTAATGTCATCACAGCAGTGAAGTCACACGCTAACGCTCAGTGGCCATCACCATCCGTGCAGACATTTGACTCATCAAACTTTTAATTGTCATTCCAGTCATGGAAAAAAAAAATGAGTAAGAGCTGCAGCATTATTACTATTTTCATCACCAATTAAGCAGCAGCCTATTTTCTTGATGACTGTTGACAATAGTCAACAATAGTGTGAATGTAAGACATGCATGGCAATTCCCTGAAGTTGATTTGGTATCAGCCAGGGACCTGAAATGTTGATTTAGATAAAATGACTTAAAATATGACGTTTTGCTTTGAAATAGCTGTGACTGTCGATCGCGTCCACCTACTAGGCTGTTTTATTATTTGTTTGTGCGCAAGATTCCAGATTGG
Source organism: Pseudorhombus dupliciocellatus (assembly GCA_016785235.1). Lineage (NCBI taxonomy): Eukaryota > Metazoa > Chordata > Actinopteri > Pleuronectiformes > Paralichthyidae > Pseudorhombus > Pseudorhombus dupliciocellatus. Next base: position 125,272 of record JAFBJW010000043.1, on the reverse strand, counting down.
ACAGATTACCAGGATGTGGTTGTGGGCAGAGAAGAAGGGAAAACGTATGCACTCTACTATTCTAACTAATTATCTGTAATTTGTTTTGAGCTGTTCTTGGAGAGTATAGTTAATTCTTCCAAAAAAAAAAAAAAAGTCAGTTCTAGAAAGAGACAATCAGATGCTTATGTGGATCATCAGCAGACATGGTCCCTTAAGGAGACTCAGTCCCTCAATTCTGCGACTTCCTTCCAAGAAGTCCCCTTTTGTCAGGATCCCCCAGAGTCACCCTCTCCCGCCGTGGGCTCTCTCTTCTCCGCTCAAATGACTCCCGAACAAAGTGGATGTGCCGCTACACGGCCCACGCGCGTGAGAGCGAACGGAAGAGAAATTAGCCGAACCACTTCTGCTCCCTGTGAATCTCAGTGTGCGGTTTGTCATTTGTGGCTTTAACCTTCATCAGCTTTGCCTCGCAAAATTCTATTAATCACCCCGGTGAGAAATCAATAGAGAGTGTATTATTGCTCATATATCACTGTAATTCATCCCCCATTCGCTCTTCAATTCTTCTTTTTCCTTTTTTTGCTTTAAACTCACTCCTTAGACCAACCACTCTCTGAACCCAGATTTTAATTTGATGCATCCCGAACAGCATAATGTGAACACGGTGCTTCGTTATCTGCATGGTATTAAATAATGTTCAAGTTATGAAAAATGAATATGGCCTGTCTGCTGGACAAGATTTAAGCTGCTCTGTACTTATATAGATTTTTATTATCTCTCTCTCTCTCTCTCTCTATGCGTGTGTGCAAACTAGAATTGCTGATATAGTCTCTCTTTATCGAAGATGGGCTTGGGGGGGGGGAACAAACACTGAGATTGAGTAACGTAGACTGGTCACTGCCCAAACAAGAGATTCCATATCATCTGTTTAAACTGCCGCTAAACATGATGGGATGTATTCCTTGTGTGTAATTGTCAAGGTAGGATGATGCACATATACATATATACAGATAGTTAATCATCACCTTTACGTACCTCTGGGAGCTGTGACTGTGAACATGACTCATTGCTCTGTGCCCCTGCTCCCCCCACCTCTGCCTGTATGGAGTCGCTGCAGCAGCCTCGGCAGGTTTGCTGCAGCGCTGATGAAGCGTAGCCTCTGTTTATGATATGTCTCGTGCCGGAGTGAGACATGGACCTCATGCGGAGCCTGAGATTGCAAAACATGCAGCAGCAGAATTGGATTGTAGCTGCGCTTTGTGCCGCCAGTCAGCAGGAGCTTAATCGAAGTGTGCGACCGATCAAACACAATACTGTGTGTGTGTGTAGATAAAGTAGGGACATATAGTTGATAACTGGCAAGTTCAAACAGGAAAGGTGTGTTCCCCCCGTCTCTTCTGGAAAACACGTGGGTGCAAAGTTTAATCGCAGGAGACAATCACATTCGTGTCACTCACACATTTATGAGAATTCATTTCCTTTCACCTCCTGCCATTTTGTTTTGTTTCCACTTCCAGTCATTCCAGACAGAACCCTTAATCAAACCACTCTTAAAGCCTAATGACGCCATAGATTTCATCCAGAAAAAGGTTTTAACTGATATGAAAACTCACTCAACAAGGGAATAAATACACATGTGGCTGATGTTATTTTTAAGTATCTTCTAGCAGCATGTTTTCTATTTTCTAGGTACAAGTTGCTGAAGCATCATATAAAAATGTCTTTTTGTTTGAGACAACATGCGGGAAAAAAACATCCTCATAATGGACTCAGTCAAGTCACTGTCTGAAAATGTCAGTTGTGTGCGTGTGTGTGTGTGTGAGAGAGAGAGGAAAAACACAAACTGGGCTGAATAAATTGGTTTTGTCTTTATCCTTACGTGCGGAGTGTGTGGCACTGGTGGAAAGCTTGGACCCTGCTGCAGGAGAGGGGTCTCGCCTCGTCTCAGTTTGTTTGTCTGTTAGTTACCATGACATTAAGACCAGGCCCATTTATATTTGGTTTCTCAGGGAATAATGATTAAATATTGATTAAGTGTAGCCCTAACTGTCATCAGTACAAACTGGAGGACGGTGTTCTCAAAAAAATATCGTGCACTGATAGAAACTGTACACCTGTGTACATAACAGCATTAGGGGAAGAATCAACTAGGAGTCCCAGAGAAGGTGATGGGATCATTATGATATAATTACAATCCGTAACACAACCCTAAAGTGTTGTTAAATGATCTGAGAGACTCCATGTGTTTCTATGAGGAGCATTAAGGTTTCGCCCACGTTGCTGCTCTTATTACACTTGTGTGTTTTCAATTTAATCTTCCTGGTTGGATGTTATGGCGCTTCCTAATTACACCCTGTTTAGATTAAGGACTAGCATTGGATGATGAACGCGTGCAATACAGCGACACACCTGTTGGCAGCTCTGTCCGCTGACAGTATCCGCCTCCCCTCCAGGTAGCGTTCCAGTATCTGCATCCTTAGATTGTCTGGTGGCGGAGCAGGGCTGCATTCAAGAGCACTCCTGCATGGTTCTCTACCGACTGCTGGAGTACTGCGCGGCTGAGGAGGCCGTGTCGCCGCTTGGACCCAGCGCCCGTCTGGAGTGCCTGGAGGCCCAGAACTCTGTGCAGAAGTACCGCCCCCTTCAAGTATGCAAGTGTCAGCGGGGCTCTCGGCGAGAGGAGCACTGCCTGAAGGTCTACTGGACCGTGAGGTTTGCAGGTCGGTGTGTTTGTTTGTTTACTTTTTTCTTGTTGAAGGTCCAGTGTGTAAGATTTTGTTAAAGGGATGTAAAAGTTTAATAATAATCAATGTTTTTTTTTTCACTGTTTCATCTACATTATAAAATATTGTAGTTAAGAGAGCCTTTAAATATTAAAAGCGTATTTATCCATACCTAGAGTGAGTCCTCTCTACTGTGGCCACCATGTTTTTTACAGCCGACCAATCTGGACCTTTTGAGTTTTTATAACAACTGAAGGTTACAGGTTCTCTTTTGGAAGGGGAGGGGCAGTGGAGGGTATTCAGCTGCAAAATGCAACTAGATGTCACTCAGCTCCACACACTGAACCTTTAATTCTGACCTTCATAATAATGTAATAATAATGTAAAAACACGCTTCACTGTGTTTCTCTCAGCATACGATGAGTATGAGGTGTCTCCATATGAAGAACTGGAGCTGAATCTGGTGAGAAACATTGAGATGTCGCGCATGGCCTCCATCATGGCAGGTAGAGTGCCCCTCCTCCTTTTTAGGACAAACAAATGAAACATATTTCTGGAGTGCTTTTCCCACACGGTCCCCTTTTCTGAAATCCCCCAGCTTCCGCTCTTTCTGTGGATGGCCAGAACCAGTGTCTGAAGGCAGCTCAGGACTGTGGCCTGTATGAAAAGTGTGGCTCCCTGCGGTCAGAATACGTCGTGGCCTGCACCAAGAGAGCTGCGGTCTCTGAGAACAACTGCAACCGCCAGAAATGCCACAAAGCCCTGCGGCGCTTCTTGGAGCGCGTACCCGAGGAGTACAGCCTCGCTTTGCTCTTCTGTCCCTGCTCTGACACTCTGTGTGGGGAGCGCCGGAGGAAAACCATCGTACCGTCGTGTTCCTATGAGGAGAATGTGAAAGGGGAGGAAAGGGTGGGCAAGCCTAACTGCCTCAGCCTGCAGAACTATTGCTCCAGAGACGAGCTGTGCAGGTAAGTGCGTGAAGTACTTAAAGAGCTTTAGGACAATACAGGACATTAGAAATGTAGATTTAAATATGTGTACTACGAATACCACCGAGGATGACTCAGCGTGTCCCGATAAAGAAGAGCAATAAAGGCAGCAGTCTTATGGGCATGTTTCTATTTCCTTTGTAACTAATTCATGGTCACAGGTTATGAGTATTTTTCAGACTTCATGGACCTATTTCCCGAATCCAAAATTATTCTCTGTACTGAAGGAGAACAAAGGAAAGAATCATATTAAAGGAGCTGAATCTCTTAAATAATACATATGATAATAACAGTATCATCTATGGGAAATTAATGATAATGAGCTAAGAATGCCCTCCTTCTTCTTCTCTACTAGTAAGAGATTTTAACAAGAGAGCGAGGAACACAAACCTCTTCTGTTCCACACGTGTTCCGCTCAGCGAGGGAACAGCACATGAACACACGTCACCTTCTTGCCGTCTTCGTGTGCAGCGCCACATTTCTGTTGATGACTGAGTGATTAAAATGTGGGGTTTTTTTTAATGGTTTGTATTTCTGCTTGAGCTGAATCGTGAGCGTCAAACGTCTCATCTCTTTAAACTGGAGATGTTTTTTGATTTACCAATTTCATCCCTGCTGCTTTTTAAAAATCCTAATTTGTTAAAACTGCTCCTAAGAAGTCATTACACACAATTATATTTCTCCAGTGCTCCAGTTCAAATAAAAATGTTAGCAACTCAGTTTAAGGATATACCGATTGTTAAAGTCAGTGTCAATTTTATTGTTAATTCTGCACAGTACAGTGTGATATAGTGCACATAAGAAGTGATGCACCAAACTGTAAGTTTGCATAGCGTTTGGTTGTTGGTTTAATTAATACTAGATAAATTCTCTGAACAAGGTGCCTGAGGTTTCTACCCACAACCTGGTAAATGTGGTTTTGGACATGCTTTCACTCCATGTTCTAAATACTCTTGGAATTACTGTATGATTGTTGTAAGTTAATGTAATAATACTATTAGACTTGCCTTGTTAGCGTTTGGTCCCATGGAGAGAAAAGATTTTGATTAGTCCGGTGACGTTGGCGGGCTGGAAAAAGTCAAAAAAGATGTTTTGATTGAATAACACATGGTTTTGATCCGAGTGCACATCAGCCATCTTTTTCTCTTTTGCACTTTTGCACTTTGGACACTTTTTTTTTTTTTTTTTTTTTAATTTTCAAAACACTTAAAAATGCATTGCACTGTGTGTGTGTGTGTGTGTGTGTGTGCATTCTGCAGATCACGGTTTGCTGATTTCCAACACAACTGCCAGCCCTCCCCTCAGTCTGCCTCTGGCTGTATGCGAGAGAGCAGAGCGATGTGCTTGAAGGCCTACGCTGGACTCATAGGTGAGATGGAGGAAGCCAACATAAACAGAAGAGACAGAAAGAGGGAATAGTTCAAGAAGAAAAAAAACTGACTGAGAGCTACACAAAGGACTCATTACTGGAAAATAACAGTCAGAGTCTAACAGTGATATTTGGCTTATATCATTTTCATTTTGTTGGGTTCATAAATGGTCGACTGCCAAAAGCTGCTGCTCTGGGAATCCAGTCAGCATCACTTTAAAAAACTTGATTTAAAATTGCATTTCCAGCAGACCATGGTGTAATGGTATTATGACCCAGGTGGTATTATTTCCTTTTGTTTCTGGTACTGTATAAAAAGTAATTTTGTGCAATTATCAATATAGAAAGCTGGAAAATTGGTGATAGGAGATCCTCAGTGAAACTAATACTGTGGCAGACTGCCTCTTATACCATCCACCGCAGAGAGCTGGAAATGAAAATCCTCTTCCTGGGGGGAAATGTTGCTTCAAACGGTTTTTACAGTTGCACCTTTAATATGGGCTCTGCCTTCTTTCTTTACCCAGGAACCATCATGACTCCCAACTATGTGAGCAACAGCAGCACGGAAGTGTCCCAGTGGTGCACGTGTGAGGGCAGTGGGAACGAATGGCAGGGCTGCCAGCGCATCCTGCACATGTTCAGCAACAACATATGTCTGAGTGAGTGACGCATTGCAAAGATACCGCTGTTCATACTGTGCCACGCTGACGAGGGCGGACCAAGGGACTCAAACCTCTACAGGAAATAGGAGCGGCTCTAGTGCAGATGCTGTAAATGGCTCGATCCCATCAGCAGCCATGAGTATTAAAAGACAATGTGCCTCAAAGCCAGTGCACATGATGGCTTGTAAAGTTTACTTCAAATACGCCAGCTGTTGACATCAGTAAAACAGCATATTTTAAATATAATAAAACATTACTCAAACACGTTTACTCAAACTTGTGTCATCTACTCCAAGATTTCTACCAGACTGTCCCCAAAGATGGAATAATAAATCTAAGTATTTTATTGTCTTTCGTAGAGAACTGAACAAACTCCAGTTTAAGTGCTCAGTTAAATGTCATAAATCTCAGTAACTCTCACAGGTTGTGGGGATAATGGCGGAGGAAATGTTACCTTTTAAGTGTCATATCTGAGTTCAGACTAAATAGATCTTCAGACGCTGCTCTATCTGAGCATTTTATAATGTGCATTAGTGCAGAATTCAAATGAGGTGGGTAATAATTGATTATTGAGAGGGCGAACCATTGGACCATAATGTTTTCTTATAAATAAATTAATGGCAAGGGACATTCTCCCCGGTGCAGGGCTGTCTGCCAAATGTTAATGTGATTTGTGAAGTTCTGTGGAGTCAACGAATCCTGTCACCAAATCTGATAAACCGAAAGTGATCTCTTGTTGAATTGTTGCCAAACCCACAGGAGTGAGAAGAGCCCACAAAGATAGTTCCTGAGAGGTATTGTTTAAAGTACCTGTATTAACAGCTGTTATGTAACAGTATATAATGCGTATCCCTATAGCAGTCAGATGCCTGTCTCTTGTTTACTGTATATACACATAGCAAATGCTAATGTTCTACTTAGAGCTAAACAAAAAGTGTTATCAGGGCTGATGGAAATGTCATTAGTTTGTATTTGTTCCGAAAACAAATGTTGGACGCAGACTTGTGCCAAACTCATCCCTGGAACAACGACTTGTACCAAATGTATTTTGCCCAGTCGTGCAGTGAGAGATTTCCAGAGTTATCGGTTGGCACGTCGCTGATAAAAGTCGCCGCTAATATTTTGGTGACTCTCGAAAGATGAATAACGATATGATCCCATTGAAGATGACCCCTGCTGTTTCTGTTTCAGGCAACGCCATCAGCTCGATGGGGATCTCGGCGCCTCCCGCTGTGCTGAACACTCCTGTGCCAGCTTCTCAGCCCTCCCCGCGTGTCTACCAGGAGAGGGTCCATGTCAGTGTGAACACTCTCCCAGGATTCACCAGTGTAAGCGCTCGCCACACTTCCTGACCGTCTCCCTGCCCGCTGGTGTTGGTCACTTGCTTCACTTGCGTAAATTAAGGAAGCGGTCGGACACCTAAGAATCACAGGGACTATCGCTGTGACTCAGTGCCGAGCAGCTCCCCGTATTACCTCCGATTATCCCCCCCCCCGACTCTCGCTGTGGCTCAGGATTAGCCGTAGGTGTTTCCAGCATTAGACTCAACCCTTACTGTTAATATTCATGTATGCACACCCATCTGCTGCATATTCTCCATTTTCTATACCATTTTAATCCCTCTCATTCCACATTTCCTCTTTCTCCCATCACATCCCACAATCCCTCACAGCAAAGAATCCATGCTGCTGCTGGGTCGCATAATGGACACACACACAAATGTACAGTTTATTTAAGGATGAGGCATTTGAGTTTTCTATTATGTAGCACTTTTTAGACTATGTCAGCTATAAACGTCTCCCGTGGATACAGAAACTCTCATGCGACAATTTTTCAATCTCATTTCAGGACCTGAATTTTAGATTTGTGAAACGTGTAGTGGAAATGGACTGCAGCGCTACAACAGTAACAGAAGGGGGACGAACAAGTGCTCTCCTTTAGTTGTGATGCCAGTTATGTGTCAAGTCCCATTTGAATAGACTTTAGAAAAAGAAAACTTAGGCCTAAGCCAAGGTCTGAGGCAAAGCCAGTTCATCCTCTCAGGAGCCTCCCAGCGCTGCTCAACTGGGAGGGACATGAGGTTTAATGGTTTACTGGAATCATTTTCTCCATTAAAACATTTTTTTTGCACCTTATTCAAAAAAGTTATGACAACAGGTCTAGATACAAAGCAGCAGAAGATGATGACATGATCCACTGTCAACTCATAGGTCATATAGACTGTATTTATATTGCTCTTTCTCGTCATAACGACCACTCAGAGGACTTTACATTCACTTGAACACACATTTACACAGTGCACAGCAGCCATCAGGGGCAGCTTTAGGGTTCAGCGTCTCGCCGAGGGCCAGGGATTCCAACCACTTCTGTTCTGTTCAGGGGACGACCTGCTCTATCTCTAGAGCCACAGCCGCCGCGGCATCAAGCTGAAAAGCAGTGTTCACAGAGAAGAGCGTCGAGGGACTCGCTCTGAATCCTGAGTTGAAAATGAGTTTAGTCAACATCTGGGCAGCACTGCAGCTATCGTCAGCTCGCTGGGTATCATGTTTGTTTACAGCCGGTCGAGCACGATTGGCTGTGTGAGCTGACTGAGGTCGATGTTGTTGTTTTCAAACATCGCACTGGATGCATTTCTCAAGGAACTGGCTCGAATTAATCGAAAGGGATGCTTAAATGTGTTTTTCAAAACCTCAGTATTTGTCATAGGCCATAAAAAGTCTTTGCTTCTTATTATGTGATTTTTTACATTCAACACCGCTCATGTTGTGTCATCCTGTTATAGCGCCCATCACAAGTTTAAATTTTAAGTTTCTGTGTCACAAAATGAAATGAAATAGTATTATCTTTGTGACCTATGTGCTTATTGCATATAGCATGTGTCTGCATAGATTAAAACTGTGGATAAACATGTATTTAATGGCATGCTCACTGTTTCACATGTGCCAGATAACAGCACATGTAACAGAGCAGCTGGAGGAGCAGCATCAGTATCCATGCTGCCAGCTGTTTGCAGTTTACAGTGGAGGTCAGGGAGAGCACTGACCTGTTTATACACTAACTCCCCCTCCCTCCAGCTTTGATATCTGCAGCTGCTAATTTAACTTCACACCGAGCAGCCCTCTGCTGTGGAGGGAGCGGATCAGATGGAAAAAGTGAAGGTTCTGGGACCTTTCCACACTGACATTTAGTTTTATTTTTTTTGTTGTTAATCTTAGAAATGTTGGGCCTTGACAATTCATAAATGACTACTAGATGACTGAGCCCTGACAAACTGTATCAGGGCTTTTTGATCTCCGTGGTTTTTATATTGCAGCTTAAGAATGTTTATAAATGCATTTTTTTTTCCTTTTATTTGTCTTGTAATCTTTACACCTTGATTGTAAAAATCGCTCTTTCCCTGCTTTTCAAGATGGAGGAGAGCGAGGGAGAGGAACAGGTCGAGGACGAGAATGATGAGTTCAATGTCATCCCGCCTTATTCTGAGAAGGACTCTAACACTGAATCGAGGACCAGAGGGAGCCAGCGAGGGGCATCTAGTCGAGCGGCACCTCTGCTTGCGTTACTGCTTCTGCCCACACTGATCCTGGACTGGAGTTGCCGGGGCTACTGAGGCCTCCATCTCATCCTCGCATTCTACACTCGCTACCACTTTCAAATTCATCTCGGCAGTCAGAATGAACCACAAAGGACATTGGTGAGGAAGAAATGGAAATGATCCCTCTTAACTTTTCTCATTCTTTCGCTTTTTTGTGAAAAGAATTCTCCTGGCTTCATTCTGTTTCTTCTATCACTGCCTCCTCAAGTGTTGAAAGATACCATGTCGTCCTGCAGCATCTACTGTGTCCTTGCCTGAAAGCCCACGAAAAGGAAGGGAACAATGTGAGCAGATAGTTGAGTGCATGGGTGAATTGAGAAGTGCTGTCTGGGCAAAATACTCCATCTAGAGCCTGCTTCACACTCAAAGTGCATCCCCTCTTTTAACAAGAAGCACATCGCCCAAGGCCACATCCACTATACGTGCTCCCGAATCCCATAACCAGTCTACTCCTCTGCAAGCGGACCTGAGCACGGCTTTTGATTTCTATTTCATGACTCATGTCCCATCCATTTCTCTGCTGCCCCTTCAGCTCTTTCCTTCCTTCACACTGTGGTTGACTAAGATAATCCCCTTAACAACAAGCTAATAAGAAACTGCACCACACGTACAGCTGCTTTGTAGAACTAAAAATATTAAATAAAAAAATGTAATGCTTTGTCACATTATGTGTATGAGAGATCCTACGCTGTCTCAAGCTTTAGTTCTTTTAACTTTGCCCACCTGAAAGCAGAGTGCAACAGTCACTCCGCTCAGCTTATTTTAATAACCCGCCACTTAGTATTACTCCTACAGGGGTAAATGGCTGAGAATTCCAAACCACGGGCAAAAGAACTGAGATCAAATTCTATTCTATTGAAGAAGTGATGAGCGGAGAAAAGCAACATAAGCAATTACAGCACAATTCAAATTGCTCCGCATGCAGGGGAAGTCTGGAGTAGGGCTCAGCGGAGGAGATAGCCAATTTACTGCTGTCATACCCTTTCACTTTTTTTATCCTTAAGAGATGTGTTTTTAGGGCTCCTTCCCCATCAAGGGCTGGATGTTGTGAGAGCGAGATGAGGAGATGGGGACGGACACAGGAGGCCGTAAAGCCTGCTGGCTGCTCTGATCATTGAGCAGCACATTGAGCCATTATCTCTGCCTGAAGTATCTTTTGCTGATGTTAATGATTTTCTCTCTTATGGCTCATTTTCTTGTGAAATTGCGCAGCTGCAGGGATGACGGTAAAGAGAAGCATAGTAGAGTTGTTGTTGTTTTTGTTTTGTTTTTTTAAAGATGGATAAACTTTTCAAATTTGAGGATAGGTTTGCAAGAACTAACCTGAACTGTATAAGGAAACGTTCCTTTATTCGTTGTTGTTCCAAGCTATTGTTGTGTGTAATAATTGCAGTGGTGGTGATGCAGTCTGCTCGCCTTGCCGTCTCCCAAAAATAACATATATGACCATTTCCAAAGAACATATCAGTAGGTTAAAAGCTGCAGATTTAGGCGCAAATTGCATCTAATTGTCAGTCCTCTAAATGAAATCAAAGCTAAGGAAAAATAAGCTCTATGAAAACTCCTATGGGGAGGTAATAAGGGGTTTAGAAACCGCATGAGGAGGCCATTTTCATAGGGACTGAAAAGACAAATGCATAGGGAGCATTATGAGTCATGCCCACACTTATTCTTAGCTGGACGAGAATGGATGCTGGTACCTGGTTACCAGACTTCTAGTGATTCTTACCCACTTCAGGGTAAAATGACACCATACAGCTTTGTGACCACGCTCTTGCTGAGAGTTTAGCTGCAGGAGGTTAAAAGGTGGATACCAAGGCTCTGAAGTGTGACTGCCAGCTGAGGAAACGACCCTGCAATGCTACAGAAAAACATTTGACTGCTACCCTCATATATGACACAGCGCCAGTTGACAGAAGATAAGAAAAGATGCTACAAAAAGATAAGCCATTGCTGTGTCACGGTGCAGCGTCCCCGATGCTGCCGATTTCAATTATTCATTTCAGATTAACAAGTCTCTTCAACTACATCCAGTGTGGTTGTTTATATCTGTAAACTATGTAAAGTAACATCAAACATGGCTTGTATTTTTTTTAATAGTTTCAGAAAAAAAGCTTATTCTCTATAAACAAAATATACAAAAACCTGTGAATATGGCTAAATGTTTCTTTTTCTTTTTGTTTTAGGTTGTATCTTGAGTCCAGTTGAGTTTCACACACTGACCTTGTTTTCAAGATGTATCCAACATGCCAAATAATGCTGAACACAATGTGTATTAACTGTGTAATTTTGTGGCATAGCTGAAAGTGTGCTGGTTTGTTAAAAGAAGAATAAAATTCACACCGGAAATTTCCATGTCTGATAGAACAAAGTGCTTTATCTTAAATGATTGTGGTGAATGAAGCTTTAACATTTTACTCTTTTTAACACCCAGAGTCATCCTGTTGAGTATTTCATTGTAAAGTAAAAAAATCTTGTGGTCAGTTATTTTTTTGCAAAAAAAAAAAAAAAAATACAGCAGCTTACTTTAGACTTAAATTGACTAATTGAAACAGCATGGTTCAGAAACTGTAAATAAATGATAAACCACTGCTTTCTGTTGCTTGAAGAGTTTTTAGAGAGATAAACTGAGCCAACTCTTGTGTTTGTATCTTACTTCTGACTGACGGTTGTGATTACAGGGTTTGCGGGCTTCTACATCTAAAATGACACCAGCGTGGCAGGAACAAGCTGCAGTTGAACGATTTTTTTTATGGATAAACTAAAACTGGCATCAGCCTGTGCTTTAATTATTAAAAGTACAACATGAGGTCTGTCAGGCTTTTCGTTTTATGTCCAAATTCAGCCAACCGTCTGAAGAGTTGAGCTAATACTTCAGTTATCTGCGAAGTCAAGTACGAGTATTTGCCTCAGTGTTTCTGCACGAGTCTAAGAAATATGTAAAAGACATAACTAGAGGCAGTGTTTGGTCTGTGCTTTCTGAGGAACAGTAGAAGCTCTATGAAAGACAACTGTAATGTTGGGCCTCACGTTGGGAGAAGGAGCCTCCAAAATTCCTAAAATTCTTTTTCTTTGGCATCCTAACAAGACTGAAGAAAAAATGAGAAAAAAAAACAATTAATACAAACAAAAATGTTGAATTCAAACCATGTTCAGAAACCCACTATCAGCTCACAACTCGTGGCTACATACAGGATCCAGGCCCAAACTTCAATCCCCACTCTACCCACTGGCTTTATAGACTAAGCTCCTCCCACAGTTCAAACCATCAATATAAATATCAATTAGCATATCTCTATTGTAAATCACATTGCAATATGTATTCGTATATACTTGTCCATATTTCAGCTGACCTAGCCTGTCATATTCTATTAGAATAGTATTTCCATGGTTTCTTTTAAAACACCCCTTTGGACTGTCTTTAGGTGGAACATTCCTGATTCCCTTTCTATAAATGGAGTTGGAATCTTCCCCTCCTTGTTTGCCAGTGAGACTGACACGCAGCATGAAGGTGAGGAAGGCTGGGCAATCACAGAACAAACACGAAAGCCAGCGCATCAAATACGTTTGTGGAATACAAATGTGTGCTGTATTACTGCTGACAGACGGTTGTGAACTCTGTGTGAATGTACCGTTTACAAATATTACATAGTTGGGAGTGTTAGCTTAACATGGTACTCATGCTACAGCCATGCTAATGCTAGTGAAGCGTCACCAACTCAACTGACCCTCATTGTCTCAGCGTGCCGTTAGCTGTTCGTTTAAGGTGAAGCGAGATACTTGCCTCGACAAAAAATGGGTTTGTTACTGAAGTGCTTTGAATTGTGTGCTAGGCTGAGTCAACAGTGCTACTGTATGCAACACTGTTCATAGAAGTCAAACAAGAAAAAAACAAGCAACATTTTAGCCATGCTTGCAGTTTATCTCTCCGGCAGAGGCTCCAAACACGTCTTTTCTTGAAAGATGACACCCCGTCGTAATTAAACGTACTGTCTGATGTATTCAGTAACTTTTGTGGATGAATAGCCTCTATATTTATTCTATTGATGTCTCTTATTTGACAAAATGGCAGCAGTTGACAGGTTTTCTGCAGCTGACTCATTCAGAAGCGAGACAGCACAGCTGGTTCTTCTGAAATGCTATGATGTTGACATAGCAGCAGTGTTTTCTCTTTGCAGTATATTTCTTTTGGTTGTCTCACACTGTGATGTTGTTAGAAATTCTCGGTTTACAATAACACACTTTGCGCAGACCGGTATACCAAATAAATGGAAAGAATCTAAAACCATTGGATGGGGAAGCAAAAACATGGCCTCCAAGGGCAAATGCAGCAGCACCCCTTGTTCACCGAGGTAACAGCAGCCAATACGAGGGTAGAACTCCACACAGTGCAGCTCTATTTGGGTTCAAACTAAGGACGTACTTTCTGTGAGGCGACAGTAATCACAGCCGAGCCACTGCGCTGCCCCAGGAGACACTTGAGCTGCCTAAAATCCCATCACTGTCCTCATAACATGTATATATAAAGATTAGCACTTATGTTAATGTCCTTATTAATTAAGTAAATCAGTGCATTCATTTGCAGATAAACCTACTTCAACATACAGTACTCCTCTTCACGTTTTTTAAGCCGCGTGTTAATATAAACTCAGGCATGAACCCAGAATCTTACGGCACTAAAGAAAATTAGGTTTTCTGATTAATATGATAATTTGTGCAGCAAGAAACTCCACAGTCTACTAATCGGACCATCCTAGTTTCTCCACAGTTTTTGATCATTTCTGCCTTTGTTCATATTTTCCTAAGAACGTGTCTCCATCACAGATTTGCTGACAGATGCCACTGTTGACTGTAAACATCGAAACAACAACTTTATCTACAAAGTTTACAAAAGCACAAATCTTAAGATGACCAAATTAATAAGAAAGTGCACACAAAGATGCTGTTAAAACAACTGGCATTTTTGAAAAACAATAAGTTGTGTATATATTTCATAGATAATGTGTTAAATCAGTCCATTTCAACCTGGTTACAGTCAAAAACAAAGTACATACAATTATAATATAGTCTTTTTCAACCAGTTACAGCTCTGATTTGTGAATATAGGCCATAGAAATACAATCTTAAAGATAGATTGAAGCTGCTGGCAGATTTGTCTAAGATCTTATATGTAAAAGGAAAAAACTTTGACAAAATCTTGCAATTTATCAAAGATATCCAGGATAAAGGTGCAGTTTCTTTTGAAGAAGTTGAACCATTTAAAGGATACAGAGGGCTGGTGAGGACGATGGGTTGATAATTGCAAGCAGAGATGGTCCAATAATGCTAATGGCTTCTTTAAGTAATTTGGGAGGCACAATGTCAAGGGGACACATGGAGGAACGAGTGTGGGAAACAGTATCAATCAAATCACCGGGGGAGACAGGAGAGAATTGATCAAGTAGGATGAGACAGATGTGTGATGACTCAGTATGGGGGCTGGTGAGGCTGTGGAGCATGATAGATTCTCTTATTCTGTGGATTCTATCTATGAAAAAGAATAAAAAAGTTTCACAATCTCCAACAATGTAGGATATGCTGGGGGGGATAAAGGTTATTTCAGAGACATCAACACATTTAAAAAGAAACTTAACCTATAACTTAAAAAATACAAAGACAAATAAATCAGTGACAACACCAGTGCAGCACTGGATTGTAAAAGAAGGCTATTCCATTACGGCTTGTTAATATAGACATAAGTACTTAAAAAAACATTGCATTTGAAAACACAAGGAATTGTCTCAGTCTCGAATTCAGTGGAATGTGTTCAGTGGACATTAGAAATCAGCCTGTGAAGCTGCCTAATGAGTCACCATTGAGATAACTGTCTGAATCAGAAGTTTCCCTCCCACCAGGTGACAGAGCTGCATCACCGGCTAACTCCAAATTGCTACACGCACAGTGACATTTCTGCAAAGCTCTGAAACTCACAAGGAGTCCAATTCCTCCGTGTGACTCATTCAAATATTATTCATGTGAGGAAATCATTTATTTAGTTTTTGCAATTATCTCGATGGCTGAAATTTGAACTGCAAGGACCTTCAAGTACATTATGATGTAGGGTTTGGCTAATTGTTTTTGCCATCGCATGATGAAATAATCAATCCTTATTTCCCCAAAAATTACAAACATTACAGGAAAGGAGAACAGTCATATTTTGTGGCCTACATACTGTGGCGCGAATACCTCCAGATTAATGAGAATGGTGGTGTGTAATACTTTCAAACATTTGTAACGTGCTCTGACATTTAGCAGAGGAGAAAGGCTTCCATACTCTTTCTGGAGATTTCACATTTCACACTGAACATATAAAGGCGCCACATGGGCTTTCTGTAGTTACTTCCAGGCTTTGAGCTGAATGTCAAATTATGTATTATCATATGTGGCGTGCTAAATTAGCTTTTTGAAATCATCAATATATGTAACAATAGTTGACAGCTCCCCAGAATGAGTGCTGACTGCCACACGCATTTGACATATTCTTGAAAAAGTTTGCATTGTTACATTTTTGTGTCTTGGCAGTGGGTCGGACCAAATGCCCGACTCTTCATCCAGATCCACCTCAGGTGTTATAACAAGATGATGTCTGTTAGTCAGTTCAATCTTTGAATTCAGCTCCACGCTGTTCATATTTTCCAATTAGGCGACCATCATCTCTGCCAAGGAAATGCATTCATTATCCACAGAGCTGCTCCCATGTCATACTGACTGACTTGTTACAGAGCAATTTATCTTGTTCGCCGGTGAACGAAGACTCAAGGGCTGAGGTGGAACAGGCCCGTGACAGCACTATAACGTCCAAATCATCTGAGGCTTTTCTTGTTAGATGATGATGATGCTTGGTTAGATATTGTTTGGCTCAGACACACCAGGCTGTGTGTGTGTGTGTAGTGATCATTACATTACATCAAAACCATTATTTTAGAGTCCAAGATGATTAGGATGAGGTTCGAGGTCACAGTCAATCAATGCACTAGATGAGTAAATCAATGTGTGTACATGTGTCAGAAATCACCCAACCTCCTGGACAATTTCGATATAGAAATTATTTGTGGGAACAAAACATTTCTGAAAGTAATTGTCAAAAAAATCAGTCAATGAATTTCCTCTGCTTTAAGACCTTTTCCAGTATAAAAACAACCAAAAAATGTGTGTGTTTTTTGGCCCAAATCTTCCGTTACTTGCTTCTCTTTTACATTTCAATTATTCGTCGAGAATGCCTCGGCACATTCTCGTAGTATGCAGAGTTTTTCAAATAACTTGAGACTGACCTGTGTTCACAGAGGTTTGGTTGGTGCGGTTTGTTGCGAGTCCCTGAACGCAGCAGTGATGCATGAACGCCATCAAGTTGTGACCCCACTCTGAGGTTATGAAACCAGTGCTCCTGTGGTGGTAAGTAAACATGCATTAGTCAAGAGTAACTGAGCACACACCTCAAATGTTTGATGGTCTTCATGAATAGTTTAATCATGGCGAGGATATTACACAGCAGAATTGCCTGCAGACGTTTCTTTTGATTTATTTTGAGATGACTGGACCCCAGCACTTAGACTATTTAACTGGTTTGAATGACCGGTTTGACTTTTGGGGGGGTTTGTAGAGGTTTTTCTAAAAAAATGCCATTTAGAAAACATGATATCTTATGCACCTGTATTGGAAAATGTTTCAGACAGTTTAAATCATGTAACTGATTAGAATCCAAATGTTGGCCTCTGCTGTCATCTGTCCCTGACTCTGGCATCCAAGGTGGATTTTATTTGGCAAACATTGCCTCTTCATTTGCCACTGTTTGCAAAAATCCAAACTCTGCAAACATATGCGAATGCATACAAGTCCCATTCCCTTGTTGAATGAACCTGCTGATTGGCTAAATGTTGGAACAAGTGGCAGTTTACACAGTTTCCTCCATATGGACAGTCGTAACCCTTATTGCAGCCACTATATGCATAAAAACATTTCCCTACAGTGGTACACAACTGCTGCGAAATAGCAAATATGACATCGCTGCAGCTCCAGGCCTGGCAGGCTGCAATACGCTGCTACTAAAGTCAACATTTTGTGAAATTAGTTTCCCCGAGAACTCTTGAGATGCAGATTTTTGTTTTGTGGACACAAAGTGATGTGAGCATTGTGCTCATCTACCATGGAAAGATTATGTGACAATGCCATAAATTGGACTTTATGATAATAGTACATTTATAAGCTAGGGGCCAATCTGATTTTATTGACCATATAGGCTATAGCTGCAGTGACGCGGGTCATTGAATCTGTTGTGTTCTGGATAGCTTTCAGTGATGTCAGCATGAAGTTGGCCGCGGTGTGTGGAAGGTTTTGGCAAACACTCCTGGAAGTCTTGATACTTCTCTGGAGGAGAGAGCTGGGTGGTTGTAGGTCTCGATGCCTTTGGTGATTTAAAGAAGAATTATCAGTGTAATATAGGAGGACTGATGGGAAGTCTGGTTTCACATGGGTGTATCACCTCCACCGGTGCGAGAGGAAGTGACATTTCGTCCATTGTTTGCATTGATCACTCGTGATATTTGTCATCCAAGACAACTCCCATGATCCCACTCTGCTTCACAACCAAGGCAGGTCTCTTGTCATTGTTTTAATCGAGAGGCCTCTAGTAGCATCAAGTTAAACTAGAAGTACCACATTAACTTTTATACTTGAGTTTAGTACCTGATTTTAAATATGAGCTAGTTAAATACTGAAAGTAGAAGCAGTTGCAGAAAGTTGCCTATTCCCTAATGCTGATCACTGACTGTGTCTGTTAAAGAATGCTGCGGATGATGCCACCAGAAACTCTTCGTTTTTACATATGAATTAATAGCAGAGTCTTAGCAGGGGCCTCTTCAGAATCCATTTCAGGCGTTCCTTCTCCACTGGTGAAGCTGTCGCTGCAGGTTTACCTGTTTTCAAGATAAAAAGAACACCCTTAACATTGCACTTTAACTGGTTTACTTTACTTTGCATATAAATGTACTGTAATAAAGTATATGTGCTTTGTCACAGCCCCCCTCTGGCTCTGTGCATCTGAGGTCCTCACAGTCTCTGACCCTGCACTGCAGAGGAACCTGTAGTGTTAAGCCTCGCTGCCCCCTCCTGTATTTACTTTGCGTGCCCTGATGGTCCTGTGGCCCATGTCCCACATCCCATCATGCCGAGCTCTGTCTGTGCCTGTTGACTGCTTCTCCTCACTTTCATTTGCATCCTGATATATTAAAAAAAGGTCCTGCAGCTCTGACTGTTAAATCTTTAGACTTTGACACTGTCACTTCCATTTTACATGTTGCCTTCACAGACTTTAAATTTTCAATTAGTTTGGATAGGTTTATCTCCCCTGCCTGTACAAAGCCACACTAGGAAGGTTTTAACTCCTGAATCTGCAGTTTAGCATTAAGGCTGTACTTTATAATCTCCCTCTACTCTTCAGGGACTTCTCAAGTGAAGGAATCCAAATGTCTGACAGTGACAATATAAATCTGTTTCAGTTGGAACTTGACTTCCACTAAGGGTTGTAGGCATGCAGCAAACTTCAATAATTGATTTGGAATTTGTTTCCTTTGAGCTGAGTGTGCTCACTTTGCTCAAGAAACCAAATAAGCACAGCAAACAGCTCAGTTTCTACTAGTGCAGTAACAGTATTTGAACTATTGAACTGTGAGTGTAATTCTTGTCATGTATGATACTGGATTAAGTTTTTTGTGCGTTCATGTGGTGACGGAATTGTTCCCTACTCGGAAAATATTTCAGTACATGAGTTTTGGAGTTGCTGATGTCATTACTTGTCCATCAATTTGCATATGTTAACAAAGACAAATTGTTTCCACCACCTCTACTTCAATTTATTTCAAGCTGCGTGAATGTTTGTGTACTTGTCTATCGTGGGTGGTGGGGGTGGGCGTTCAGACGAGAAATCAGAGCTTTGAGGATGAGCAAGTTGCACTGACCTCACTGAAATGTTTGTATGGAAAATTGATTGCTGAGAGTTTGGGAAATCCAGAGGTACGACGCACAGAGAGACAGACAGAGGAAGACAGAGAAGAGGAGATAAGACTCAGCCAAAACACGGCTGCTGGCTGAATAAGTAAAGCCACCTACAGGAAGAACAGAGTGTTCAGAGGAAACAGGAGGCAATTCCCACTGACTCTATCAAACACAGAGACTGAAAACAAAACAGGCGGCTGGAAGAATGTGCATGAACAGTAATGTACGCCCAGAATCCAAGACCTAGAATCCAGCGCTCACGGGACAAGGGAGAGACTAATGGCTTAGTTTATTCTCTCACAAATTCAGACCCGGCAGTGTTGCAAATCACGCTGGCATGGGAACGCACGAGGGAGAAGGACTGAAAGGACACAGAGTGCAGGGTGTTTGGTGAGGGGGTGACGCTTGAGGAAACGCCTCTGTGAAGGAGCGTGTAGTGAAAGACACACAGCAACAGATGCAGAGGAGAGGCCCGTAGAGGATGACAGCAGGGATACTCTCGAGAGAGAAGTCAGTGGAGAGGGAAGCCCCGCATCCGATAAATCCTTCTGAGTCTTAGTGGAAGCAATAATTTGCTTTAAAATGAGCCCCAAGGCAATCTACTCATATAGTATCTGAACAGCTATTTTTAAGCTTACTCTATCAGTACATTTGTAGTTAGTACCCAGAAGGGGTTTACCATTTTGCCTCAACATTCCACAACAATATGGATGAATGATGAGTCCACAGGAAGAAAGAGGAGCTATACAGACAGAAAGCAGCAGCAGCAGCAGGAGGAGGAGGGAAATGATGACGAAATGTTTGATCTATGTCTTTAGAGCGAGTGTGGCCTTAATGATAAAACACTGCCAATGAATAAGTCTGCCAGTGACCAGGGCAGGCCTGTCAGCGTAAGCATAAAAGGTGATGAGTGAGACATTTGCTCTGTTAAACCTTCATGCTCCAAGATGCACAAGAAGAGGCCTGTGAATATAAAACATAGCTGCAGGCTAATTCAGTGCCGGCAAATAGAAGAGAAAATATATTTTTTAAAAAGTGGCAGCAACAAATAAAAAAGAAAGTGAGAGGAATAGATAGGGATGAAAACATGATTTGCTCCTGGTTCAGAAACATCCACTTCAGTTTATCATTTGCAGCGTGATGAATGTGACCAGAATCAGAGGCTTGTTTGCAAATTCCTGTAACGAATGTCAACAAGTTTAATATCTGCTTGTTATTTTCCCAAATACATGAATTATGTTATTCTTCAAGAGGAGTGTGTGAGTTAGTGAGTGTGTGTGTGTGTGTGTGGGGGGGGGGGGGGGGGGGGGGGGGGGGGGGAGTTATTATTATTATTTAATCTTTTGGCTTCACTTCTGGGGAGCTCTCGTGTCGTCTATAGTTCTCTAGAGTCATTGTAACTCGTCCAAATATTGGACTGAAATGTGTGCATTTACATTGCATTGTGGGTAATATAGACACCAGGATCATCATTTACATCGAAATTAAAACCTTCACATAAACATGGTTCCTGTTGTGTACCAATATTCAATCGAAGACAGATGCCCTTAATATTTACTTGAAGACATGATATCAGCTAAAATCAAAAGTGGAAGCACACAGAGCTTGAGCCAAACTTTTGTAGACTAACAGAACATTTCATCGGCAAGTTATCAAAACAAGTTCTCCTGGG